>PJEM01002904.1:82774-207977 GCA_004023845.1 Helogale parvula
CCCCCCCCTTTTATATCCACCAGCTTTCTCTAGCATTCTCCTGCTCCTCATGACCCTCCACAAAGGATTTCCAGCAGAGAGCAGCTGGTGCCCCTTACTGGCTGCTTTCCCCAGACTCGGGGGGCGGGAGGGGGGGCTTTCACAGGAAATCAATGGCTACTTATTTTCCCCAGTACTGCGGTTTTATGTGGGGACTGACATGGCCCCAACCATACCCATCCATTCTGCAGAGCTATTTCCATTCAGATGTGCCTCTTTACAAATAGCGGAAATTAGTGCAGGGCCAGTGTCAGACCGCTTGTCACATCTTGTTTTCAATCTGTTGAAATCAGGTTTATAGTGTCCTATTCAGAAACCTAGCCTCCCTTGGATCAACACAATGCATTTCAGGAGTTCCATCAGGCGATAAATGCAGAACTTCACATTGCTATTAAAAAATCATCAGAATGATTAGGCTTTTGAGGTTTTTTGTTTTGGTTTTTTTGGTGTGTGTTGTGTCTTTTTTTTTTCCAGGGACGGACGTAGCTGCATGGAATTTGTTGTTTTAATTGCAGGATGTCATTTATTCCTGGGCATTCATCTCTCTGCTGTGTTAAAGTATTCCTAGTTCATTTGTCCGTATTAGAGCTGCATAGTGTGAATGCGTTCTGGTGATTTAGTTGCAATGAATGAAGGACTAACCAAGTACTACGAACATGGTTGCCAGTATCTCCAAGCCTTCAAACGAATGATAATTAACACGTACTGAATACACACCATGTGGCAAGAACACTAAATGCTAACGACTTACTGAAACCTCACAACAAACTTTTGAGGTACTTACTATGATGATCCCCATTTTATAGATGAGCGCACTGAGACTTAAAGCAAGTAAGCGACTTGCTCAGAGTGTCACAGTTCGTTAGGGGTTGAGCCAGAGCCCGCCAAGTAACCTCCGGGCAAAATGCAGTTTGCTTAGCTTCAGGGTTATGTTTGCTGTGTGCTGTACCCAGGTACCCCGAAAGCAAAGCACAGCCTAGATGCGAGCCTAGTGTTAAGACCATCATCCGTGAAGAGAAATGTAAAGCAAGATGTGGTGTCGCTGACTAGCCCCTGAGTTGCTGGAGTGTGGGGACTGGCAAAAGTCAAAGGCAGGTTTTATAATAGGGTGCTAACCTGTGACGGAGGAAGGGGTGCACTCAGGCTTAAAACAAGACAGAGATGAAATCGACATATTCTCTCCGTAACAGGGCAAAGCAGCAGTGCCCATGGCAACAGCCCCACTGTGATCAAAGGTGCAGATAACAAAGATATGTCTACCTCCTGCAATGGTTCCCGGCGAATCCCTGACAGGTGGCGCTACTAGAAACTGCCAGGAGCACTGTTACCCACGCGGACACTCAGACTGTTAGGCTGAAGAGGGCTGACTGCTTTGTAAACTGAGGCTTGCCTTCTCATCCAATGCAAGCAATTTTCCTTTTCTTAAAAAAAATTTTAATGTATTATTTATTTTTGAGATAGAGACGAGGCATGAGCAGGGGAAGGGCAGTGAGAGGGGAGACACCAAATCCGAAGCGGGCTCCAGGCTCTGAGCTGTCAGCGCAGAACCCAACATGGGGCTCGAAGTCACGAACCACAGCATCATGAGCTGAGCCACCCAGGTGCCCCAATTTTCCTTTTTAATTAAAAATACTTAAAGAATAAAAAAAGTAATATTAATGCAGAATGTTAGCTTTCTGATGGAGGGTTTGGTTTTTTGTTTTGGGGGATTTTGGGGGTTTTTTCTCCCCCCACAGCTCAGGTGTGGGGTGTGGTTGTAAAGAAGGTATTGCAGGGGTGCCTGGGTGGCTCAGTTGGTCAAGCGTCGACCTTTGCTTAGGTCATGATCTCACAGTTTGTGGGTTCTTGCCCCACATTGGGCTCTGTGCTGTCAGCTCAGAGCCTAGAGCTGCTTCAGATTCTGTGTTTCCTTCTTCCTCTGCTGCTCCCCCATTCATGCTCTCTCAAAAATAAATAAATGTTTAAAAAAAAAAAAGAATGTATTGCAGACAAACTGGCAGCCTCCCATTATCTCCCTCTTTTCTCCTCTGAGACGAATAACTCCATCAACAAGGTCAAAAACTAGTACAAATTTTTATACTTTCACTGAATATGTATCCAGAAACATTGTACAAAACTGTTTCAGGGGCGCCTGGATGGCTCCATCAGATGAGCGTCGGATTTTAGCTCAAGTCATGATCTCACAGTTCATGAGTTAGAGCCCCGCATCGGGCTCTGTGCTGACAGCTCAGAGCGTGTAGCCTGCTTCGAATTCTGTGTCTCCCTCTCTCTCTCTCTCTCTCTCTCTCTGCCCCTCTCCTGCTCACATTCTGTCTCTCTCTCTCAAAAATAAATAAAGATTTAAAAAACTTAAAAAAAACCTATTTCATGTGGTGTATGAAATTCACAAATGCCTTGATACTATACTAAAAACCTACTTACACACAAAATGTAGCACTGTAAAGTGTACCGAATTTTGTTTTGGAAATCTAGGTTGACCATTACAGATGCATTCTCGAAGTTACTTTAACTGCCGTACATGAGATTCTGCTTAATGAATCTATCATAATTCATCATTTTGTTTGCTGATGGATATTTGTATAGTTTCCAAGTTGCTCTATTATAAATACTACAATGTAGCTCGCTGTACATGTCTCCTTGTGCAAATGTATCCTCTTTGGGGAATATCTTTAAGAATGAAAATGCCCTGTCATGAAGTATGTGCAAGTTCAAATTCAGTGCATTTGGCCATATTGTTTCCCCCAAATAGCTGGCATAATTTAGACAACTTCCAAGAGCTATTAAAAGTTGTTTCCCAGGGGCGTCTTCAACATGCAGTACTGCAATTTTTTAAAAATGCCAATAAAATATTATCTTATAGATTTCATTTTCATGTTCAGAATCATCAGGGAGATTAAAAATATTTTACCATAATTCTAGCCACCCAAATTCAAATCTTTTGCCCATTTTTGTAAGTTGTGAAAATTCTTGATACTAATTTATTATAATTTATACCCACAGCAAATTCATTCTCTCAATCAGCTGTCTTTTTCCTCATTTGTGGAAATTCTTGATACTAATTTATTGTCACTTATACTCACAGCAAATATATTCTCTGAATCAGTGGTCTTTTTTTTTTTTTCAGGTCACCTCTTAACTGTAGGAACATTTCAAATTAAAATGTAGTGTATGCCATAAATGGTTTCCTTTTTTTTGGTATGTGCTTTTACTATGTCTAAGAAATTCTTGTGGTGACGATGAAAATCTCTTCCTAGATATGGAGTACTTACTTCTATGACTCTTTTGCATTACTACTCTATTTATACTTCAATAAGGTGATTAGTAAGAACATTTTTTGGGAAATTAAAAAAAGCAGTCACCCCAAGAAAACTCTGCAAAACCATATATACGCAGAGGCTCACATGCAGGCACAGTTTGTTCTAGCCTCAGAGTTCAGAAAGATACTTTACTTTGGCTCTGAGATGACTTGTAAAGCCCATTCCAAGTTCCCAGCTCCTCATTACACCTGCTGTAATGGGGGAAACTCAATGTCATTGGAGCCTCAGTCTATTTGCACGCTCAGAAAGCTGGGCACTCAACTGTCACATCAGTATTTCAGAGGAGTGTGAGTCCACTGGCTTTCTATCTGGGGTTGAGATAGTAACACCCACAGGTATAATAAAACAGTCAAGTGGGGGCCAATAAAGTGGGTTCTACCACCAGGGTTCGCACTGACAAGCTATGACCTTGAGTGAGTTTACTAACCCCTTTTAAAAGTTGTAATTGGGGGCGCCTGGGTGGCTCATTCAGTTAAGCATCCAACTTTGGCTCAGGTCATGATCTCGCGGTTCGTGGGTTGGAGCCCTACGTTGGGCTCTGTGCTGACAGCTAGCTCAGAGCCTGGAGCTTGTCTTCGGATTCTGTGTCTCCCTTCCTCTCTCTGACCCTCCCCTGCTCATGCTGTCTCTCTTTCTCTCTCTCTCTCTCTCAAAAAACAAATAAATAAAACATTTTTAAGAAGTCCTAATTATACCTTGCCCTGACTAAGGGGCTGGCCATACGAACAAATAAATGTCTTGAAAAATTCCAGGCCAGAAGCAAAGTATGAACATAACTATTTGACTCATCAGTACCTTCTATTACTAATTTTCATATTATGATAGATTGTAAGTTATACCCACCATACATGTACTTGCATATATATGAAGATTATCAAGTGTCTCAATCTCTCATGAATAAAGATTATATACTATATATATATAGTAGATATAACTGTTGTATTTAACAGTCTGCTTATCATTCTAACCGTTAACATTTATTTATACATAGTCTGTTTTGGCTTTCTGACTTCTCACTTCACTTTTTTTCTACTGAATGCCATCAATATTTCTTTCATTTTCCCTTTTTAGCAGCTCACATGGATACCAACCAAAAATGAATCTATTTGACTTTCGCTTTTTTAAAATCACTCCCAGCCACAACATATTAAATACTCATTTTCTCTGACCAACTGTGAATTTTTCAATGTGTATAATTGGGGAGAGTTCCATTTGCCTAGATTTTTAGCATTCTCTGTAAAAGAACGAATAAAGTATATTTAAAAAAAGAATGTTCAGGAAGGGGGAAAAATGCCCTATCAAAAGTAATCCTTTGGTTTCTTTCACTGGGAATCCTCAGGAATGTCCCAAGTGGAGCTTCCTATAATGCTGTGGGATGGTCTTGACTGAAGTAACAGAATAAACCAGATAAGTCTCCTAAGTAATAAATCTCCTAACTCTGATTACCATGATGGTTTTATTGTTAAAATCTCTTCCCAGAAGGTTCATTTATCCATGTCCATCTTTCCCTGAATAAAGAAAACATTTGGTGGTAGGAAATTTTGAGAGAAAGCATTCCCCTTCCTCTACAGAAGCTGAAATATTTTATATGCCACATGTTTTCATGGTACTTCGTGTGCAGAGACCAAAGAAGTGTTCAAACAAAGACCAAAGATATCAAATCCCTTCTAAGAAGCCAATTAAGTTGCTCAGTGAGTTAAGCAATTGACATATCCTGTATTGCTTTCAGGACCCATTAGTGACTTAACAAGATAATTTACCGAAGGGCATAAAAAGGACACGGTCCGTTTGATCTGTCCTTATCACATCAACAACTATGGTAATTGGCATATGACTTGCATATGGGCTTGTCAGATGAGAAGGTATTCAAGGTTGAACATCACCTGAACTGTAGGCAAAGAGATGCAAGATGGTTCTAGAGTTGACTGACCAGGCACAATCAAGATTGACTACTGGAAGAAAAGACAACCAGAATATTTAGTTCTAGTAAAAATGGTTTGGATCTGCAATTCCCTTTTCCTCCTAATATTGAATTCAATGTGAGGAGAAAAAAATTATTAGATATACAAGAACCCAGAAAACTTACCACCCAAAAACTCTTTAATTTTTTTTTAATTTTTATTTATTGTTGAGAGAGAGACAGAGCATGAGCATGGGAGGGGCAGAGAGAGAGAGGGAAAAACAGAATGTGAAGTAGACTCCAGGCTCTGAGGTGTCATCATGGAGCCTGACACGGGGCTCGAACCCATGAACCATGAGATCATGACCTGAGCCAAAGTCAGACGCTTAACCGACTGAGCCACCAGGCATCCCCAAAAACCCTTTCTAAGACAGTTTCATAAGAATATTTTGCAGCAAATTGAAGAAGGAAAGAGGATGACATGCGATGAATTTAAAAAGTAAACTAGAAACTCTCAGAAATAAAAAAAAGACAATCCCAGGATGTGGGCTGTGTGCCACATCAGTAAATAAAATCTCAATTTAGAAGAGAAAGCCATAGATTATCTAGAATAATATATAATAGGTTAAGAGCCAGATTCTCTTTTAAATTTATGTTAATATCATTCTTCATTAAAAGAAGCAAGTCTTTGGCAAAGGACTATCACTTTAAATCACTTGCACTACTTGACTTTACAACTAAGAGTATTGTGATCATAATATTATATTGGTTCTTGACCTCAGTATTACACTCAAACTATACAGGCAAAGCTTGGAACGCTAAATTTTGTGTTTGTGTGCATTACAGTATAGATTACCTAGGGGCGCCTGGGTGGCTCAGTCAGTTAAGCATCCGACTTTGACGCAGGTTGTCATTACACAGATCATGGGTTCAAGTCCCATGTCAGCCTCTGTGCTGACAGCTCAGAGCCTGGAGCCTGACAGGGATTCTGTGTCTCCCCCTCTCTCTGTCCCTCCCCCTGCTCACACTCTTGTCTCTATCTCTCAAAAGTACACAAACATTTAAAAATTGTTTTAAAAATCTGGATTATCTAAAATAGTAATATGGAGTATCAGGCTTGCAAGATACTGAAGGAAGAGAAGTGGAAGGAAATGGAGAGACATACATTTTCTCACCAAATATCGGAGGAAGGAGGTGATTATCTGAAGCAAATAAAATTATTATTACATTAGAATATTAGATTACTTCATGACAATAGTATTTTTAAAGGGATCTGACACATAATTGGAGAGAGGTGTGAAGAGTGAACCAAATGGATAATTAGGATATGTTGGAGTCTATAACTACTACTTGAGTTTGATACGTCAAGAAGTATATGGAAAGGGAATCATTTACAATTGTAAATGTTGGGTGCCAACCTCACTAGAGATATTACAAAGAACAATGTTAGCCTACGGGAAAAGACACCAAGGATTTGTTTTGTATTATCCCAACTAGTACTGTTTTAATTTTCATCATCCCTTATACTTTTGCTTTTATAATTAAAAATACAGAGAGCAAAAATGAACTTGTTTTAAGAAACTTTGGTCTATACAAAATGTTGTTCAATGCTGCCCAGTAAAATCTCTTAAATACCCTAGGTCTGCACTGCCCACCATTACCAGTAGCCAGATGCGGCTACTGCGTACTTGAAATGCGGCTAGTCTGATGGAGGAAGTTTTAATTCACTAATCTTAATGTAAATTTAAATAGCTACATGTGTGTCTCATGTCTACGATATTGCTCAGTGCAGCTCTGGATAAACAATTCCTGATCTTTTACCATCAAATCTGTTATTATTTTTTCTTCCACAGACCCTACTGCCATGCTTGAAAGGACTTTACCAACTGCATTTCAGTAATAACTTCTTTGCTTATCACTCTTCATCACAAACACGTAACTGCTCATTAGAGCTTTTCAGAGCCTGGAGCTCTGTCAGTTCACAAAGCCTAACTAAAACCAAAGCAACTGGATGTTTTGGATGGCAGGAGTTTATTCCTAATTGGGACAAAGTTTTATTCCTGTTTCTTTTTTTTTTTTTTTAAATAGTCACGTGATTCACAAAGTCTCTGCTAGGATTACAAGAGCCCCAAAGGATCTGGCCATTTCTGCTGGATCTTAATGTTCTTCTGAAATCCTATCAATCTGTTCTCCTTCGGGTCCCTGATGGAATTATGAAGGATGGTGAATCAATAATGAACCTCCACATCCTCTTTCCAGCTGTAAAATCCTCTCTTTCTCCTTCGAGAGCTCAGCTGTCCTTTGACTGATGTCCCAGAAATCAATGCCGTCCTCTAAGGACCTGCTCCACCTTGAGGCCCACTGGTCATTAGCAGGTCCTACATGCTGCCAACAGTGAGTGGCAGAGATGCTGGAGAGAGCATCGTTACCTCTTACCCCAACCCTGCACCGTCCCCAAGAAGCACCCCCCCATGTTCAGTTCCACTGTGAAAGCAAAAAAAAATGGTATTCTTTCTTCTCTTACAGTTGCCAGTGGGGGGAAAAGGCATTCTCTGGAGCAAATTTCTGTGCCTTTCCATTTTCATTCAGCTCTATGCAGTCACTGAGACATCACCTCAGTAAAACTAATAAGCAAACTGCAGAGCAAGTATGAGTAACGTGCTCACGCAGCCTTGATGTCACGTGGGGAAGCTGGCTTCAGCAAGCCAAGGATGCAGGGGCTCGAACTGAACCGATGTCCATCTGTGGCCAATACTATTAAATGTCACTATCTAGTGAAGGGCACAGTTTACTGTTTCAATGCTTGTGCACTGATGGAGGCCGGAGGTAGAGAAGGGCTCCTTTTCCACCCCAGTTCTGTGCAAGCGGCACCATCTAAAAGCAGGTTTACTTTGAGAAGGATGGGATATTCAGACCTAGTTACTGGTGGTGGGAGCTCATATATATGCCCATCTCTAAAGGACTTACTGGGGCGCCTGGGCGGCTCAGTCACTGAAGCGTCTGACTTCAGCTCAGGTCATGATCTCCTGGTTCATGAGTTCAAGTCCCAGGTCGGGCTCTGTGCTGACAGCTCAGAGCCTGGAGCCTGCTTCCGATTCTGTGTCTCCCTCTCTCTCTGCTCTTCCGCTGCCCACTCTCTGTCTCTCTCTCTCTCTCAAAATCAGATAAGCATTAAAATAATTTTAAAAATAAAAGAAGTATTTAAAAGCATTGATTTTTACTTGAAAAAAAATAGTCATTTGCTGTGACTTGGGATTGTAAACAATGCTTTTGTTGTCGAGGCAGAGAAGGAGAAAAAAATAAGCACAATTCTCAACACTACTAAATGACATATCCTGTCCTTGCCTGTCACCACTGTGATAGAGCAGAGATTTTACCAGTCTGTTCTTATGGGGGGGGGGGGGGGGGGGGGGCAAATCTAGCAAAATCATCACTCATCGCTCTGAAGGAAGAACAGCAAACAGTAATTTACGTTTCCAAACATTTATCTGGGCCCTAAATGCTGAGCATTATAAGCAGTGGTGGGGCCAGGAAAAGGGGGAGCATTATCATTTCTCTATTATGACATTTGTGCTATTTTAGTATAATTGTATGGTCATTATTTCCTTATGTCCTTATCATTCTATTAGACTAGGGGATATTCAAAAATGGAAATTCTGCATTCTAAATTTTATGTTCCTAGCACCAAGCTCAGTCTATTGCATTAAGTAAATTCTTCTTTTTTAAAATTTATCTATTTTGAGAGAGAGAAAGAGTGCATATGAGTGGGAGGAGGGGCAGAGAGATGGAGAGAGAGAATCCCAAGCAGGCTCCACGCTGTCAGCACAGGGCCAGAAGAGGCTCAACCTCACAAACCATGAGACCATGACCTGAGCCAAAATCAAGAGTCGGTTGCTCAACTGCCAGAGCCACCCAGGTGCCCCATGGCATTGAGTACATTGTTACTAATTTGTTTAATTATATGTTAAAAGAAAAGATGATTGCCTTATCTATGGCCTTTGTACTCAAAATGCTTAAAAAGAGCTGGAGATAAATTTTATTATCTCTTTTATTCCTTACTACCCCTCTCCATTATCTCCATTATCACTGATTTTACAGCGCCCACCCTAGTCCAGCCCCCACGTCCTGCAGATTTCTGTTCCTGAAACAGTAAGATCACCTCTCCTTTCATTTCTATTTTCATTAACACTATTCCATGCAGTTTCATCTTATCTTTTGAGGATTATTTTAAGGATTTCTACCTGTGTTCTATCACCAAATTTTCTCCTCTTTTGCCTCTCAACCTATCAGATTAGTATCTCCAGTCACTAATCAAAATAGAGGTGACAATGAATATTAGTGATGAAAAGGATAATTTAGCTCATTGTCAGAGCAAAACGAGGGAACTCTGTCCCCATTTTAACACTCTCCATTATGTTACAAATACTGCGTATAAAAAGGAGGGGTAGTAAAAATACATCATTCAATATGAAAATATTATGAGAAACATAAAAATTGCTTGAAAAAGTGATACAGGTTTGTTTCTGAGGTGATCCAGCTATATTTGTAGAATCATTTCAGGTGGTTAAATTTTATGACCCTAAATACACTGTACAATTCTTGAAGGGAAGGATCATATCTCATGTTCGTTTGGTTCCTTTATTGTGCCTGGGACATATGAGATGTTCACTCTACATGAGATTCTTTATTACTTTATTAAAAAAAAAAAAAGGGAATCAAACAAAGGTAGCAAGCAACAGAGTTCACTGAGCTACTGTTTAACCTGGGATACTATTTCTGTCTCTGGAGTCTTTATATCAGTGAAGCCATTCTTTCTCCCTAAGTTGAAGACTATACGAAGTATTGGAAAAGCACCTGGTGGTGGCCCTGGCGCTAAGCTTTGTTTTATGATCACTACACCTAATCCATTCTGCTTGTTGTTAACATGACTAGACCCGTATCAAAAACAAGTATTTGCTGGAAAGAGTGAGGGAGTCTGCAAAAATCAGAAGGGAGCGGATTCTTATTTAGTATTGCCTCACAGAACATAAATAATTCCATTTGACTCCCAAGATCAGGAGGCCGGGAAGAAGCAGCACAGTGGAGAGGAGAGTGGGGGGATGGAGAATACCAGGCTGAACTTCCTATTTGCTCAACAGCTGTAAAAACAGATGGTATTTCCACAAAACTGTTGATGTAAATATATCTGCCTATCACCCAGCAGAGAGATCCAGCCGTAAAATATCAAGCACCAAATCAAGTTCCAATTTCCATCTAATAAAATGGCTATGTCCCTACTTCTTCATCCACTGCTGTTGTTTGTTTGTTTTCATAGAATTCAAATATCAAAATATAAATGATACACACTAAAGACTCTGATTCTCACTGCTACCCCCATCTACCCACTGCTACCATCTTCAGGACATGGAGTCTCTTCCCTTAAGAATTCTTCTGTTGTTTCTATATTCAAATACCTACCCACCCCCCCCTCCACATATTTCTATTTTCCCCCTTCCTTACCAAAAGGAAGCATTGATTCGGCACCATTCTGCATTTTTTTTCATGTACCCATTTTCTTCTGACATCTTTTTACATAATGCACAAATAGCTCCTTCCATCTTTTTCTGGCCACATAGCATTCTATTGCATATGCATGTATATAAATTATTTAATTAGAGCTTATCAGTGAACATGTGGGACCTTTTCAAGATTTTCCCAGTGCAACCAAGGTAATTAATAATCCAGAATATATCTTGTTTTGTACATATGCAGGTATAAATGTGGGAGAAGTTTCTAGGCAACTAAATAAGCAATCTTTATAAAGCACTGAGAAAGGGTAAAAATTAGGACAGGTCTTGTGTTTCTACTCAGCAACCAACAATGACAGAATACGGTGGTAAGTGTCTTGTCATCCAATATAACTATATCCAGCCAACATGTTTTTAAGTCAGTGGCAACCAGGCAGGAAATCTCAAATACGGGCTACTTTGAATCCTCTCTAGAACCACCATTTGCAAATGAAATCAAACCAACAACTTAGGAGTAAGAAAAAAAAAAAAAAGAACATTGAAAGTTTGAGAGGTGAGATCTAAATATTTTTAAACAAGAAACGAACGGAAATACTAAATATTATATGAGTTATAGGTAACACGGCCCAATGGTTAGTTGTGAGTGCCGGCATGTGGTTCTTTTATTTTTTTTAAGCTGGTTTGTCACAAGCCTATTTACTCTCTATGTACTTTCTTGGATTGCTGGAGTCATATAGAAAAGGCAAGGATTTTTTTTAAGTGTAATTTTTAAAATATAATGTATTAAGTGCACATCTTAAGTAACGTACGGGAAATATATGCAATGTAGCCTTCCCAGTAATTATAGTGGTAACAAATGAATGGCTCATTAGGGAATTGTTAAGTAAATAAAGCACTATTAAGCAAATTGAACACTATACAAAACGTACATGATAATTTTGAGGCCCATGGGTTAGCAAGGAGCAATGCTAACATATAATGTTAAATGAAAAAAGTCAGAAAAAATATAGGTGCATAGGTGCATTATAACACAACTGTTTAAAATATATCAAGAGTTGATATATATGAATTAAAAGTTGTTTTTTAATGTTTATTTATATGAAAAAGAGAGAGAGAGGGAGACACAGAATCTGAAGCAGGCTTCAGGCTTTGAGCTGTCAGCACAGAGCCCCACACGGGGCTTGAACTTGAGCCATGAGATCATGACCTGAGCTAAAGATGAACACCCAAGTGGCTGAGCTACCCAGGCGCCCCTAACAGTTATTTTTGAAATGGAGTAGTGGTGATGCAGTTGTCCGTTTTCTTTCTAATGTTTGCCTAATTTGGCTAGTAGTTTACTTTGGGGGTTTGTTTTTTATTTTTCAGAATAAAAAAGCACTTATAGTACTCTTCAAATGCCTGAACTAACCGACAATCGCCTATGGCTTTCCCAGAACTAATGGTATGAATTTATGTAGCTACTGCTGGTCGAACAGCTCTGATGTAAATGAATCGAAAAAGCTCCTCTGAAATCATTTAGCACAGGTCAAGTGTTTGCTCAGAGGAATCTACAAGCCCATTCTTTATTTTTATTTTTTATGTAACTCATGAACATAGCATCCTAAAGAGTAAGAACGCATCGAAAATCCTACCCTAGATTTCTCCCTAAACTTAATATGGACAACACTGGAAATGTGAGACTATGTGCTTTCGATTTGGAATGGATTCTAATGTTAGACTTTTTATTTAGACTTTTTAAAGACCTGGTATTTGAGCATGTAATTAATCGAGATGGATCCTTCATTGAAGATACTGAAAAAGCATGGCTGATTTTAAACGACTCTCTATTTCCTAGATTATAATCAGTAGGAAGGAGAGGGAGAAATCTTCGCTTTTCTATCACCTGCACAGCACTCCCCACACAGGCTGCCTTAGCAGCTCATTATCTACTCAGCTTTGAATCTTGAATTCTGTTTTGTTAAAATTGAATACAACCTATTATTTCCCATAAAACAGTGAAGATGTTAGCTCCACGCTCTACTTGCTTTTGTGTGTGTGTTTGTTTCATCTCTTGTGTGGGGGGTTTTCTTTCACAAGCAAAAACAATTCTTCCAATGGTGCTTTGTGAACAATGGAGGTTATTGACTTTGCTCTTGCTTTGCTCCTTACTGTACAATGAAAGGTTGCTGAGACATTGACTCTGCCCTCTGTGGACCCCACCAGGCAATGTGTAGATGCCTCTCATAATACCGCAGGCTTTCTGGTGGGCTGCTTGCTACCCACAAAGACCATAAACTCGAATTTGTTAGGTTTGAGAATAAAAATGGGACTGAGCTTAACCGCAATGCACCCATTATATTTACCTTTAGAAGGACGAAAAGGAGGAAGCCAAGAGACTGGCTGAAACGTGTTATCAACACTAGCACATCCGTGTCGGTGTCCCCAGAGGGCCCTGTTATTCCAGAACCCTGGCAGAAGTGAGAAATGGAACAGCATCAGATGTTTTTCTTTAGTGGACTGCCTTCGGGCTATATTCCTATAGAATTTAGCAAATGAAAAATAGCATTTTTCAACAAGCCCTTTGTGTCCCTCTCTCCGGCTTCACAAAGGCAGCATTGATATGTCACACCAGCACAGGGGGAGGAGGGGAGGGGAGGAGAGGAGGGAATGAGTGGGAAATCTTATCCTCCACGTTGCAAAGAAAACTTCTCAGTGTTTGCTCTGCTGAAACCACCGCTTTATTTTTAAAAATTAGGAAGCGCAGACATGGCAGATACCAACTTTTTACATCATGGAATTGGACTGCCATCTTTCCACATGAGAAGGAGCAGGATTTTCAAAAGCAATTTTCACAGACTAAAACACGGGCATGCATGAGGGAGGAATCAAAAACTATTTTATGCAACATGGGAAAAAATGCTGGTGGTAAGGCAAATTTTTATGATGAGTTCCCAGAATATTTAAAGAGGAACTCTTGGCGTTTTGTGGGCCCACCACTGAGAAATCAAGCCGACCTGGACTACTAAATTTTTGCTTTTAATGTTGATTTATTTTTGAAAGACAGAGACAGAGCATGAGTGGAGGGTTGGGGCAGAGAGAGAGAGAGGAAGACACAGGATCCGAAGCAGGCTCCAGCCTCTGAGCTGTCAGCACACAGCCTGACGCAGGGCTCAAACCCACGAACCATGAGATCATGACCTGAGCCAAAGTCAGACTCTTAACGGACTGAGACACCGAGGCGCCCCAAACCTACCTGGCATTCTGAACTACAGAACTGTTAGCTCATAAATGTCTACTGTTTTAAGCTGCTAAGTTTGTGATAAGTACACAGCACTAGCAAACAAACAGCCAGAAATAATATCCTTCTCTCCTTCCAGAACATCCGAAGGGGAGAAATTGAGGTATTCAAAGCCTTATTCTCAGCTCCTAGCCAAGTACCTGGTGTACAAAGGAGATGCTCAGGAAACATGTGCTGAATGAGTGAGCAAAGAACGTTCTTGAATGCTGCCAAGTACTTCTGTCATTCATTGTACAAGTGAAAAAGAAAGTTTATTTAAACGGCCTTGAGTATCCAAATTCTCAAGGTAGACTTCAAAAGAGAGCTGGCCATTGGAACAGAAAGCTCTGGGAGACCGGAACCAAAGTAACAGGAAACACAAATCATCAGGATTTCACACACAAACACGCCTTGCATTCCACTCTTAGCAGAAAGAGAAAGACAGAACGACTTATCTGGTTTCAATCAGAGAAGCCAACCCAAAACAGCCCCGTGAGTAAGACAGGCAGCCAAGTGCAGCCATCAAAAATCATTCAGTCCAGACCGGGAAACTTGGTTTCTATGCCAAGCTCTGTCCCCAGCGAGGTCAATAATTCAGGTAAATTTTTAGTGCCCGGTGATGTTCATCTTTAAAAAATGAGGGAGGGGAGCCTAGCTGGCTCAGTCGGTTGAGCATCTGACTTCAGCTCAGGTCATGATCTCACAGCTTGTTGGTTCAAGCCCCACGTTGGGCTCCGTGTTGACAGCTCAGAGCCTGGAACCTGCTTCCGATCCTGTCTCTGTCTCTCTTGCCCCTCCCCAACTTGCGCACTGCCTCTCTCTCTTTCCTTCAAACATAAAAAAAAAACTCTTAAAAATAATTTTTACTTTAAAAAAATAATAAAAAATAAGGAAGATCATGACCACTTCCTTGTAAGCCAAACAGCCTGTTTCTCTCACCTAGGACCCGCTCACATTAAGCATCCCTGCTACCCCAGACTCTCCAGGCCAGCGGACTTGCTCCATTTGGCCAGGTCTATGTGCTTACAAGTTCTTCGCTTTCATACTGTGGCCCTTCTATCACCAGATGGGGCATTCCTGCAAGTTTACTAAAAATGCAGAATCCTAGGTCCCAGCACCAAACTACTGAATCCGAATCTAAAATTTTAACAAGATCCCCGGGGTTACATCGGGTACACACGTTCCGTTTTGAAAAGATACAAGCTATTTATCCAGGGGTCTTGTACTTCCCATTCTATTCCACCTAGCCAAGCCATATTAATTTATTTGAATGGCCCAAGTAGATACTTTATTTTTTAATGCCCTAATGGAGGCTTTGAAATTAATCAGACCTCAGGTAAGACATTTGTTGCCAAGGATAACATTGCGCCATTAGCATTTTATATATCCTCAGTGAACTCTGTATCTTTGTCTAGGAAATGGGGATAACAAAAAGCCCATAGTACTGATATTGTGGCCATTACGCAGAATTATTCAGGGGCACCTGGGTCACCTAGTCAGTTAAGCATCCGACTTTGGCTCAGGTCATGATCTCATGGTTTGTGAGTTCAAGCCCTGTGTCTGGCTCTGTGCTGACAGCTCGGAGACCAGAACCTGCTTCAGATTCTGTGTCTCCCTCTCTCTCTGCCCCAACCACCGCTCATGCTCTTTCTCTGTCTCTCAAAAATAAATAAACATTGAAACAAATTTTTTAAATTATTCAGATAGGGAACTGACCATAGAATCTGGCAAACAGAGTGTTCTCAGTAGGTGATAAATGACCATCACCACCACCACCATCATCCTGATTGTTATTCCAGTGAGAGCCAGAGTCACTATCATCAAATATGTAATAGGTTCCTTATCATCAAATACATTCTGATTATACTCATCTAGAATATTCCTGACACAGCCTAGATAATACTGAGTTGTACTATCATTTGGATTCACACAGTAATTTCTTGACTCATAAAAGCCTTTTCTTATCCTCAGGGACATGACAGAGATTTTTACGTGAGGTATGTGACAGCTTCTTCTAATAGATCCCAGTTGTCGGAGGATATATTTAGGAACAAATCAAATGGCTCTTTGTTAAGGACAAGGCAACAAGTTTGGAAAAAGTGACATCTCAACTGGTTTCATATGGAGAAAAGCTTTTGGTCATAAAGACAAAATTCCAAATTGAGAGAAACCCCAGCGAATTAGTCACTTAGGAAAAATTCTGCTATGAGGAATGATTTCAGCCAGTAATTCTGGACAAGAAAATGACAATAAGGTTCTTGATATACAATGTGATATCATTAGCTACAGTTAGCTCATATACTGTTGATTACTTCAGTGAATTCATACACAATAACTTTGCCTCCTGGAGGGTATAAATGAAAAACAGATACACATGTTCGAATAATTCCTTCAACGCTCTACACTGATGCCGCTTTACAGAGAGCAGTTTGCTCATGGGAATTCAAAGGCAAATGGGCTGCATAAAGCAGGTATCTGTCTCAAGTTTCAGAACATGATGGAGTTGACAATATTTAGTTCCAGACACTAATGTCCATGGAAGTCCATATTAATTAAATGTCATTTTAAAATCAATCGTGATCAATGACCTCGTCCATTCTTCTCCTGTGACACTTCATCAGCTTGTTTACCAGAAGAACCCGTATTACATCTGCTATTGTCGTTTGGTATCCCAACCAGTTGTGGACTAGCTATGAAAAGCTCATAAATACTTCTCTCTGGCTGCCAAACACCGGAGTCTCAGGGCTGGGAGCTGAGTGAGTCTTTAAGTTCCACAAATCAATCATTTGAAGGCTCTGAACTTGAATAAACCATTTCTATCCAGCCACAGGCCAACAGCGAGTCAGGAAGGAAAGTCAACCAAATGGGGAAACCCAGAGCCAAAAGGTGAAGGCAGCAAAAATATGTGCCACGGACACTCCAAATCTGAAACCCCCAACTAAAATCAGAATTCTGGGTTCTCTCTTCGTGGCAAGGATTTCTGTGCCTCCTGAAAGTCTGCTGGGCAGACTAGAGACAAGTTTCTTCACCAAACCCCAAAAATGAGTAATAGACCCAAAATTGAGAGCCATTTCTTTGGCATTTATTCCCCTTACTTCTTCATATCACAGCAGAATCCAAGCCCACTAAACATCAAGTACTTCTTTGCCACATTCATTCAACTACCAGAAACTTCATGATGGAGGACGGAGCTACTATGCGGGTACCCTCTCTAAGGAAGAGCCTCACACACATCAACAGTGATAATGACCCTTTATTTCTGGAGGTGGGGCCATCACAGATGTCATATAAAAGAAACCATTTGAGTTCCGGGGTACACGGCTGCCATTATGAAAGACCACCCTTATAGAGGCCCCTTTTACACTCCCATGGCTTCACGCTCAAAATTTTAGAATAGGATTGAAGTCGGAGGGCAAGGATTGGTGGAGGAGGAATGGGAGGAAGTAAGGCAAGTGGCTTTGCCCAAGACTTTCCGTTCCCAGTAATCAAAATACTACTTAAACTGGGGGGCCTGGGTAACTCAGCCAGTTAAGTATCCAACCAACTCTTGATTTAGACTCAGATCATGATTTCATGGTTCATAGGATTGATCCCCACACCAGGATCTGCACTGACAGTGCAGAGCCCGCTTGGGATTCTCCCTCTCTGCCCTTCCCGTGCTCGCTCTCTCTCTCTTAAAATAAATAAATAAAT
The DNA here is from genome assembly GCA_004023845.1 of Helogale parvula. Taxonomy (NCBI): domain Eukaryota; kingdom Metazoa; phylum Chordata; class Mammalia; order Carnivora; family Herpestidae; genus Helogale; species Helogale parvula. The sequence continues at coordinate 100,487 of PJEM01002904.1, forward strand.
CTAAAACAATAAACAAAAAACCACTAACGAAACCAAAATTATCTCAGTTTATTCCTGGTCTTATAATAGCTTTCCTAAAGAAAGCTTGCAATGGCCTGGGCTCTAGTTCCTTGTAGGCGGGAACATTTAGATGCACAGAGAAAAATGGAATCTGTGTGCCAAGAGCTCTTATCACTTCTCAAACTTCCCCCTCCCTTCCTCAGTCTCCCCAGCCCCTCCTCACTGTGTGCACCTGCGTACGCAGCCCACTGCCTGTGTGTCTGCGCCTGGACACCCACTTGAAGCCCCCTCTCCTCCTGCCTCTAGCCTCCTGTTTTCAAACCAACCACCCAGAGCATCAACATGTGTTAGATCATGAAGGAAAAATCCCTGGACTAAAACCCTTGGGGGTGAGCAAGAAGTTGGAACGGTGACTCGCAAAATATCTCCCCCAACAGAGTTCTCTCACTAAATACAACTGTTGTCATTCTACTCCGTTTTCCTTATCTTTTATTGCTGTCAACTTGAACACAACACAGGCTTTAAGCAGCACACATGTTATAATTCTGTCTTCCCATCACACTCCTGTTAACGTTTTCATCCATTTGGCGATCTTTAGATGTTTTTCCCATCGATTAACTGGGCTTCCATTTTCTTGGCTCTATTTCTTCTTCTTCTCGCTTCCCTTCCCTCCTCCTGCACACTCCTCCTTTTCTATCACCTCTTCCTCCTCCTTTTCTTTCTGCGAATTGCAACACGGTTCTCATCCTTGGCAGGTTGCACACGGCTTGGTGTACCACTTGATGTCTGAATCATGTCTTGACTTTCCACTTGGCTGGCAACACCCTGTATCCACATTCCTCTCCTCTTTTATTCCAAATTAGATTTTTTTTTCAACTAATTAATCAAAGGAGCAGAGGATGCAGATGATCTCTTTCCATATATAGGATGTATTTTATGTATGTACTAGCTAGAGGATATGGTGAACTCTAGGATTTGTAGCAGTTCTGTTCGGTAAAGTCGCAGTGAACCCTGAAACATGGCTCCCAAGGGAAATACAAAGGTGCCTGCAAGGCTGCGGTCATGATACATTCATCTCATTGAATGATCACTACCTAATCTTGTTTTACGTATGTTTAAAGACACCTGACTTCATATATATCGATGATGCATTAACAATTTACTCCTGATCAAAGCACTCTAACTGATGAATGTAGAAAATGTTTTCTCTCTAAGGTACATCACAGTCTTCTTTTTTCTTTAAGTTATTTGAGATACAGTCTGTGCGCATGCATGCATGTGTATGTGTGCACACGTGCGCCAGTGGGAAAAGGACAGAGAGGGAGAAGGTTCCAAGCAAGCTGCACAGTGTCAGTGCGAAGCCTGAGGCGGGGCTCACACCCAGCAACCATGAAATCATGATCTGAACTCAGTCAAGAGTCGAAAACCTAACTGCCTGAGCCAGCCAAGTGCCCTGATCCTTCCTGAGCTTAGAAACACAAGACACACTTCAGCATTATGCATACACTGTTTCAAAGAGTAAAAACACCACCACCGACAAGTCTCACAAAAATGTAAAAACAGCAGCACTTAATAGATAATGAATAGGACATTATTTATAGTGTCAGAGGCGGCCAAGGATCAGTGGGCTGCAGCTCAAATAGGAAGGTGCGAGTCACGTGACTCCAACTTCCCGCCACTCTGCACCTGTCCAGGAATGAGCAGCAAAGAGGTACAGGCATTGGGTTGGGCTGACAAACACATTTTAGCCATTAAGTAAATTTACCAATACAGAATCCACAAGTAATGAGGAATGACTGCGGTACCTTGTAGACAGAGCACACACCTTACACGGGCATGGTGCTGTGTCTATCTCACGTGAAATTCTGGCTCATCAGACTGTGAATCAGTATTGAGTTAGGGATGAACAAATAAATAATGACTTGTGTCTCATCCCCTTACTTAAGGGCTGTTGGGGAAAATCTGAGAGGGATTTTAGCCTATTTTTTTCCGAGGGCGGCTGCCATTTTGTACCCCAGAGATCTAGTCCTTATTGCTGTGGTTGCTGTTACTTTTCTCCCAAAGGGCGAAGAAGAGGTGAAGGATTGATTCTAAAACGTGTACTACTGGCAGCAGAAGGGGGGAGTCTTGAAACCGGAAAGACCAAAAATGTTGGGTCAGTGAGCCCCTGAGACACATAGAAGAGCAGCCTGGGAGTGTTTATTGCAGGAAAGGAAGAAAACTAGCAAGTTTGAACAGATGGAAAGAAGGAGTGTCAAATGGAGTAAAATCATTACACGGCAGTCTTCTAAGAGGGAGTTTTGAGTTCAGTGAAATAAGCACACCGGAAGTTTTCACAGGGCATTTTAAAAAAATTTTGTTAATGTTTTATTTATTTTTGATACAGAGAGAGACAGAGCATTAGAGTGGGTGGGGCAGAGAGAGAAGGAGACACAGAACCAGAAGCAGGCTCCAGGCTCTGAGCTAGCTGGCAGCACAGGGCCTGATGCGGGGTTTGAACCCACTAATGTGAGATCTGACTTGAGCCGAAGTCGGAGGCTTAACCAACTGAGCCACCCAGGCACCCTTCACAGGGCTTTAACTAAGGCCACAGGCTGAGTATAATGTTAGGAAACATTTGCCTTCTGAGCTAGAGGCATGAATGCAGAGAAGACCAGGGACCAGAGTGGACCACAGAAGTCTACAGCAGTAACCCAGAGAGGTAAAGCGGGGCAAGTGAAGTAGCAGAGCAAGCTTTAAGAGGCATTTTCAAAGTATCTCTGAATTAAAGACGATGTAGATTAATTGAAAATGACTTTTAAGATTTTTAAATGTTTATTTATATTTGATAGAGAGAGCACAAGCATGAGTAGGGGAGGGATAGAGAGAGGGAGAAAGAGAATCCCAAGCTGGCTCTGTCAGCACAGATCCCGTACAGGGCCTGATCCAATGAGCCCCGAGATCATGACCTGAGCCAAGACCAGGAGGCAGACACTTCACCAAATGAGCCATCCAGGCACCCTGAAAATGACTCATAAGTTTGGAGTTAGTTCAATAGAAAAATGGTTACAACTATTCAAAGAATCCGGGGAAACTGAGAGGAGCTTTGAGCAGCAAAGAATTCCGGAAGTAATCGAACTCACAGTTGGATTCAATACAGCAGCCACGAGAGATGATTTTCTTCTCTCTCATTTCAGGAAAATGAAACTTTTTTCCCCTCACAAAGCAACGGGTTGTATTGTTAGAGTAGAGAGGCTTAATTATCACTCAGTGCTTCCTTATTTAAATTTTGTCTTTAACAAGTTTCACCTACTTACACTACGACTGTCACTTGGAGGGGCATGGCAATTTAAGTTGTCCCTCTTTTCCAAGTACCACTCATGTATATAATAAATATGTAAAGTCAGTTATCAAGAATATCCTTGAGGGACGTCTGGGGGGCTCAGCCAGCTAAGCATTTGCCTTTGTGTTAGGTCCTGATCTCATAGTTTGTGAGTTTGAGCCCTGCATTGGGCTCTGCACTAACAGCGTGGAGCCTGCTTGGGATTCTCTTTCCCCTCTCACTCTGCCCCTCTTCCCCTAAATAAATAAATACACTTAAAAAAATATCCTTGGTCTTCTGTGCCCAAGGTAAATATTCCTCTTTTTTACCTGTTCCTGTCATTATATAGGCTCTAGATCCTCAGAGTTCTGGATCCTCTCCTCTGTGTCTATCAGGTTGAACAGGGTGACCATCAATATGTGTTGGGTAGAAATTAACATAAGTGGAGAGATATACAGTGATGGTTTCGGGTACAGCAGATTGCTTCAAGTCTCAAATATAAGGATTTTTAACATTTAAGCCCCTCAGATATCTACCCACAGAGGGACTGAATCCAGTCCCATCCATACTCACCCTCTACTTAAGCAATTTACCTTTAGGACCAAATCTGGAATTTCACATAGCTGAGGACCAACACCTGTGCCCTGAAAATGCCTGATGTTAGAAAGCAAGATAACTAAGACAGGAAAAGTAGGCCAAGCAAAACAAACGGAGAGAGGATAGAGAGAAAAGACGGGAGAGCTAGACTAGTCAAGGACCAAAAAATTAAGTGAAATGAGTTTCAAAATGAAAGACAGTAGAAGCACAACAAAGGCTAAAAACTAAATAAATAAATGTGAAAGCTTAAGAAAGCCCTTTATATATTTGTCCATAAGATGGTCTGATCTTGGGGTACCTGGGTGGCTCAGTTGATTAAGCATCTGATGCTTGATTATGACTCAGGTCATGATATCATGGTCGTGAGACAGAGCCCTGGGTCAGGCTTGGGATTCTCTTTTTCCCTCTTTCTCTCTGCCCCTCCCCTTGCTTGTGCTCTCTCTCACAATTAATCAACATTAAAAAAAAAATGGTCTGTGCTTGAAGATAGCAATTTCAGAACCATAGTAAGGATAGAGTTAGATTTCAGGGATTGGGAAGAAATCAGCGAGGAAGGTGATCAAAGTCCAGGAATCACACAATGTGGATTTCAAAGCAAATAAGTAAGTTGGGGCGCCTGGGTGGCTCAATCGGTTAAGTGTTTGACTTTGGGTCAGGTCATGATCTCACAGTTCATGGGTTCGTGCCCCACATCGGGCTCTGTACTGACATCTCAGAGCCTGGAACCTGCTTTGGATTCTGTGTCTCCCTCTCTCTCTCTCTCTCTGCCTCTCCCCTACTCATGCTCTGTTTCTCTCTGTCTCAATAATAAATAAACATGAAAATAATTTTAAAAAAACGAAGTAAGCAAATCCAACAGTCAGCACAGGGTCACATGCTTTCACTTAAGTCATGTCCTCTAACTTGATACTATTTGTAATTATGTTAGGGATTCCAGATTCCAAATCTCTGATACAAGTGAATCAAAAATAAAAATTTCACTCAAGCAGCCATATAATTACTCCTGGATAAAAAAATCAAAATGTCATTAATTATGTTTTCAGCAAATGAGAAAGAGCACATGAATTCTTACTACAAATTACCTGGTGAATTCACAATAGACTGGTTTCAATTATAAAACACGTTTTCAGAACTTCTTATGAAATGACAAGTAGACATCATCACCCATTTGGGTCAGTTATTTAAAATTCTTCCTTAAACGGCTCACCGGTTATATGATAATGGAAAGGCAAGGCTTGCATTTTCAAAGTCAAATTAGGAAAAGAACTTAGTTGCAGATCTTGCCTCTTTATCAATGCTGTTTTGGTACTTTTCTGTTCTAAATGTATATGGTAATATCAAATGCATAAAGGGTCAGAGACCACAAAAAGCTTACATTAATATTGCCAGCACTAGGTCTCTTTAAACAGGACTATGTCTCTTTAAACACAACTCAAAAATTAAAATGGCCCAGTCGTCCTTTTCCCCCCATCAATTACTCCAGATAAACTGTAAGAATTTTCACTGAGGATCTTTATGTTCCTCCGTTGAAAACACAAAGTTGTAAAACTGTACTGGGGAGCAACGTGATGGAACATAGGTCAAGCGCATTCATAATGAGCCTCTGTTCAATCATTCTACCTCTGCGTGTCACCCAAGAGCAAAGCTCACAAGTCCATCACGAGTTGCGCATGCGTATTTTTGCTTCAGGGTCATAAGAACAGGCCATCCCGGTAACCTAGGCATTCAGCCCTGGGAGACTGGGTACGTAAAATGCGGTGGATGTGTACAATATGGCCTACCATGGACCAGTAAGAAGTAATGACGCAGCACTGTTTATGAGTATGAATACATTTCAAAAATACTCTTAAAATTAAAAAAAAAACTTAGTAATGAAATTTGCATGACAGTCTCATTTAAGGAAAGAAAACATATACGTATAGAAATCATTATGATCCATCTCTCGAAGCTCTGTTGAGTGTGGAGGAAATTGAAGTCAGGATCGGAAATGAAAACAATACTGACAGAGTAAAAACAACTCTAATGAGTTGAGAATTGTGATGAAATTAACGCTGCAACTGGGTACACTTTTCGGAATGGAGAAGTCACTGTGGGGGACAAAACGTCTAGAAATATGCAAACCCAGGAAAGGACCAAGATGAAAATACGTCACGAAATAATGTATTTGTTTAATTACCCTACAAAATATTTAAAGTAACTTTTAGGAACACAGAGACATTATATATTATGTATATAATAAGTTATGAATAAGCAAATATATTATTAATTCAAACAATGTTTACTTTGGCAACCAGTGGAGAAATGGATCCTTCTCTATGCCCGGATTGTGTGGTTATTGTCAACCGTTTAAGATAAAGAGGAAACGATCAGCTTGTCATTTTAGATAGCTGATTATACCTGGTTATAGCTAATTATGCCAATTACCGAGACTAAAGTGTAGGAACTAAACATGTAACAGCATTCATATTTAAAATACACGCTGAGCCCCGTGCCTGGTAACATTAGCATTTTTCAGTACCTACTCTGGGGACCTTTGGGCTTATAATCTCACTTTATCCTCCTAACATCCTATAAAATAGTTACTATTGGAAGCATTCCAGGGGCGCCTGGGTAGCTCAGTCGGTTAAACGTCTAACTTCGGCTCAGGTCATGGCGTCACAATGCATGAGTTAAAGTCCTGCGTCGGGCTCTCTGCTATCAGCTCTGAACCAGCTTCCGATCCTCCTTCTCTCTCCTTTTCTCCCTCTCCCCTGTGCTGGCTCATTCATGTGCATTCTCGCTCACAGGCTCTCTCTCTCTCTCTCTCAAAAAATAAACATTTGAGAAGGAAGGGAGAGAGGAAGGGAGGGAGGAGGGGGCCCTCAGTTAGGGACCCAGGAGCAGAATAAGAGCAATGAGTCCTGTCCTGTGCTTTCCCCCCCCATTTTCCTCGATCACTTCTGCCTTCCCTTTTGCTCTCCATTCTTCCTTCTCTCAATCCCTTCTTTTCATGGGTTAAAATTGGAAGCTGAATCTACATCCTCGGAATTGTTTCTGTTTACTATCATCCACAACCAGCAGGGGCCATCCAAACTGGGAGCTGAGGTGTCAAAACAAATGGACCCATTGCCCACACCCTAGCGCACATGCTTGGGCTAAGATAACTTATCGAGCTGCAGCGATATGATCTGCTTTATGCAAACCTGCTGGCTTTGGCTCCTATAAAAGCCTCAGAAGTAATCCAACAATGTGACAAAGTTACAAAAAATATATGGAAAAAAGAAACTTCAAGGGTGGGTGACATTATGAAAGTCTAGGGTTTGCATTAAGGAAAATACACATTGTGGGGCACCTGGGTGGCTCAATTAAGTGTCTGGTTGGCTCAGGTCCTGATCCCAGTTCCTGAGTTTGAGCCCTGCATCATGCTCTCTGCTGTCAGCACGGAGCTTGCTTCAATCCTGTCTCCTACGCTCGCTGCCTCTCCCCTACCTCGCACATGCTCTCTCTCTCTCAAAAATAAACATTAAAACAATTTTTTTTTAATTTTTAAAAGAAGAAATTTAAATAAATTGAAAATGAGGGTTGTGGGGGTAGACAAGTTTCCAATTGTAACAGGGGTAAAAATGGCAAAGTAAATGAGTCCTTGTCATTTTTGCTCCTCAATTTCATTGGCCAACTGAGCCAGCACCTTTGGCCTTTCGGCTCAGTCCCCCACCATTAAGTCAGCACTCTTGAAACCGAAGAGCCTACTCTCTCCAACATTTTCTACAGAGAAAACACCCACGAGCTAGCAAAGTGTAACTTTTCGAAAAACTACTTGACATTCTTCACCAACAGATTTCTGAAACACAGCAGCAGAGCACTGTGGCCCAGACCGGGATAACAGCGCTTAGATTACTAAAACACATTTCATTAGCAGGGATATAAAATACGTCACCCAGATTTACACAGGCTCTTTCTCGACAATCAGGAAATTGCATTTCCTTGCTTAGAACAGTTACAACCACCGATAAGATTTTTTTTCTTTCTTTCTTTCTTCTTTTTTCTCCTCACTGCCTCAACTCCTATTTTATTGTGCACATTCAATTAGCTGGAATCAGGTAAATCCATTTGAGATCAGGAGATCAGGGCCGGGGTGCTTATAAGCCCAGGCGGCTATCACTTTTTCTGTCAACTTCTAAGAGTGCTATGGATTGCCTCTAGACCTCCCTCTGCCTTCCAGTAGCTTCGGGAATGAATTCATTTTTCTTAGGCTACGTATTCTATTTTTCTGACATTGGTTTCATCCTTCTGTGGGTTGAAGAGGATGTGCCATTACAGGATCTGTCATATAAACTGAGCAGAGCAGGGTAGCACACCGCTAGAGGATTAGGACCACAAGCGCACTGGAAAAATCCCGGCGGCATAGGGTAATCTGCAGAAAATGATCTTCCAGAATGCAGCCTCTGTATTAGCTCAAGTAAAAGAGAATCGGTCATCTGGGTGTATTATCAAGCTTTCCAAGAAAAGGATGAGGACCAAGAGCCAATATCAACACAACCATGCTGGAAAAAACCTCTCCAAATCTAGGATCTGGCCGGATAATCTTTCGAGGGCCATTTGCTTATGCCTACCAATTATTTCATTAGTTCTTTTCTTTGACTTCTTTTTTAATAACTTCTTGTAGCTTAGGCTATTTTTTCCCCCAGGATCTGGGCAGCTCCTTTGGAAAGAAAGATAAATACCTTCTAAACAGTTTTATAGCCAGTGCTCGATCAGAGGCTGTAAAAATGCTAGAGAGATATGAAACGTTGAGCTCACACAACTTTCTTTGCTGAAGTCCAGGTGAAAAAAAAATTAGACACAAAAATAACCTAGGCCAAGGCCTCCTCCACAATCCCCCTTAAAGAAAAACGATTTCTTTGCAAATGAAATTTAATGCTATCAACTTATTTCCAGAGCCAGTAGCCAAATAGAATAGCTTTTCATCTTCCATATTCGCTTTTTAGTTTAGGTACTGATATTAAAACTGACAACAAGAGGGGCGCCTGGGTGGTTCAGTCGGTTAAGTGTCTGACTTCAGCTCAGGTCATGATCTCATGGTCCATGAGTTCAAGCTCTGCATTGGGCTCTGTGCTGGCAGCTCAGAGCCTGGAGCCTGCTTCAGACTCTGTGTCTCCTTCTGTGTCTCTCTACCCCTTCCCCTCTTGCATTCTGTTTCTCTCTTTCTCTCAAGAGTAAACAAACACTTAAAAAAATGTTTAACGATAGGCAAACAGTGACAGAATCAGGAAATCTTACTCATTTAACAAATATCTATCTATCTATACACACACACACACACACACACCCTACCTTGGAAATGATTAATATTTTATTACCAAGATTTTATTCTGGAAAGGAGGGCTATATTGAGGGAAATAGTTTGCATATATTGAGGGAAATAGCTGAGTCTGCCTTGCACAGAGAATTGAGGGTTTATAAAAACATGAAGGTCAATCATAGGTATTAATGGGCTATCCTCTACAAGGTCTGCACCAATAGTATAAAACTTTAAATAGTATTTTAATGGAAAAACTTGGTAACAATAGGGTTTATTTTTCTTGTTTATGATCAATCAATTCTCTTTGTGGCTTTAAAACTTTATCTTTAATTAAAATCATACTTATCACACTGATAACCTTGGGGAAAAAATGATTCTAAAAGAACTTTCAGAATTATGCATAATTGGCCATATGTACATACAGATACACCCAATGGTTCCAGTACAACTTAAAGATTTCTGGCCCTGCCTGAATATTTTGGAGAACTGTTTTCTCTCCTATGGCAGAGACTGTCCGTTGTTTGTATTTTCTTTCTCTTCTTTTTCCTTTAAAAAGGGAATGCCAAAACGTTAGCAGGTATATGACTAGCCCAGTAAAAATGTACGGTCTGAGCTCCTTTAGGGCCAATGGTTGCCACCTGATGAAGTTTGGGCCAAGAGAGGGTAGAAGAGGTAGCAGTGTGGAAGCACAGAGTCCAATTTCGAGGCAGTGTCATGAGCAGAGAGGGCTGTATCTTCTCACTCTTTCCTTACCTGCACGGATTGGGCTGCACACAAAATGACTGCAGCCACGGGAGCGGTCTAGGTACACAGAGTGAGATGTGATCATGTTAGCTTGCATCCCCATTATTCATCTCTTAAAGTGAGAGACAGAGAAAACTTAGGGTTAGGGTGTTGACTGTGTTTCAGAATGTTCTCAGCAACCCAGGGCCTTCTAGCTTGCTTAAGCTACTGTTATTTTGACTCTTCTTTCTACTTGAGCCAAACCGAAACAAAACAAGCCAACAAAAACTCATTAAAACACAAAATTATGCTGGCTTGCATCATCTGGTAAAATCTAAATTGTAGCAAATGTGTTATTTTAGACTGTGAGAACGAACTAAGAGACGCAAGGTATGTCCCCCGAATCTTCCAGAGTGACAATAGCACCTGGAAGGAATGACTCGGACCCTTACTTTCTCCAATCATAACATGGGCAGGCAAAATCAGAAGTCACAATCATCAGGCGGCATCTTCCTCACTTCCACCACCAGCCTCAGCACCACGTTACCAGGGCCCAAATTCTCTCTCCCTGTAACCGACCTAATAGGCAGAATTATGATTAACTGGTTATTGCATTTTTCCCCTTTTAAACTATTCGAGGTACATAGCATAGCCCTAGCTTAGTTGTTCTTTGCTTATTCCCTGCTTCCCTTAACCTTTTTCACTTATGCCACCCTTCCTTCCCATTATGAGAAAATGGTAGAGCTAGATATATCCACAGATTCTAGATCACATATCAACTAGACCACCAATGATTCAGACACAAAATCAACCTACAAAGGTCAAATTAGGCAAGTGCATAAAGTAACTGTTCACTGTTTAGAGCAGAAGACAGCTCTCAAGGGGCGCCTGGGAGGCTCGGTCAGTTGAGTGCGTGTCTTCGTCTCAGGTCATGATCTCATGGTTCGTGAGTTCGCGCCCCATGTAGGCTCTGTGCTGATGGCTCAGAGCCTGGAGACTGCTTCCGATTCTGTACGTGTCTCTCCTTCTCTGCCCCTCCCCACTCTTGCTCTGTCTCTCTCTCTCAAAAATAAATAAACATTAAAAAAACCCAAAAAGCTCTCAAGAGCCAGCTGCTCCGTTCCCTTCACTAGACAGCTGCCCATTTCCCTATGTCCTGTCCTCTCCTCTCTATGTCCTTCTGTATTTCTATCTTGTGACAGAAAACGAGTAATGACTGAAAGACAATAGAGTATCTATGTGGGACAGTGAACATCTGTTATAAAAATGTTTTCTCAGAAGTTTTTGGTATTTCTATTATCCTCTTAAATGAATCTCTTCAAATAATTAATTAGACTTGCATTTTTGAGAGACTGACTTTTGTTAGGCTACTTTCCCAGAATTCTTTAGGATCTATTCCCACCAGAGTAGACGGCCATCTTTTCCAAACCCCACCCCTTGCCTCCATACCCCCAGGGTCAGTAACCAGCAGCATATCCAAGAGAGAAATCCCAGTATTATCCCTTTCTTCCCTTGGTGGCTTGCCCTTCACATCCAATTAATTAACAACTGCTATCAATTCTACTGCATTAATATTCCTTAAATTCACTCTGTCACCTTTATCACTGCTCCTGCTCACAGAGACCTTCCTCAGATTATGAAAACAACTTTCTAACTGGTCTCCAGTTTCCAGTCCTGTCCCTATTCAATCCCCTCTGTATCTTACAGCTAGAGGGATCATTCTAAAATGCAAATGAGGGAGTAGGGGGCGGGCTGGGTGGCCCAGTTGGTTGAGCAGGCAATTCTCGAACTCAGGCTTCTGAGTTACAGTCCTGCATTGGTTGTAGAGATTACTTAAAAATAAGTTCTTTAAAATAAAATAAAAGAGATTAAATTAAATTTAATTTAAATTACATGCAAATCTGGCCATAGTGATATGAATTTCCTCAGTCAATGCCCTAAACTTTAGGGTACCAAAGTTCAGTAGGGGCATGCAAGCCTCTGAATGGACCAGCCATGGATGGAGTTCAAGTTCTATCTCTTACTCCATTTCTCTCCCACTCTGCAGCCTTCTGTGTCATTTCTAGCTCCTTAAATGGGACATGCATTCTATTCACTTACGTTATTTCTTCCGGGCTTAAGATCATCAGTAATCAACTCTTGAAGAATGATCTGAGTCCCGTTTAAAACTGGTATCGGTTCCCTACTATGGGCACATCACCATAAGGTGGTACAAGAGATGCAAATGTCCCAACTCTTATCTTCTCCAGTATAAAAGTCTTCCAAAAGAGATGGTTTTCTTTCATCTATTGATTAACGAGTGTCTAGCACACCGAATGTATATGCTTAGGAGACAATGGTTCAATTAAAGTAAAATGAATACACTCGCCAAGGCCATGATTGGTGCATCCAGCTAGGCCACCATCTATGATTAAACACTTTGCAGCTTTGACCTTGCTTTTCCCAACAAATCCAGGGTAAGCGGCCTGTCTATAGCCTACTCATCTCACACCATGCTTTCCCCAGCTGGCTGCACGTAAACACGTGTGCACATAATGAGACAGAAAACAAATGAATAAAGCCCGAATGTGACATCTTGCCTGGAGCTTTCCTTCCTCTAACTGCTAATCACAGACTTGTCTTCTCATGATGAGAGTGGCAGCAAGTAGACCAGTTAGCCTAACATTCAAACTTACGTGACCTACTTCCCATCCTTAGAGCAAATCTCTAGCCCTCCCCCAATGAGAACATGATGAATTAAGCCATGCCAACAAAGTTACTGCCCAAATAAATTGGGAACACAGACTCATCAGAACATCTCCCCACTCCATCCCAGACCTAATTTAACAAAAAGAAAGTATGTGGGAATGGAGGGGTAGGACAATTAGGCATTTTCTCCAGATGGAATCTGGGCATCCTATTACCAGAACTACAGTAGATATAAAGGCCAATTATATTAAAATATATCCAATCACAAGATTAAAAAAAATAGAGAAACAAGTTTGTCAAAGAGAGTGAAAAATTTTAGGCTGATAATTGGATTACAGAGGCGTTCTAAGTTTCATTATAGCGAAAAAACGTTAGGCTGAAATGTTCGTTTTTCCCATTCTTCAGCTGCTGAAATGCATGCGTCCCAGTGATCCCTTTGAAACAGCCGTGTATAGTCTCCTGACCTACCTATTAATCTCAAACAAAAGGAAACATTAAAAAAATGACAAAAAGGCTTTAAGAATTCTAGCTGTCTCCCTTCCGTGTAGAGTTCTTCTGCAACATGCTAATGTGACCCTACTAAAAAGATAAAATGAACAAGCAAAGCTAGAAATTAACTGCCTTCTTCTGAAAATTACTTATTTCAAAGAAGTTTGTGTTGCTGGTTTGTGTTATTACCAGGATGCCTCAAAACATCTTAAAATACATACATACACATATATGTTTATGTATATGTATATAATCTTTCTCATGCTAAGTTCATGCTAAGCGGTGCTGGTAATAAACTTCACAGACGCCAGTTGAAGCGATTCTCACTCAATGAGCACGGATCACACTACCATTGCTAGCGGACGCAGGATTACCAAACTGTCCACTGGCTTCCTATGCCTGAGTGTAAACCATTCATACGATGCCTCCAGAGGTTAATTAATCCGCATTTTCTACTTCGCAAACTACTTAACACATTTCTAGGCAGTCAACTATGGCAACTATCAGGAAAGACCCTGAATACCGGGAAAAGATTTTAAAGTTAGACAGACCAAGGTTAGCTGACCCGCATGGATAATTAGGAAGGATAAGTGACATGTTAATTTGACAACCATGATAAGAATTGTCATGGAATGGTGATAATTTAGAAAACGAGGCCAGGACAGACATAGAATCCAGGAATCTGTCACCACAAGAAACTCAGTGGCCATTAATTAGACTCACTGCCTGAGGTCTTATCCTCCAGTCTCCACACCGCTCCGTGAAGGTATTACACTGAAGAATTTCACTATGAACACCACGTGAATCACTCCTATGGAACCCATTTTACAACCTTTCTATAGACTAATTGTTGAGGGCAACTAGACTTTCATGAGCAAGTAACTGAACTAATCACAAACCAGAAGAGAAATAGGGTCATGTATTTTTTACATGATTCAAAGTTTTACTTTTAAAACAGCAAATAGATATCTCACTTAGTCTAACCATTTCCCGTTCCATAATATTTTTATAGGCATGGCTAAAGATGACCTTTAAAATCATGTTACTATTAAGATCAGATATGGCACTCTGCTGAAATTGACGATCATGGTGTTAATATCGTGTGAAATGGAACACAGAATCTACCTTAATTTGCCCTTTATCCAAAGCAATACAGCATTTGGACAATGATCAAATCTGTAGGTGAGATATTTAGTCATATGCTATTATTAAACATAAGTTACTGGAATGAAATATTGCACACTTGCAACCATTTCAAATAATGGGCACAGGTATTTTTTTTTTTCTTACATTCTCTGAGCGGATCAATTTTATTACCCTTGATACCTAAATAGCATGCATTTTAGGAAATATTAAAAAAATAATTTGTGATTTAATTAGTTATTAAGACTTCCGGCTTTAATTGATTGAGTACTTATTATTTTTTTGTGTTTTTTTGTGGGGCTCATGTAAGGTAAAAGATTTGGCACCTGTATTTTTTTAAGTTTCAAGTATTTACCTAAATTCCAGTTATTAACATACAGGGTAGTAGGAGTTTCAGGTTTAGAATTTAGTGGCTCATCACTTCATCACTTATACACAATACCCAGTGCTCAAGGTCATCTGCAGTTTTAATTTGGGCTTGTTTTGTTTGTTTTTAGAGAGAAAGCATGAGCCAGGGAGAGAGGCAAAGGGAGAGGGAGGGAGAAATGGGGAGAGAGGGAGAGAGAGAGAGAGAATATCTTAAGCAGACTCCACCATCAGCACACAGCATAACACAGGGCTTAATCTCCTGACCTTGTGATCATGATCTGAGCTGAAATTAAGAGTCAGACGCTTAACTGACTGAGACATCCAGACACCCCTGTGACACCTGCATTTTAAAACCTCAACATTTTTTATTAAAAAAGAGTGGGGAAGGCGCCTGGGTGGTTTAGTTGGTTAAGCGTTTCTTTTTTTTTTTTTTTAATTTTTTTTAACATTTATTTCTTTTTGAGAGACAGATCATGAGCAGGGGAGGGGCAGAAAGAGAGGGACACACAGAATTGGAAGCAGGCTCCAGGCTCTGAGCTGTCAGCCCAGAGCCTGATGCAGGGCTTGAACCCATGAGCTATGAGATCATGACCTGAGCCAAAGTCGGATGCTCAACTGACTGAGACACTCATATGCCCCTGATACCTGACTCTTGACTTCAGCTCAGGTCATCATCTCTGTCATGAGATTGAGCTCCAGGTTAGGCTCTGTGCTGACAGCATGGAGCCTGCTTGGGATTCCCTCTCCCTCTCTCCCTCTCTCCCCTCTCTCCCCTCTCTCCCCTCTACCTCCCTCCCTCTCTCCTCTTTCTGCCCCTCTCCCTCTCCCTCTCTCGTCTCCCTCCCTCCTCCTCTCCTCTTTCTGCCCCTCTCCTGTGCTGGCTCTTTTTCTCTCTCAAAAATAATAAACATTTAAAAAAATAAAAAATAAAACCAAAACAACATAGCTACGTATTCTCAAATGTAGTTATCATAGCGTATAAATGAGTCTTTAGAAACCACTCACAATTAGATGCAAATTGACAAGAGAGGTTAGCAGAGAATTCTAACAAATCTAATATTCTTTCTTAATTATAAAACATCATAAGTTTTAACAACTTTCAGTAGTTGGGAACTATTTCTGGAAATCATTACTAAATACTAATTGCAGCCTAATGATTCTCCCTAAATACAGAAGGCATGAAGTACATATACATACTTGATTTTCCGTGAACAAAGAAATTTAGCACTCGTCATTAAAATCAGAGCTTAAAATAAAACTGATAATTAACAAAGGACAGTGGGTGGGCAATCTAACCTAATAAAACATTCCAAAAAATAATATTACTAGCCTTAGAGTCTAATCCTGTTTTGATAGTGACCTTGAGCAACCCAGTTTCGAATCTTTGCATGTTACTGCCTATTCATATGTCTTTATGAATAGACAGGGCTTCGAGACCATATGTACATATGTAACTCTATGTAATATCTCTTTTTTCATGTGGACAAGAGACATCAAAAGAGAAGAGTATCAATCAGGCTCACCACCTTTAGATTTGATTTGGAAAATGTATCAATATGGATGCTGATCCTCTAAATGATAATTAAACCGTCACCACAAATTAGGGAAAAAAAAAAACAAAAACCTGAAACAGGATGCAAAAAATAATTCTAAATAAATCCGAACTTAAAAATGTCATAGTATTTTTTAATAAAAGTGTATTTATAAAGCACTGTATTAATCTGAGAGATCATTCTATAGCTGTTTCTTAAAATGTGGGGGAGGTGACAAAGGGTGACGTTCCTCGTGACAAGGTCACCAACACTTTGAAACCTTCTTCCAGAGTTTACATATAATTGCAAAGGATTTACAGATGTGCTGACACTCATCCAAGGCTCCCATGGGATTCAGATTAGTAAATGCTATTTTACTAAAAGCTAAACCCTTAAGAGCATTTTCCTTGTTTTGTTGTTGTTTGTTGCAGGTAATATCTGTACACTTTACTTATACTTAAATAGATCATTTGGCAAGTTTTGATAAATATATACACCTAAGTGATCCAAACTGCTTCAAGATACAGAACATTACCATCACCCCAGAAAGCACCTCCATCCTTTTCCCAAGCCAGCCTCTCTTTTGCTCCCTGACCCCCACCAGAGGCGACCACAGTTCTGATTCTCTTCTCACCAAGATTAGCATTGCCTAGATCGGAGCTTCATCTAAATGGAACTATACAGGACGTCCTCTTCTATGTAAGGCTTCCTCTCTGCATAACGACTTTGAGACTCAGCCATATTTTTCCCTGCATCAGTTCAGTCTTCTTTACTGCTGAGTGATGTTCCAGGATATGCATTTATCACCCGTTGATGAAGCCTTGAGCTGTTTACTGATTTTGGCTGCAATGAATAAAGCTGCTGCGAACATTCTTGTAGAAGTTGTTCTGTGGGCACAAGCTCTCATCACTCTTGGAAAAATACTGAAGAACAGAACTGTTACATGATAAGCTACACGTATATTTTTTTTTAAATTTCTTTTATGTTTGTTTATTTTGAGAAAGGGAGACAGAGACAGACCACACATACGTGTGTGGGAGTCAAAGAAAAAAAAGAGAGGGAGAGAGAATCCTAAGCTCGCTCTTCACTGTCAGCACAGAGCCTCATGCAGGGCTCAGTCTCACGAGCTGGGAGATGATGACCGGAGCTGAAATCACGAGTTGTTGGCTCCCCTGACGGAGCCACCCAGGTGCTCCTTTATTTAGTTTGATAAGATATTGCCAGCTGGTTTTACGCCCCGACAAACAACCTAAGAGTTTCTACTTGCCTCACATCCTCTCCAATATTCGGCGTGGTCTTCAGTTGTACACATCTGATGGACATGGATATTTATTAGTCTCTCATTATGGTTTTGACTTGCACTTCCCTCAATATTAATGAAGCTCGATGTCTTCACATGTTTTTTTGGCCACCCATATGCGTTTGTTGGTGAGGTCTTCAGGTCACTTGCCCATTTTTATCAGATCATATGTCCTTTTATCATTGAATGAAAGGTATGTTTAAAACACACTGAACGCCTGTCTTCTGCCGTATCACATTTTGCCCACGCACGACCTGGGTTGCCATTTTCTACATTTAGTACTTTGGCAAGAAGTTCTACATTCTGATGGATTCCAATTTACTGAATTTTTCTTTTGTGATTATTGTTTTAAGAGAACTTTACCTACACATCATTCAAAAAGCTTTTCTACAAGTTTTTTTGTGTGTGTATGTTCATTTGCATGAATGGTCCATTCCTTATTAATTTCATGTGCCAGAGAGATAGGGGTTGAGGACCATTTACTCCATGTATTCATATCCAATTGTTCCAGAACCATGGGGTAATAAGATTTTCCATTGGATTTCTTTGCTCTCTTCATTAATACTGGACAAGATCAGTGTGGGTCTATTTCTGAGTTCTCCAGTCTAACAGGCGGATCTATCCACATATCCTCAGGCCAGTACCTTAACTTCTTGATAACGTGGCTTCAGAATAACTCTTGTATGAAGGTAGTGATGGTCCTCAAACATCATTTTGCTTTTTCAAGATTTTTTACATGTTCTAGTTCCATATGTTTTCTAATAAATTTTACAATCAGCCTGTCCATTTCTACCAAAAAAAAAAAAAAAGTCTGGATAGAGCAAGTTTTGAATTGTGTCCAGTCCATACAGCAATTTGCAAAATTCATAACCATTTCACCAACGTGCCTACCCAACGTTTGAAACATTAATTCTTTGAAATGCCGTTACCAATATGTCCCGGTTACCATCAACCTGCAGGTCCACTTTGATCCACTCTGGATTCTGTATTGACCTCCTCTACCCTTGCCTTTAATAGCTTTTCTCTCTCACTGCTTTGTACGGACTGGTACCATGAGACGTCACCAAGACTAAAACAAATCCCCAGCCTCGTTCTGATACTGCTAACTGTCTAGGTTTCCAGGTAACATTTTGAAATAACCAATGAACTAAGGCTGTGTTCTTCCCCCACAAAAATGTCCACTGCCTCTTGATTATATTCCCTAAGACACCGGATTGACTTTGAAAAAAAAATGTTTACTATTTTTTATACTTTAATTGACAAAATTACGTTTTCCCCTTCTTAATTGTTGTTGCTCTTTCCTGCATGATCTTTAAGGAAGATTGCAATTAGTAATATTGAAAGCAAAATTGACTAAAGTGTTCAATTCCCCTTGAAGAAGAAAACAGCTCATTCCCACTTAATTCAAATAAAAGCCTTACTATCTGATTTGCCCCAAACATTTGTACAAAAACACAGCTTTTAAATTAATTCTGAAAGAAAGAAAGAACAGACATTACAAATAGACATTGCCTTGGAATTATCTGATTTATGTATTTTAAAAGTGGGGAGAGCAAACATTTTTGGCTTCTTGATGACCAGCTGCTCCTAAGGAAGTGGCCATTTAATGAATGCTAAAACAATAACTCTAATAATTTCAAGACTCAGAGACACATCTGAAGCTAACTCTCAGTTCATTGTTACTGGAACAGTAAGGGTAACATGAGACTTTTCCAAATGCTTTTCCCATTCACCACAAGCCATCTTTTTAGAAATTGTTTTAAATTGTTTTAATGTTTTATTTATTTTTGAGAGAGAGAGAAAGAGAGAGAGAGAAATAGCGTGAGCAGGCAGAGTCAGAGAGAGAGAGAGACATAGAATCTGAAGACAGGCTCCAGGCTCTGAGCTGTCAGCAGAGAGCCCAATGCGGGGCTTGAACCCATGAATCTTGAGATCAGGACCTGAGCTGAAGTCAGATGCTCAATTGACTGAGCCACCCAGGTGCCCCTCTTTTTAGAAATGTTGACACTCTTTCTAAAAATATCAAGTAACCAAAAGCACAGCCTCCCACCTCCATAATTTATTTGTCAAACTTCTAATAACTGGGCAGTTCATCTAACCCAGACACTGTGTTAGACTCTGAGGTTAAAAAAAAAAAATACACACATGGTGGGCCCTGATCTAACAGTTTGTGAGTTCGAGCCCCACATCAGTCTCCACACTGACAATGCAGATCCTTCTTAGGATTCTTTCTTTCTCTCTCTCTGACCCTTCCCCATTCACTCTCTTTCTCAAAATAAATAAACTTTAAAAACATTAAATAGATACTTTCTCTTTCCCTCTGCCCCTCTCCCCCATTCACGCTCTCTTTAAAATAAAAATAATAATGATAATCAATTAATTTAAAAAACACACGCTCACTGCACTCATGGAGTTTACATTATTCAGAAAAAGACAAGCAATAAGCAAGTAAGTAAAGAAAAACAGCCACTCTAATAAGTGCTTTGAATAAATTAGCAAGAGAAGTAGAGGGGGACAAAGAGGTTAGTGGGCAGGCAACTTAAACAGGTTATCCAGAGAAGGAATATTTTTTAAAATTTTTTTACATTTATTTATTTTTTAGAGACAGAGAGATACAGCACGAGCAGGGGAGGGACAGAAAAAGAGGGAGACACAAAATCCGAAGCAGGCTCCAGGCTCTGAGCTAGCTGTCAGCACAGAGCCTGACGAGGGGCTCGAACCCACCAACATGAGATCATGACCTGAGCCAAAGACACACACTCAACTGACTGAGCCACCCAGGTGCCCCTGGAATACTTGGAAAGAAAAAAAAATGATACAAAAGCTCTATATGTAAAGGAGACAGGTCTGGCCATGAGGGTACTTGAGGAAGCCAATTTTTGTATTTTGTATTCTTCTGACCTTGAATGAACATTCCAAGAGTCTTCTTCGGAAATCTTCAAGGTTCATGACAGTGGTAAAAGTTGGGGGAAGAATGAGTATAGGGAAAAAGGAAGTTTTTCCTTTGAAGCTAAACTATGAAGCCCTGTGGCCTTTCCTCCAGCCCCAAGCAACTACGGGACCTGCATTAGACACCCTGTTCTAGGTCAGTGTGGAGGAAAGTGGGTCATTTCGATCCACCTGAAGTCAGAGAGACATGACATGGTGTTTCCAGTTCAAAACTCCCATCGTTTGAGGGTTATACAAACCGATGTGTGCCAGCAACTCGAATTAGTCTCAAGGATCTTATTCTGATGGTGCTGTTAAGTGGCTTATGAACAAACAAGGAGATTGAGTGGAAAACACAAGCAGATGATAAATCCTATTTCATCTCTTCCAAACAATGATGCAAGTCAAAATGCAGACTCACTGATCTGACTTCAGAGTACAAAGAGACGGACTCACTTAAAGATGATAAATTTAATAACAACCCATGGTAATGGGTTTTCATGCTTAATACATTACCAGGCTTTCATATTTTACAGAGAAATAAACTGGAGAATAATTCTCTTTGCATTTTTATTTATTTAGCTCAGAATAATGAATTTTTATGTGGCTGAATGCCTGCCTGGACATATATAAATTTTAGTCATATTATTGTCTTGTTACAAAATTCAAGATGGCAAGATTGTGAAGACAAAGAACAGATATGGAGATTTCAAAGCATCATAAATATACATTCACATTCTAGTTTATATTTAATATAGTCACAGTCTGCAAAGTCTGTTTTCTCTTTAATTAATTTATGTGTTAGGTAGATTCCTCTTAACCTTGAGTCAATCCTTACTCTGATTTTTTTTTAATCATGCTCACAAAAATACTATCCTCTATGTCAGTACCTTATAAACTCAACTTAAGATGAGAGATCTTTGGGACACATGGGTGACTCAGTCGGATAAACATCCAACTCTTGATTTCAGGTCAGGTCATGATCTCAAGGTCATGGGATCAAGCCCCACATCAGGCTCCACATTGAGTGTCCCCCTCTCTCTCTGCTCCTGCCTTGCTCATGTGCATGCTCACTCGCTCTCGCTCTCTCTCAAAAATAAATAAACTAAAAAAAAAAAATTAGAGATCTATACTGGGTTTTAAGATACAACTAAGTAATGACTTGATAATATTTTGGGGATAAGAAAAAGGGAACATACGAATTTATTAATATAACTTGTTAGTCCACTTTATACAAATCTTTTGTCTTTTGATTTAATGATATTAAAAACATTAAAATTAAGATTTCTGATTCAGAAAATGGTTGCTGCTGCTGGTGGATCGAATGAGAAATTTGTGAAGACCTCCAAAGGCTAACAGTCAATGTCCTGGCTAACATTTCTACATGCCTGTAAAGCTGAAAAGCTATAGTGTGTGGATGAGAAAAGCTGGGTAAAGAAGAGAAGTGAACCCTCAGTGCTGGCCCAGCCTCCTGTGAAAGATAAATGATAGTTCAACGACAAGAATGCTCTCAGGTAGCAGTGTTACACGAAGTGGTGTCCCCAGAGCCATGTGTTTCTAGTTCTTGATACTATAAGGAGCTTATGTCAAAATATAAGGCAACTCTATTTCTGAGCATTTTGTTCAGTTGCTATTTTTTCCACAGCTTAACTTGTGAAGGAAGCAGTAGACGGGCTTAGAGCCTGGTATAAGCTCCCCATCTCAGTATTAAATAATAATTTCCATTCCCAGACCAGAATCTGCCCACAGACCACACTTGTCGTAGCACTGGTCTACAGGAATACACAAAATGTGTGGGATGTAGACTGGTGGCTGCAATCCAGAAGTCTGTGCACCGGGAAGATTTTCATGTATGAACTGCATTTGCTCTATGCAAGAGTCAATAAGGTTGTGACTATCTTTGGATGTTTGAAGACATCAAATAGAAGTTCCAAGAGAAATAGTCTTGATGTAACCCTGAGGGACACAACCCATGTGATGATAGGTTATTAGGAAAGACCAAGTCTGTGTCTCTGGTGCCCACACATGCCTGCATGTACACACATAACCAGAGGCCGGTACACACAAGGCAACACAAAAATATATACACAGCCAGAGACAAAAGGTCTTCAAGTTCCCAACAGATAGATTTCCACCAATTCTGTAGTCATAAGCAGCAGAAAAAGAACTTCATCTAGAACCAGGCACTGCTGGTAGGGTTGTGAGATGCGGCTTCAACCCACGCACTTCAGCAGGAGAACCCGAGCTTGCCAGCAAAGCTCAGGTCTGATGGCGGGGGCCCTGGACCTGTGCCTGTGTTCTCTCTGGAGCAGAAAGTGGCAACATTCTCAAGAACAACATCTGATCATGGCCCAGAGTAGAGGAGGCAATTCTGAGACAATTCCAAGGCAAGGAGGACAAAGAGGGATGGGGTGAGACCGATCCTCAGAGCCAAGAGGCAGTAACATGTGATGGATGCTTTGAGGAAAACCAGGAACTCATTAGGAAGGAAAGTGGAGTTCTTCCTCAACAGAGGGAAGACAGAAAAGGTTTATGGAGAGCCATCAACATGAGGCATTTGGGCAGGTGGGGGTTGAAGAAGGCATGAGGGCTGCTGTACCAATGGGAAATGCCAGACTAGGAGAGAGGCTGGCTCCATGGAGAAAGCAAAGTCGACAACATGTACCTTGGGCTTCTCAATAGCATTTTCAAATAATCTAAGGCCGTTAAGGAGAGAGAGGTGTTCAGCTGAAGATCAAGCATAGGAGGAAGCAATTTTGGCCTCTCTATTTTGTATCTCAACCTTCACTGAGATCTGACGCCTTCCCTAGTTTTTACTGCACATATTGCCAGATAATTTTCTCTCTTCCTTAGGCTACCCTTTGAAGCTCTGATTATATTTACTATCAAAGGGGAATCACTAACGAGACTCAATAAAAAGGTTGAATTTAAGTAATCAACTTCACAAGACCGTTTAGGCTTTATTATAAACAATAGTCTCTAAGAACGAGATGGATCTGATGTGAGAGAGTGAAAGTGAGGATTCCCATCCAAAATAGAATTTAGTCTTACCAAATGGGATTAAGGAAGTCAGCATTCAGTTCAATTATGGAAAGTCCCTAATTATCATATTAGTGACATTAATTTATTGCATAATTCTAAAAGAAATTAGATGAAAAATTACATTTTTCTTCTCATCTTCATACTTGCTTTTCATCTACATCACTCTTCCCAACAACAAGAGAGAGAGAGAAAGAGATACATTCAAAATATCCTAAACTGATTAGGTTCTGGCTGGTTCCTCCATATTGCCCCTAATATTTTCTCTTTTAGGAAAGACCTGCCCAAAATTACCCTGACAATTACCCTGATTCGAGGGACAGATTCTTACAGAGCACCAGGGGAAGAAATATTTCCCATAAACAATCCCACTCTGGCCTCAAACTCATCCCATTAGCTCTGAAGGCTGAAGCAACTAATTATACAAGAGGCTGTTGCCAGAATTTTCGACATGCTATAAACCCGCTAAATGTAGAGACTGACAAACTGAATAATAAATTATTTCTCTACTTCACATATGGCCTGTGCTCATGTTGCCAAATATTTCAAAACAATAGTGCACTGAAAACTAAAATAGACCAGTAGCCCACGGGTTCTTCAGGGTAAATGGAGCTGAGGATGCCACAGATTGGAATGATCAGCCTCAGTAGTATTCCATTTCCAGGGATGGTTCAGTTCAGTGGTGAGAGGTAGTCCTCATCTGATGTCTGACTAGAAGGGGGCTTAAAATGGTGTCATGTCTGCAAGAGCAGTCAAATGTTTAATTGTGTCCATATACTTCACTGCATTGGTTTTTATTTTTGATCAATTGAACACTATGGCGAAATAAATGAGGATCGTAGTCTATTTCCTGCCTCCCAACTAATTTTCATAAATTTGTCATTCCCTGTGTTTTGTTGTAAGTTAAAATAAAAGTCACCTTATCTGCTATAAAGGCAGACTCGAGCTCCTGGCTTTTCTAAACAAGAAAACAAACCAACTAATTAAAAAGTCATACAGACACCATCAAAGGTCTTGCTGAAAGAACAATGAACTAATAACAAAAGAGTGTTTCTTATAGTTATGGTGACTGCTTCTTTGAAAAAAGTATATTCTATTATTGGATAGGGTTATTATTACTATAGACCATAAATGGAAATTAGCAATTCAACAATAAAATATGTATGGTGTTCTCAAAAAGGACCAATGTCTTTGGATGGAAAAAATGATAAAGACAAGGGGTGCCTCGGTGGGTCAGTCCATTGAGCATCCAACTTTGTCTTAGGTCATGATGTCATTGTTCATGAGTCAGAGCCCCACATCAGCCTCTGCTCTGACAGCTCAGAGCCTGGAACCTGCTTCAGATTCTGTGTCTCCCCTCTCTGCTCCTCCCCTGTTCAAACTCTGTCTCTCTCTCAAAAATAAACATCAAAAAATTTTTAAGAATGATAAAGCCATATCTGAAGGAACTAGAATATCATTTTAAGTATATTGCAGAATGTTAGGATGAATGGAAACAATCATAGCTCAAGGTCAATCAACATTTCTAGACACAGCTCAGTTTTCTTAGTCTGCATGGTGATGAGTTCATAGATTTTCACTCACACCGAGTGGTCATGTTGTTGGCTGTGATGTCAAAGAGCTGGGGTTCTACTAAGGTTAGTCAGGAAGAGAGACAGTGTACCCCTAGGGGAATTTTAACACGAGGTAAAGTAACAAGACTTCTTCAGGTTTGGTTCAGCTTTAGCCGAGAGCAACAGATTTATCACCTTTATAGTGTCAGCGCCTCCTGTATTGTGGAATTCTTTTGAATACCTTTTGCAACAGCGAACACGACAGCTTACAAGGCCACCTCACTGAATTCAGTCATCAATCAAGTTGTTTCTAAATTACATCAACACAGGGAGTCAAGTCAGAATCTCTACTCTCATTTGCCTGAGGTCAGTATCTTTCCCAATTCTCAGTGATTATTTATTATCTATGTGGGTGTGAGGATATGAATTTTCTTTTTGAATTATGCATTTTATTATGGGAAAACATCCTTTGTTCTTGTTTATTAAAATTCCCATCAGTAAAAGAGAAGGCCCTAGGAGGTTGTTTCGTTTGTGGTCAAAGGTTGAGCATTTGTTTGTAAAATTAATTAGGTTCACTGTAACCACTGAGAAGGGTTGCCAAAGTCTTCTCAAAAGGCAGCAGTCTTGGGAATTAAGACCCTTTCAATGGCTGGATTATAGATATCCTGGGTTTTATTTTTTCCTCTTATAAAGGCCTATCGGTTTGATTTGTTTTGTTCAGTTACGGCTGCTTAAAATACCATCTTGAAAGGTAATCCCCAGAATGGTGCTTTTATTGTTTGAAACTCAAGAAAACAGCAATATGATCTTCCAGCCTGTGTGTGCGGCGAGAGTTAGGTCATCTTCTTGAGGTTGAAGGTCGTTTTCTCTTTCTGTTACATCCCTGTCTCTAAATGGAGAAGAAAAGCCCAGAAATGAAGCGGAGGCTTTGACCCATACAGGCAACCTCTGCAGTTAACCAGCGGACCCAACTCTGCTTAAATTGAGAAGGCAGACATCAATCACCTTCTGCTTCTTCACCAGAACATTTTTAAGCATAAAGAGAAAGCGAGGAAGGAGAGGGAACAATAGAGACAGAGATAAAGATCCTGCAGAAATATGAAACTTGGTCAGACAGGGGCTACTGTGAACCATGTTTGCCTTTCCGTCCCAGGAAGAGTGAGGTTACTTCTTCATTGTTAGGACACAAAACCCAAGTGTGTGAAATAAAGGAGAGACATCTGACAGCAACATTTAAAATGAAGCAGTGAATCCAAACAGTGAGTGCAGGAAAGACTCATTTGGGAGAGGGGAGGGATCATCAACTAAGTAAGACAGATTTTTCAAGGAACAGCAATCAAGTTGAGAGCGGAAAATGCTGAAGATTGGTCTAAAGCATCACCATGACCTACTGAACAGAGGATGTCCTTCTCAGCCAACATTAATTTGAAGAATGGTATTATGGGTTCAGTTTGGTTAAAAACATCAGTATGTCTACTAGGTGCATAACAGTCACTATTTTTTGGTGCTGGAGATCTAAAGAAGAAAAATGTATGGCCACTATCCCAAGAAAATGGCAGACCCAGGACTATCAGACCGCATACAGTTAATTTCAACTTGATGAGCTATGTGCAGAAACAGCACCAGGATGGGATTTCAGGTCAGACTACAAGATCAAGAATGATTTCCTAGAAGAGATAATGCTTGAATTGTCTTTCCATTAGATCAAAGCTCAACACTCATTAACTGTGTGCTATAGGGCAACTCACATAAATCCCTCTGAGCTTGCTTCCTCATTAATTAAAAATGGGCGCAATAAAACCAATCTCTCAGGTTTGTTATGAGGATTAAGAGATTAAACATATAAAGTACTTTGCATGATGTAAATGTTCAATAAATGTTTTCCTTCCTGCTGCCTATAAAATGCTAGCGTCAGGAGCCTGAAGTACAAATGGACTCTGCGGACATTCTATAAATGGTCATGAAGATCCTACAACTCTCCCAGAGTGACATCAGCTCGTCACAGAACCCAGCCTTCTCACGCCTAGCCTGGAGCCATCTCTACAATACCCACCACATCATAATGAAGATGGACAAATAACTGTGATAACATGGATTCCGGAGGGAAACATGTGCATGGTAAAAATGGACACGTCTACTAGGAAAAAGAAGATAGATTATAAAACAAATAGGTAGGTAGGTAAACAGTCTGCGAAACAGTTGAGCAATACTTTTAAAACTAACTTAATGGAAACTTATGGTAGAAATAACAAGTGGACCTAGAACTTACCTTTATTTATTTTTAAGTTTATTTGTTTATTTTGAGAGTGTGCCCAAGAGGGGGAAGGGCAGAGGGAGAGAGATAACCCCAAGCAAACTTCATGTTGTCAGCGCACAGCCTGATACAGGGCTCGAACTTATAAACCATGAGATCATGACCTAAGCTGAAACCAAGGTTCAGATGCTTACCCATCTCAGCCCCCCAGGTGTCCTCTAGAATCTTGCATTTATTTTTTTTATTTTTTTAATATTTTATTTATTTTTGAGAGAGAGAGACAGCATGAGCAGGAAAGGGTCAGAGAGAGAGGGAGACACAGAATCGGAAGACATGCTCCAGGCTCTGAGCTAGCTGTCGGCACAGAACCCAACGCAGGGCTTGAAACCATGAACTGTGAGATCATGTCCTGAGCCGAAGTGGAATGCTTAACTGACTAAGCCACCCAGGCATCCCTAGAATCTTGCATTTAAAACAACACATACAAATGATGTTCAAGATTTAACCAAGGGTTGCGGCAACCAAGCTTAGATATGGATATGACTGGTAGCAAGGGGCAAAGGACAAGCTAAAATTTAAAAATCTAAGTTCTTGGAGGCTTCTTTAGATGTTGTCAAGGAGAACATCAACATTTTCATCTGTGAAATGTAAAAGCAATGACTCTACTTTTTGGAAGCATCTGCAGTGTTGGTCACATTCAGAGCCTGTTGTTCTTGATCCCATTTGCCTTTGGGCTCCTTTGTTGCGGAAGCTGCAGTGTAGGATGTCCACCCATAAATGTCAGGAGCCACTCCAGAGCTTGGACAACTCAAGGTGTTTCCAAGCACTTCCCAGTGTCCCGTGTTGGACGAAATCCCCCTGGATGACCATTGCCGATTTAGATGAGGGTTTTATCTACCGTAGGAACTCATCTTTTCATGTTCAGGCCATTTCCAGGTTCAAAAAAAGTCTGCACTTTTGAGACACTCAATCTCCTATCTGAACAGCTCTCATCATTTGCTACATTATTTTATGGACCTGTAATCTGCTCTGCCCTCTTTTCCTGCCAACCTGGTACATTTTCCCCTCTTAAGAAACATGCAAACCTTTTCATCCCATTTCTGCTTTCAATTATTTGTGGACGCCCACCATGTTCCCTTTTGTGGTCTCTTCTGCACCTTCAACTTTCTCAATCCCTTTAACCCACATTTTTTGTTTTTACACCATTCCTAGATTTCTCATCTTTATCTTCAGTTCCTAGGTGCTTTGTACTCGGTCATTTCGCCTCCTATCAGTGTTACTTCCCTTCCCTTGCCCATAAGAAATTTGTGAAGCTGGGTGGTCAATGGATTTGTTCAAGTTCACATAACTAGTGAGTGCAAAGGCTGGGAGCAGGGCCGCGTCCCCTACTTCCCGGTGGAGAATCCCTTCCCCACACGCCATCATATAAGCCCGTGCAAACAATGTTGAATAGGGGAGCTGCTCCAAGTGAAAACAGTTGTCCCTCAACCTAAGCAGGGTTCTGGCTTCACAAACCAGAGGTGACCACAAAACCAATGTGAAATTAACAGGTGGAAATAGCACTCATCTTCCATTAAGATTCTCTGAATGGTGAACACATAGTACTTGGGTCAAGTTGCACCAACAAAGTACACAGAGCCAGTCACCTCAATAACTCCTCAAGCTCTTCACCTCTAAATTAGATAGACTGTGGCACCTGGCCCTCAATACAGCAGTGAAAAGATCCATGTTAAATAAAGGTTATTACTTAATTCTAATGATAGATCAAAACTATTTTTTTCTAGTTTCTTCTCAGCCTGTGCACTGTATACCATGGGCCTAACATGAATGACCGATGTATCAGAACAAACGCAATATATCCAAGTAAGTCCAGGGTT
Organism: Helogale parvula; assembly: GCA_004023845.1. Classification (NCBI taxonomy): domain Eukaryota; kingdom Metazoa; phylum Chordata; class Mammalia; order Carnivora; family Herpestidae; genus Helogale; species Helogale parvula. The sequence continues at coordinate 129,561 of PJEM01002904.1, forward strand.
ACTGGAAGCCAGGATTGCCCTGGTACAAATCCTTGGTGGAATTAAAGTCTTTCCCTTAAATGGTTGTCAAAGAGAAGCAAGGAATTTAGGAAAAATTTTAAATACAATGAGAATCATGGGTCCCTTAATAGCCATTTCTACTGCTGTTATTTTCTTGATCCCATGTGGGTGGGGTGGGAAGGGTAAGTCACCGTCTCCCCTGAACAGAAAACAAGGACAAACAGCCCGGGCTCACAATCACTTCATTTTATCTCTGACTTGGGAATCTGCTTTATGACACTGTCTGAATTCGCCAAGTACGGGCCTACTTCTGCGGATCGCTGAGAGCTGTTTTTCAGCCGGTTTGCCTCATTTTAAATTTTCATACCCTTACACAGAAGGTTCTCCAGGGTCACAGTCTCCTCTATACCCCTTGTCGTAGGGAAATATTTTTTGTTCCCTACGGGAGTTAAATTGATTTATGCATGATTTTTTAATTTTTTTAAACTTTTTTTTGTTTTCGATAGAGAGAAACAGGGCACGAGTGGGGGAGGAGCAGGGAGAGAGGTAGACACAGAATCCGAAGCAGGCTCCAGGCTCTGAACTGTCAGCACAGAGAGCAACACGGGGCTCGAACTCACCAACTGGGAGATCATGACCAGAATATGCATGAATCTCAAGACAACAACTTGGGTCCAAGTTCTTTGAGATTTTCTCCAGCGTCCTCTTTGTTTTAGTACACTGTCTTATTTTAAAGCCTCCAATGCACCATGAAGGCAGTTGATTCCTTGTTTCCTGCTGCTCGGCAGGTGACTTCCCGGCTGTGACCTTCCATGCAGGAGGACCTGGTGTTGCCTCAGGAAAGAATGCATGAGCATCACCCGACTCCAAACCACAATTTTTCCCACTTAGCCATGCGGCTGAGGAACAGACCTGGGCAGCTTAACCCCAGGCCTGGGTGCTTCTTAATCTGGTCGCCAGTTCTCTTCTATGGCTAGAGGTCTTGCAAGTTATCAACAGCACACTTTCCGATGCCCCTGGAAAGCAGCCATGTGAATGCCCCATGTCGGCACCGCAACAGGACATGTGTCTGCAGGCATGTGACACAATCAAGAGACAGCGAGGCGCATCAAAGGACTAGATGGTCACAGTTTCAGCTGCCTGTTGTAGAACCCCCTTCTGACTTGCATTTACCCCCCACGTCTGGAGTCTCAGCGAAAGGCAGGGTCTTCACTTCACTCCTACTCATCTGTGACAGCTATGGCACAGACATGTGGCCTATAGTCCACCAACAAGGAGCGCCTGCTCAGGACTTGGGATGCAGGGACCATGCTGCAATAATAGAAACCGTTCCCAAAGAAGGCAACAGAGTGGACAAGTCAGCCAGGGGCACGAATGACATCCTAGTGCAGTGAAGCCAAGTGTGTCACTTAAAACAATCCTTCCTGAGACTTGACCTTGGCAGTGCTTTTCTGCTCCATACACACACCTAACCTTGCTACCAGCCTCCTTCTCCAATCTTCTGATGAATTTTGTGACTGTTTCAACACCCTAATAAACGCCCATCTCCAACCAGCTGTGGGTACTCTGACCAAGTCATCAACCCATCCTAATTAGTGAACTGGGAAGTAACACCCACCCATGAGTCATCCGAAGATGACAATGTCTGAGACACAGAACGTCCTAAATGTTACCTGCAATCATTTTTTTTTATTCAAGCCCTCATTCTTTTAATTTACATATATAAGGTTTTTCTTTTGTCCACATGTCAACAAAAAGCTATTTAGAGAGAAGATGACGCACTGCTGAAATGTATTCATACATCCAGTTATACAACACACATCGATTTGAGAAACCATCGCGCTGTATAAGGACATACCGAAGTAAGCAAAACACACCACAGTCGCTTTCCTCCAGGCCAAATAAGGGGTCGATTCAAAAATCTCACCTAAGATGCAGGGCTGTGAAGCACAAAAAAAGAAAGGCAGAGAGATGGGATTTAAGCAGGCCAGAGAGGGCATCCACAAGGCAGAATGGGGATCGTGGAGCTGGGATTCCAAGTATGAATGAATAAGCCAGCGATGGTGGACAAGCAGAGCATGCCAGGCCCAAAGACAACAGGGCCAAAGGCCTGGTGCTAAGAGAGAACATGGCATGTTTGAGGACAAGGAAATGAGCACCAAGGGGACAGTGGTAGCATGGGAAGACTGCCAGGGTGCAGGGCCCTGCAGATGAGGTCAGTGTGTGTGAAATATCCTAAGAGCGATAAGAAAGGCTTGAAGAAGCCAAGTAGTTTTGCTTTAAGTTTCGCCCCTGGAGACACCTGGGTGGCTCACTTGGTTAAGCGTCAAACTGTTGATTTCAGCTCAGGTCATGATCTCACAGTTCGTGAGTTCGAGCCCCGTATCGAGCTCTGTGCTGTCCGTGCAGAGCCTGCATTGGATTCTCTCCCTCTCTGTTCCACCTCTCAAAAATAAACAAACATTTAAAAAAATAAAAAAGTTTAGGGGCACCTGGGTGAATCAGTCGGTTATGGGTTCAACTTTGGCTCAGGTCATGACCTTGCAGTTTGTGGGTTTGAGCCCCGCATCGGGCTGGGTGCTGACAGCTCAGAGCCTGGAGCCTGCTTTGGATTCTGTGTCTCCCTCTCTCTCTCTCTGCCCCTCCCCCACTCATGCTCAGTCACTCTCAAAAATAAACAAACGTTTAAAACAAATTTTAAGTAATTAAATTAAAAAAAAGATAAAGGGAGAAAAAAGAAAAGAAGAGAAATGTGCCCTCTGGCTACCATCAGAAAAATGGCTGCAGGAAGATGGCTTGGGAGGAAGCTACGAGGGGGGTCCATTTGTAAGCTGACCGGCTGAAGTAGGGACAGGCTGTGCAGAGAGAGAAGTGGAATTTAGTATGTGAAGTTGACCAGAATTCTTGACGGGCTGATCAGGAGTGAAGGAAAGTGATGAGGAAAATGCTCATCTTCCCCCAAGATTTCCCATTTTCAGGATGAAGAATCGCTGTGCTTGAGAGGGAACCCGGTACGTTTTACGCTCGGGTACTTCTGAAATAACAATGCTCCTAAGACATTACTATGTAGCATGCTTTAGCATTTACCTGGTGGGTTCGTATTCATTTTCTATTTCATCCTCATTGAGCCGCAAGAGAGCAAGATAAATTGCCTGTGTCTAGATGGCAAAGCTCGTGTGTTAAGAGCCTAACATCTGTGCTTCCGGGTCCAGGTACGTTCTGTTACACGCAGCTGACATTTGTCCCCATCTGAATGTCTCAAAGCATTCCCACCAGACGTCTGGGGCAATTTCTCCTCTGGCAATGCTTGGCTTCCCACTAAGTGGATTGTATTCAGTGAGCATCGGTGTTCTCTGAAATTCACCAGATTTCCTGATACCAGAGAGACCCTAACCAGATTCTAAGTTCTGCATTTCCCCTACGAAATAAAGAGAAAGAAAGAACTTGCAAGGTAAATAACCCAAAAGAGCAGTTGTTACAGCGAGTACTAACCCACTGTTTTCCATTATATACAATAAAGTTAAATGGTGTCCACCAGTAAGTAGCACAGCAAATTTGGGATCAGAATCATCTCCATCACTTCCAGTTTTGTCACTTACTAGCAGCTGAATGCTGCACAGAAATTCTGAGTTTTCCTTGAATCTGTAAAAGGAGAACTCTATCAGCAATCTTTTAAGCGTATTTTAAGGCTTAAGTTTGATTATATACGTACAGCTCCTTATAGTGACTGCCAAAGACCAAAGTCTCAAGAAATGATAGCTGAAATGAGGGCTGACGGCCTGTGTGGGAAACCAGTGTTCAGTCAAGAACTGCATGTCACATGGACAAAGGACAAGGAGAGGGAGAGAACCTATCTAGTCATCTTGAAAGAATTTGGGGTGGTCTCTGGGTCAGTTATGAGACAGAGAAAGAGGCCTAGGAGTTTCTGAGGGACCCAGAGTTACTGATTTAGTTTCCCCTTTCTTTGTGCGCCAGTTCTTACACTATTTGGGGCTACTTTGGATACACAGAGCCAGAATCCCCAGTCCGTGTAAAATAATGTTAGTCACCACAGTACAACCTCTAAACTGAGCAGCCTACACAGATCAAAAGATCATCTGGGGGTAGGTCTCACTGTTTTTTTTTTTTTTTTACAATTGCACCATGTCAACATAGGCTACCCTATCAGTGTAGAAGAAAAACAGCCTTCAGAATTTCAAAGAACCTGAAACCACCACTTTCAATAGGCGTGATTGTCATTTTTTAATGTTTATTTATTTATTTTGAGAGCGAGACAAGGATGCAGAGAGAGAGAGAGAGAATGGAAGAAAGAATCCCAAGCAGGCTCCACACTATCAGCGCAGAGCCCAGTGCGGGACTCGAACTCACAAAGCGTGGGATCATGACCTGAGCTGAAACCAGGAGGTGGACATTGAACCAATAGAGCCACCCAGTTGCCCCTTGACATTACTGTCCTTTTTAATCTTCTGATTTCTAATCTCAAAGACTCTGGCATAACAATCTATACTGTCACTGAAGGAATTAACTCATCAAGGTAGAAGTAGAAACCTGTGTTCTCAATCATCTGTTATACTCATTATGTAGAAAGTCAACTGATGCAGCAGCACAGAAAACTATTCATATTAAGCAGTCTTTAATCATTCAGAATCCGAGCTTTCAAGATTTATTCATGAATTCATTTCCACAAAATATTTAATGAGCATAAAGATACCAAAAATTGTGCTAATACAAATTAGCACACATTGCGATAATACAAAAGAGGAAGGCGTTATTTTTGCCATCAAGGAGCTCCCAGTCTAGTGGATAAAATAGACACTGAGAGCTGGTTAGTTACAATACACCTTGCGTGAAATTTTGCTTTTGGTTTTTTACTGTGTCTGACTCTGTGCTCTCCACCTACCTTGTGAGCACTTGGTAAATAACTGAGTGAGAGTAGCTTCATCTCCGGGGCACTTGGGTGGTTCAGTGGGTTAGGCATCCGACTTTGGCTCAGGTCATTATCTCGCGGTCCTGGAGCTCGAGCCCAGCGTCAGGCTGTGTGTGACAGCTCAGAGCCTGGAGCCTGCTTCGGAGTCGGTGTCTCCCTCTCTCTCTCTCTCTGCCCCTCCCCCAATCGTGTTCTCTCACACACTCTCTCTCTCACAAAAATAAATAAATGTTAAAAAAAATTTTTTTTTTAAAGAGTAACTTTATCTCACCCTATAGCTCCCACTATCTATTCTAAGGTAATGGTTTCTAAATCTAGGTCTCCTGATTGAAAAAATAATGAAAGCAATCCTCCAAGCCTGAAACAATATGAGATCAGGAAACGTTTATTCATTTCATCTCTTCAAAGGTCCGCAGAGTACAGCGCATAGAGCGCATACTCAATACAAGTGTGGTGAATAAATACGTGCATGAATAAATGAAATGCAGTAACTGGGAAACCAGGTGGGGAAAATGCATAATGGGTCTAAGACTTCAGGACCACAGACTATAAGGTCTAAGAAGTTTGGTCTGGGGCTAGTGTCCACTGATGCCGGGGTTATCTCTGCTAAGTTGATTTGCTGGTGCCTTTCTTGGTATTGGCAAAACAAACCCCCGCCTCTCCACGTCTAGACAACGTGAGCCACAATTTCCAGCCACTGAGTAAAACGTGTGGCCAACAGCCTGGAGGAGTGAGTCTTGTCACCTGATGCCTCATAAATCAAATAGCTGATAGAGAAATATCTGTGGAAAGCAGACAAAATGTATGGTACTAAAAATATGCCTTTTAATATTGAATAATTTCTATAGCATTTGGCTACCTCAGTCAGTAGAGCATGAGACTCCTAGTAGAATTCCTTTATATCATTAAAAATATACATACGTACATACAGGGTGACTTAGTCGGTTAAACATCAGACTTTGGCTCAGGTCATGATCTCATGGTTCTTGAGTTTGAGCCCCACATTGAGCTTCTCCTGTAATCTCAGAGCCCTCTTTGTGTCCTGGACCCCTCTTTCTGCCCCTACCCCACTTGTGTTCTCTTTCACTCTCTCTCAAAAATAAATAAGCATTAAAAATTTTTTAAGAAAAGAAAGAAAGAAAGAAATACACATATGGTCCATATTGAGCCTGGCCTAGTTTTCCATCTTGAAGGGAAAAAAAAAATGGTCACCTTTTCATAGCGAGAGAAGCAGAAAGCAGATGTGAGATCTAATTTTATACTATGACATCAAGACTTTTCTATCTGTTATACTGCTGTGACATTGAGGAGAGTCTCTTTAATGTAATGAAGATGAAATCAATTAATGAATAAACGGGGGCACCTGGGTGGCTCAGTCGGTTAAGCGTCCGGCTTGCTCAGGTCATGTTCTCATGGTTTGTGGGTTCAAGCCCCGCGTCGGGCTCTGTGCTGACAGCTAGCTCAGAGCCTGGAGCCTGCTTCAGATTCTGTATCTCCATCTCTTTCTGACCCTTCCCTGCTCACACTGTCTCTCTCTTTCTCTCAAAGATAATTAAAAAAATTTTTAAGAAATCAATTAATGATAAACGGAGAATACATGAAGGAGCCCTGGGTGTTTGAGCAAAGTTTCATGTAGGAGGTCACGTATCCAGTATATGAGAGGGAATTTTAACTCCTGGTTCCATCAGACTCACAAAACATGATAGCCAATCCCTTCCAGCTATCTCAGCTTTCTGCGTTACATAGATTATGCATAAAATCACCGTGGATACAAAAAGCTTCATTCAAAGTTGTCACATGTACTGGTTGCTTAATTTTTCTGATGGTAGATTTATTGGAGTAGCCTGAAGCTGACTTTAATTGTCAAGCCTGGTGGCAAACTTAAATAAACCTTCTGTGTGGTCCTGCCATTTTTGCGGTCGATAAAAATAAATTCTATCTACTCAAGTTACATCAGAGAGAGATGGGTCATCCTTAATCCAGGCTGCACAGAACAATCACCTAATGAGGTTTTAAAGAATGCTTAATAATAATTATTATATATTATATTATGTTATGTTATGTTATGTTATATTGTAATAATTATTGCCTGGGCCCCATCCCAGACAAATGAAATTAGATTTTCACGGAATAGGACCTCATCACGGGCATTTTTTAAAAATGTGTCCCAGTGCTTCCAATCTGGCGTCTGCATTAAAAACCACTAAACTCATCTAGCCCTCCTGGCCAGCCTGGATGTAGGTGCTAAGTGATACCTCTCACACTTCAGTGGGTGCACAGATACCCAGGGATCTTGTGAAAATGCAGATTCTGAGGCTGTAGGTGTGAGCTCCAGTCCGAGGCTCTGTTGTGCTAAGGAGCTCTATGTAGCACTAATGACATTGCCCGTGGGTCCACACACCACACTTGGAGGAGCTAGGTACTAACCCACTCAGAAACCATGGCCTCCTGCAAGCAGCCAAGGAAGGAACAGTGTCTTCATGGACATTTTCTGGGGGACCTATGGCTGGCACATACTGAAATGCAGGCACCGTTTCCATTATTAAAGAAATGAAAGCCTTTTGTCCAGATTGCAAAAGAGCCTTGCTGTGAGCTCCCCTCCCCGGCTAGCCTGCACCATCTCTCAGGAAGCTTGACACGCCATCAATTCAGCAACTTGGATGCTTACGCCTGCACATGGGGGGACCTCCAGGACTCTGCTTCACCAGTGATGGCTCCTTTTCTATTCCAATTGGCCAGAGCTTTTGCTCAGTTGGCTACTGAATCTTTCAAACATCACTCTTGAGCACCATACCGAGATATAACCCCTAGCTGGGTCAGATGCAGAAAACGGTACAACTGCTGTCTTGAAGTTGTGTTAAGTTGAAAGATGACCCTTCCATCACTAACGGGGCTGATTTTTATAAAAGAAGACATGAGATCAGCAAGGCCCCAGGCCAACAGACAGGTTAGGTTAAAAAAAAAAAAAAACATGAGTTGGAGTGAGAAAGGATCTAAGAATTATGCAAAAATAACAGTGATTCATTATACAAACTCATAACGAAGGGAGAGACTGAAAGAAAGGAAAATCTTAGTTTTGCTAGAGGTTCCGGGGAACTGAAAAGACTTGCTTTACTATCCTCAACATAAATCAGAGGCCCACTAAAAAATTATGACAGATCATTCATAATCTATTATTGTAAGGATTTGCCTTGCTTTTACAAGTAGTTACAAAACACCATAAACACTGCAATCATCATTTCCTATAAATCAAAGTGGAATATTTAAACAATTTTTATATTGATAATCATGTTCATTCATTTAAGAAAAACAATTTTCCAGATTAGTTACAATTCAGTGTCTCTAATAGGTAGAGATGGGTAGCTCAGTTGATTGAGTGTCTGACTCTTGATTTCAGCTCAGGCCATGATCTCACGGGTCGTGAGACTGAGCTCTGCATTGGGCTCCAGGCTGAACATGGAGTCTGCTTGAGAAATGTAAGAGAAATTGGACAAAATCCTAGATTTTTTTCTTTCTGTATCTGTTCTTCTCAGTCCAATCAGGAATGAAATTAGTATCAGTAAGAAAACACAAAGCTAATGAAAGATGTGTGCCTAGGTTCTAACAAGACATATATGAGAACAAATATTTTGAGATTCCTTGACAATTCTACGAGGCCACTGTAATAGAATAAACCTACTTAGAGGTCTTCTGTCCCAATGTTGAGTATTCTTGTTAGTTTTCATCTCTAATGTACCTATGGGACCACTAAGTCCTTATAACATATTATGTGAAAGTTGTGTGTCTGGGGTTTTTTTCAATGTTTATTTGAGTGAGTGAGAGAAAGAGAAAGAGAGAGAGAGAGAGAGAGAGAGAGAGAGAATCCCAAGCAGGCTCCAATCTGTCAGAGAAGAGCCCAATGTGGGACTCTCACTCACCAACTGTGAGATCATGACCTGAACTGAAATCAAGAGTCAGACACTCAACTGACTGAGTCACCCAAGTGCCCCAGAAGGTTGTGTGCTTTTAAAGTACATTGAAATCTCTACATTAGGGGTGATAGTGTACACTTGCAGCCAGTCCCCCAACACGTCAAAGCTCAAAGCCTTAACAGCTGCATCCGCCATATGCATTCATCTGGCTAATCTTTGTTTTACTTACATTTACCTCAAGGTCTACTTTCTGTCCACTTTCTGAAGTACAACAGGACAGTCAATGCAATTTCTGACCTTACTGTTCCCTTTTCCTGTGCGTCTCAATCAAATACTGTGTTATTTTTAATGACCTTGACAAAGGAGGCTTCTGAAACTCAGAAACACATATGGCAAATGATCTGGCACCAAAAAATGATTTTCCACATCTTTCTCCCCTCTCCTGCGAGGGGCATCCCCTCACCACCCCCCTTGCTAGCACTTCTAATATCAAGACCTGAAAATCCCTCCGACCATATGTCAGAGATATTTGATCTTTTTCTGTCTAAGCCTGTGGTAGGGCTTACAGTTCACACTGTCTGCTATGTCTGATTCCTCCTCAGGGGAGTCTGATTTCACATTCTAGCCGCCCTAAATAGACTTTAGAAAGCGGGCCTCCCTCCTAGACTCAGAAGAGAACAACCACGAGGAATGAAAATACACACGCAGTGTCCCCCTAAGTAACAGACATTGACCTCTAGGCGGCCAGCTCTGCGATTAGACCCTGCCGCAGCACTGTCTCTGCTTGTGTGATAACCAGACTCGAATACGAGCGAAATACAGGATCAGTCTTGCCAAGCATGGACAGATGGGGGACAGAAGCAGGTATTTCCAGCCCTCTGCTTACTGTAGACAGACAGTTCTGTGAGGCCTGAAAACGGGAAGCTTTTCCAGCAAGGCTAATAGCAGAATGTTTTTTAACAATGGAACATAGTAGAAAAAACAAATTCCTTCTGTTTCATCGTGGATCCAGATCCCAAAGACACACGACATCCGTGAAACGTGTCAAAGAGCAATTTTCATTCTCTCCTCCACTTGGCAGCTAACTGATGTTCCTCTCAGTGGCGAGGGGGGCGGGGGCGGGGGGTGGCAGGTGGTGTCCCTCCTACTACCGTGTGTCATGAATGACCCCGTGATGGCAGATGAGAGCTGCGTGGATGCCGGTGTGAAGTGCTCCTCTAGGTCTTCGTCCTCACAGAGGCTAATTTCACCACATCTTGCCATCTTGAAATTGCAGCTCATGGGGACTTCTAGTGAATAAAAGCCCTTTTGTGCACATCAGGAAGCCCAACTACCTCCCTGTGCAAATTTTAAAGGGTATATTTTCATCCCCAGGCAAGAGAAACTGACTGACCAAGGTAGTATTCAGGGTAGACCACGGATGTGTGAGAGAAAACACCTCCATTCGAGTCAGAGGGCTCCCTGCGAGCACAGAGATGAGATCATGTCAGAGATAATAAAGAAAATGGCTGTGTCTTAAGGACAGATGGCCAAGTATAATCACGTTGGGGAGGGGGGAAGGTGGGTAATAGAGAAGCTGGCTGGACCTGCCTTCAACTCGGCTTTTGAGGTCAAGGTCAAATTGCACCCTACTTCCTTCTTTCTCCCCACCCCCCTCACCAGCCACCCTTCAAACAGTCAGTACTGACAGGTGCAAAATATGTGGCCAGGCATTTTCATTTGGAACAGGTTTCTGTTGTTCCCCAAGAAAAGACAGCAAAGAAGGCAGGCACATGACTGATCCTTACTTGGAGAACACTCACATTATCTATTTTTGGTCAGTATCTTAGAAGTTTTACCTGTGATAATAAAATAACCTTTTTCACCATAAACAAGAAGAAATGAGAAATGAGCTGACTGTACAGCCAAGCTAACCTCCCTCTTCACCCTAAACGTGGTCCCTTGGGAGGCATAAGCAACAAGAATAACACGAGTGCTCAACATTTTCTGTTTTAATTGGTGTTGAACCTTCTCCATTTGTCCAAGCTACTTCTCTTGGAGAAGTGATGGATGTCAGAGCGATTTGCACGCTTTCCTTATCCATGGGGGCCAACTGGGGTAAAATGTTCCTGGAAAGGAAGAAACAATTTAGAAGAGCAGAGAGATAAAGAAGAAACAGAAAAGCAATAGAGACTATGCCTACTCCCTACCACACACATAGATCAAAGGAACGAGACTTTTTAAGGACTTCCCCAGAGGAATATATAGGCACGCTTGAAGCCGAAACGCATTTGCATTACTGTATTGTTTTTATGCTTACTACATTCTCACCTTAAGACCTACTTCTGCGGGTACAAGAGGTGATAACAAAGGAAATTATCACGGGTGATGAGATCACTCTGTCACATCAATCTCAAGTTCCTGAATTGCCATGTCAGTTACTGGATATTATAAAGCAATAAATTGGCATTTGTAATGCGATAGAGCCTCCCCAACATCTATAAGAAGAGATTGGGCTATCCCATAATTGAGCTATTCTAATTCCTTTGATAGTTTTCTCTCTCTTCATATACATTTAATAACCAGATGAACATGTTACACACTGTATTCTTTTATATATATATATATATATATATATATATATATATATATATAAATGCTCTCTATTTGCCAGAAAAAAATACAGGAGGACTTAAGACTCCAAGGACAGAACCAGGTTATTCTAGGCAAGTGGTCACTTTGTGCAACCTCTTGAAAGAATTTCCCTGGTTTTCCCCCCTCAGTGATCATCCCCTGGGACTGACTGTCGTTTAACACGGCATTCCTGTGCTCATATGTTTTGGCCAATTTTTGCCATGTGCTTAGTAACACTCTTAAAATGGCAAGTCCAGACAATGCACAGATATATAGAGCAAGGGTCAAGTTAAAATGGCTTTAGAGGCCAGGCAAGCAACATAAATATGTGAAGCAAGTCAGCTGGTGAGGATCCTTCCAGCTCTTGGAGAACATGTGCAGCCTCAAGGCTTGGAATTTGAATTCAGAAACCCAACTGACCATGTATAGATGAATGGATAAAAAAGATACAGTATGTACACAGGATGGACTATGACTCAGCCATAAAAAGAGTGAGACCTTGGGGCACCTGGATGGCTCAGTCAGTTAAGTATCCGACTTTGGCTCAGGTCAGGATCCCATGGTTTGTGGGTTCAAACCCCACGTCGGGCTCTGTGCTGACAGCACAGAGCCTGAAGCCTGCTTCAGATTCTCTATCTTCCTCGCTCTCTGACCCTCTCCCACTCATTCTCTCTCTGTCTCTCTCAAAAATAAACATTTAAAAAATTGTTTTAAAGAATGAGATCTTGCCATTTGTAACAACATGGATGGACCTAGAGAGTATTATGCTAAGTGAAATAAGTCAGGGCAAGACAAATACCATGTGATTTCACTTGTACACAGAATCTAAAAAGGCAAATGGACAAACAAAAGAATAGAAATAGATGCAAAGATACAGAGAACGACATGGTGGTTACAAGTTGGAGAATATAGGTACATTCACAATTCCCTTTCTAAATAAGTAAATTACGGGGAATACAGCATAGTGAATATAGCTGGTGACATTAGAACAACACTGTATGGTGACAGATGGCAACTATACTTATCCTGGGGAGATTCCTAACGCACATAGTGTTGAATCACTGGGGTGTACACCTGAGCTAATCCAGCACTGTATACCAAGCAACCTTCAATTAGAAATTTAACAGTAACAAAACACTGAAAGAAAAAATAAAATTCAAAAAGCCACACACATGAAAGCACTGAAAATCAGCCAAATCTTTAAACATAAAAAAGCGATACAGCAGGGACATCACTTTTGCCCAAATTGTGTCTAAGAAGCCACCGGCTATCAATTTCAGCAAAGTAATGGGGATCTCCTTCACCTCCCTGCTCACAACTGCACATTAATCATCTCAGAACATTATCTATTCACTCTGGGTACGTCCATATGCTGTGTGTGTGTGTGCCACCTCTATGTTTTCTCAGATGGCGTCAGACCGTTCAAACAATATCAGGCATTAAGAAATAAATAGCAGGATGGCATATAAGAGAGTGTTCACATGTGACCAAGGCACATTGCCTCAGATGCCTTCACAAGGAGAAAATGAACTGATTAAGATTTGTGTAGGTTTGCAAATATCACAGTGACTCAGGGCATTAAATATGGAAGTATGTAGGAACTCAAGCTCGAAGCAGAAGTATGTGCCCCCCCCCCCAAAAGGCAGCAGCAAACTGTTGGGGAACGTGGCTCAGATGCTGACATGACTTTCAGTGGGGCAGAGAATTTAGGACAGAGTCAGGTCAGTGAAAATGAATGGACTCCGTTTATAAAGGAGAAATTCATCATGGCACCAAGTCTGTAAGATGAGAGAGAATCGCTGATTTTTCTGTTCTAGGACGACAGTGCATCGAAGTAAGAGGAGAGAGGAGAGCAAATTCTGATGTTAAATCAAGAGGACGGAATTGAATGTATGAGCAAGGAAGACTGAAACTTTAGAAGTGGATGCTTTCAGAAAAGAAGTAAATCCTAAGGAAAGGCCCAACTATTCAACAGCTCAAAAGCGGGTGGCTTCAGACATTCTTAGATACTCTTTAAATCACATGCCTTATGAATATTCAGATATATATACTCCAATCCCATATAAAAAAGTTAATTTTTTTCATTTCCACAGGAAGCTCTTTCTCTCCCTCTCTCTCGCACCCCCACCCCGCCCCCCGCTCCCTTCCCAAGAAACATACGCTGATATCCACTAATAAAAAGAGTTCACTGTTCCCAAGGCACGTCAGCCATGAAGCCGGGCTTCATAAAGATCTTCCTAGTCGTTCCCCATATGGAAAGATCTGGCTCTACTGTTTGCATTGAAAAAAGTCCATTAGGTTCTTGTAAATGGCATGCTCGCTGTAACCCTTATCCCGGAGAGCTTTAGTCCCCCTTGAGAGGCGCGGAGGGAGAAAATCATCTTATTTCACATTCGCCCCAACTGCCCCAAGATGAACGTGTCAGAACCGCCCTGGAAGCCAAGTGCTAATCAGGTTTTGTCTCCAACCCCTGCTTGGGAGGCCTGTTTCCGGGACATCTTAAAGCTCGGGTCAATCTGTAATTTAGTCTAGAGCCACGTTGTAACTTTCCAGGTTGCGCCGCCGTGCAAGTGATCCATGAACCCATGTTTGAACCATAAACCTTAAATGTCGTACATCTGCATTCTAATCTAAAGCAGCTTTAAATACAGCAGCTGGCGGCAGCCTATACCTCACAATGCCTGCCAAGGAAGCCAGTCACTGGAGTGTTCACAGCCATGGAATTATTGCTGCTTCGAACAACTGAATTCACGGCGCTTCTTAACTTCAAGCTGATTGGTTTACGTGGCTGTACTTGTGTTTATTTCTTTCCCAGCTTTTGTTGTATTTATTTGACAGCCTCTTATTTGGCATTTTCTCCAAGGAAACAACAAGTCAACACACATAATTTCATGGGCTCATTTTGACTTTCTGTATAGCGTCAATATAAAAGGCAAACTGCATCTGGGTAGTATTTAGAGCTGTGATCTGTCACCGAAGGACAGGGAATTAAGTTAGGGTAATCACTCAGCTCTAACAGGCTCCGTTGTGCTTAGGTACCGAAGCACAAATCGCGAGGCATTTGTTCCCCGTGACTCTCTCTCCTTACTTTCCTTCTTGTTATTTTAGGCGGTTAACTAGATTCCATATTGTCCTAATAGGCAGATCGTCTTATAGATCTGTTCTCCTTTGCACCTCCATTTCCTCTTGTTAACACAAATGGTTCCTTCCCTGCATTGTTGCCTCTCTGATGCATCCCACACAATTCTGTCTAACTCATTTCCCTATCGTCTGTTTTGAGATTCTTTGCTTGAGAACTCCCATGGGCTCCTGACTGGCCCACAGAGCAGCTCCTTCCACAGTCTTCCCAGTCTCACCAAGCAGGTCCCGTCCCTCTTGAGACACACTCGAGCCACACCTGGACCCTGACTCTTCGCTCACTCTCTCTTCAGTCCCTTGAATTGCTAATTCAATCCAGCCTCATTTCAAGGGTAAGCTCAACTCATCTTCATCCGCAAAGGGTCTCCAGGATCCTCAGAGATAAGCCTATGAGCCAAGAGTCTCATTCCTGTTCATGTTCAAGAACATTATCTAAGCACGGTGTACACCATACCACACGTAGGAATCACAAAATACCTGTGAGGAAAGCATTGTCCACCATCCTACTATATGGATGAGGAAATGGACTCATTTGTGCGATTAACTCACTTGTCCATTGTTATATGGCTGTTAGGTGGTAGAGCCCATGTTTAAGCCCTCATGTCTCCATTTTACCACCTCCTCCTGAGGACTTCTTAGAGATGTCCCTAGTTCACTAATTTGGCCAGTTTCCACTTGCTTAAAATTGGCATACAATTTCTATTACCTTGTACTGAGCCCTTTAAAGGCAGATGCCCTTTCTGACTGCCTCATATGTAAAAAGTAGGTGGGATAAAGTTACCTGGGTGGCTCAGTCAGTTAAGCGTCCAATTTCAGTTCAGGTCACGATCTCACAGTTCATGAGTTTGAGCCCCACATCAGGCTCTGTGCTGACAGCTCGGAGTCTGGAGCCTGCTTCAGATTCCATGTCTCCCTCTCTCTTTGCTTCTCCCCACACTTGTGCTCTGTCTCTCTCTCTCAAAAATAAACATTTAAAACAATTTTAATGAAAAAAAATAGAAGTACGTGGGATAGTTATTTGTACCATACTCTCCATCGAAGACATCTAGTTTTCTTGAGCGCATAGGACAATTAAACCTCACAACTCCTTTGCATTTTGGCAGGACTAATTGAGGCCAATGACTTAAGAGAGCAAGTGATTATTCTTCCATGGGGATATTTTAAGAAGCAGAATGCAATTCACCACTGTCTCTCTTACCCTTTGCTGTGGTCTTTGGAGAAGATGCACACAGAAGCCATTCCAGGAGCCTGGGTCCTAGAGTAAAGACCACAGAGAGCAGAGTACCCAGCAGTCCCATGGGAGACTGAATAAGAAACACCAAACTTTGATTCTTATCTTAGAGTTTGAGGAAGCTGTTTGTTACTGAGCACAACCGGCCAATCTAACTAAGAGTGATGGACAACAGATATCTATGGAGAATTAGGACACTGACCCCTTTATAAGCCCCCAAGTCACAAAGACCTCACCAATTACTCATGAAACAGCCAGAAAACACCTGCATGAAAGGTGAGAAAGTATAGAAGCTTTTAACCCAGGAGAGTTTGATCCTTAAGAATTTTCAGCTTAAATGTGGTCGCAGACTAGTGCTGGATCATAAAAGAAGATCCTAACAAGGCCAGTTCTATCTCTTTTTTATTTTTCTTTTCTCTTCCTATTCCTTTTCTTTTTCTTTTAAGTAGGTTTCATGCCCAGTGCAGAGCCCAATACAAAGTTTGAACTCACTATCCTGAGATCAAGACCTGAGTGTGATCAAGAGTTGGGCACTCAAGTGACCAAGCCACCCAGGTGCCTGCCCCAACAAGGCCAGTTTTGATTTCAAACTATTTTTAAAAATTATGTCTGTATCACAGTTCTCCTAAGTAGAGCACCTCTTACTTTTCTGTTTTCCCTTTAGCCTAACAACTCTTCTCCACTCTTATATCTGTTCATCTTTCCTTTGATATGTTTTATTCTAAGGGTTTTAAGAGTCTCCGAGCGGGGCGCCTGGGTGGCTCAGTCGGTTAAGTGTCTGACTTCAGCTCAGGTCATGATCTCACGGTTCGTGGGTTCGAGCCCCACATCGACAGCTCAGAGCCTGGAGGCTGCTTCAGATTCTGTGTCTCCCTCTCTCTCTGCCCCACCCCCTCTCATGCTGTCTCTGTCTCTCAAAAAAAAAAAAAAAAAAAAAAAGGGAGGGGGGAAGAGTCTCTGAGCAAGTACAATGAACTTTCTCATCACTGAAATATCCAGAAGAGTCTTCTCTATCACAGTTCAATTTTCAATCTTTCCAACTGTTACTACTATTACTACTACTACTACTACTAATAATAAAGTAAGATAGAAAAAAACGCAGGGCACTCAGCCCCAGTTTAATCAAGGAGAGTGAGATTCTCAAAATAACTGCATTTTCTCACTTAAGGATGGAGATGACAGGCTCTCATTTCAGTGTAGGTCGAAAAGGTATTATTTCATTGGCTGAGTTTAGCTTGTAGCTTGTACATAGTTAATCATGTAACCATTAGTTTTTCATATGATCAAAAGGTCTCTAGATCACTGGTGCACATCACTTAATATTGCATGGTGCTATAGCTAGAGCTCCAAATAGTGTAGGCAAGTACTTGAATATATCTTCTTATTTCATGGCATTCCTTGAAGAGCAAAGATTAAAACTCAGATATGAAATACCATTTGAAATTTACAGATTAGAGAGTATGTTGAATCCACAATGAAAACAGCATTGCCGGAGAATCTTAAGAGTTCTACTTAAGGGGCACCTGGGTGGCTCAGTCCATTAAGCATTTGACTTTTGGTTTCGGCTCAGGTCGTGATCTCATGGCTTCGTGGGTTCGAGCCCCACATCAGGCTCAGTGATGACACTGCAGAGCCTGCTTGAGATTCTCTGTCTCACTCTCTTGCTGCCCCTCCCTCACTCATGCTGCCTCTCTCTGAAAATAAATTTAAAAAAAAATTTTTAAGAAGTCTGACTTAAGTGAGGCCCTCTTGTATTCATGGTGAGACAGGCATTTGCTAAATATTGGCTCATCGGAAAGTTCACGCAACTCGTCCTAGTAATGACTGACAAAGCCCCTTCTATGGGAGACATGTATGCAGACAGGACACTTTAGAACACCAGACAAATTCATTCCATAATTAAAGGCTTGCAGAGTACAATGCATGGGTGAGTGGTGAGAAAAAGAAGGAAGAAGCCCAGAAGACGTTCCCGGGAGAAAACAATAAATACCACTGAAAGTGCACTCCAGAGCCAAGAACGAGAATGCCTTTGTCTTTCTCTCACTGAGAACCCACAACTGATTTGAAACCTTCCAAGCTAAGGGTCACTACAAACTAGAAGAACTGGCTCTCGCGACTAACCAATTTAATTTAGACCATCTCAGCCGGCCTTATTAAATTCTCCCCAAGCTCCCAGAGGCAAAAAAGATACTGCTGTACTTAGCTTCTCAATCAGGTTTACTTCTATGGCTCCTGGTGCAGTCTGGTTGTACATTCAGCATCATCTAGTTTAAACATATTGAGCAATCAATTTAAACTTGTTATTGTCATTGGAGTTTGAAAATTTAATAAGCAATTACCTGAACACATTCCTTTATGTTTTTAATTTCTACGGAGATGTTGTTCCATTTTCTGGCCTAAAGCAATCATGCCCTCTAGAATGTTTAATTGAATGAGTCCATAATGCAAGCTTTTCTCTTGCCTAGATTTTCCTAGTGTGATTGATGAATATGAATGAAGGGAGCCAGCAGTAAGTGCAAATTTCAATGATTTGACATGGATTGATGACACGACGCATCTTTTTCACGTAGAAGGAACCCGCAGACCCTCCTTGATACAGAAACGCCTTCTCGTAAGGTGAACAAGAGAAATCCTTCTCTTATTTTCTGATGCATTGCTGAAGAACTGTGTACACACACAATTACATGTGTATATATAACATAATATATATATGCTTACATATATATAATTTTTCACTGATTCTACCACACATGAAGTGATGTTCTTTCATTTACACAAGTCTTCGTTTAAGATCTGTTGTAGAAGATTATTCTGCAAGTTCATGCAGAAAGTTCCTTTTATCTATTATTTCTATTTCCTCTTGTTTATATCTCGCACAGGGGTCGACATACTTTTTCTGTAAAGGACCAGATGGTAAATATTTCAGGATTTGCAGCCATACGGTCCCTGTCTCCACTATCCAACTCTGCGTGTTTTAGCGCAAGAGCAGCCAGAGACAATACACAAATGAGTGGGTGCGGCTTTGTTCCAGTCCAACTGGATTTCTAAAAACAGATGGCAGGCCAGATAGAGCTCATGGGCCATAGTTTGCAAACCTCTGGCCTAGAATATTCAATAGAACAGATTTTTTTTTTTCTGTGTGTGCTTCTGTTGTGTCATTGGTTGGTTGGGGTGTTTGGTTTGTTTATTTTTGCCAGAAACATGCATTTCTTTCCAGGCATCCTTAGAAGGTTATCCTCCATCTTCCCCCATAACTTCTGACATGTCAAAGGGGGTTTTCCCTTGGCCTATTTGGGGCAGAGGGTGATCAATTTTTTTAAACCTTCTCCATGACTTCATTGATCAATCAAGAATGAGGATCTCAAAAAAAAAAAAAAAAAGCATTTCTCAAAATTCACCTTCAGTCTAGATCTTTCCCCTAAACTCCAAAGTACCATCCTGAAGTCTATATAAAATTATCAACTCAGCACCCACCAATAGACTTAAAGGTACATCAACCTAAATATATTTCCATTAGAACTCGTTTTCTTTCCTACCCATTCATCGTATCTCCTATTTAGCTATAGGAGAGAAGCTACTCCTTGAGTTACCCTATGTCTTTCCTTCCCATCTCCTAACACTTTATGGGCTCCGTCTCATAAAGGGCTTCCTTCTACCTCTACCATCTGGACTCATCATTTTAAGTCTTGTGGCCTCCTTCCTGAGATTTTCTTGAAAATAGAGCCATTGATTGGCCCATTCTCCAGACCTTTTCTTTCTCCACAAGTACATCATACTGTTCTCATCGATGGTTCTAAAATAGTAGCCTTCTACTAAACACCTGAAATGATTTTTTTCCCCCCAAGATGATCATCATAGAATAAAAAGCCTTCCCAGCATCAATCTAGTGACCTTGGTTTACTTCCTCTTGCCTCTGTGCACACCAACCCCACCTTTGTGTAATGCGGTTTTGGGGTACCACCTCTCCTTCTAAGACAGCCCAATACTCAGGTATTTTTCTATGTTAGATTGTACCTTTTCTTCCCCCTCTCCCTTTTTAAATGTTTACTTATTTATTTTTGAGAGAGAATGTGTGACTGGGGGGAGGGGCAGAGAGAGAGAGGGATACAAAGAGAATCTGAAGCAGGCTCCTTGTTGTCAGCACAGAGCCCAACGTGGAGCTCAATCCCACAACCTGAGATCATGACCTGAACTGAAGTCAAAGTCAGACACTTAACTCACTGAGCCACCCAGGTGCCCTTGGTTAGACCTTTTCTACACTCCACCTACTCTGTCATATTCTGAGCAAACATGAAAAAGCCAAAAAACTTACAAGATTACAGTCTACCTGAGACAACCAAACCAAATAAACAATTATGAAGAGATGATTTGAGAAGCAACAAAGTATAGTGATTTAAACATGGATTAGGGAATGACATCTGAATTTGAATCCTAGTGGGCCACTTGGCTGACATGCCTTAGGCAGGTTGCCTAGACTACCTGTGTTGTTTAATAATTTATACATGTGTAATTTTTTACCTAAATGGCCTCACAATACCTAGATGACATACACTGTATGTATGTGGGGAGGGGGGTAGGGCATGGTTTCAAAGACCGTGCCAAGCATATAGTAAGGTCAATAAATATTAGTAAAAGGATTACATGACAGAATAATGTAGTCTTAAATGTAATCTTAACTCTTAAATGTAAATATAATCTTAAATAATGAAACATATCTATCAGGTCAGATTAATGTTGGGTCTACTCTTCATTATTACAAGACCTAAAAGCTATATTATTTACTTGTTTATAAAAACCGTTAGTCACTATTCTGGAATTCTGGAATAAAAATTGAGTGAGCACTTACTGGGTGCCAATACTCAGGTTCATAGGAGGAATCAAGGTGACAGGGTTAGGAATTCATGAAGACAATGACTCAGGTGACCCTAGCCTTAACCCAAAGCCCATTTTCTTTATTAAATCTGCTCTCTGTAGCCAAGAGTGAGGACTTGGAAGCCTAAGGAAACACCTAATACATAATTGGTACCTGGCTGATAAAGATGTTTAATATCATGTACAACATATAGGAAAAGGGTAGTCAGGAGTCAGAGGACAATAGAAGAATTACTGGATACACAGAGCGAACTGGAATTAGGTAGGAAATTAAACTCAAGTAATATTCTCTTAAAGACGATGACTCAGAGAAAGGATATTGACACTGAAAAGACAGGAAAAAAAAATCTTAAGTTCAGACCTAGACAAGACTTTTCTAGCCAAAGTTTTCACCCAGGGATTTCTGTGTATTTCTGTGGCACTTGTCAACTCATACTTAAACACTATCATTATACGTTCATATCTGAGCTAAGCACACCCTCTTCCCCATAACACTTCCTTGTAAGACCAAGACTTATTCTTGCATTCGTATTTTGATAAAGTAGGAGTTTTTATTTTCTTTCCCCTGATGCACTTTAATTTTCGTGAAAATAGAAATCATGTGCCTTAAGAGAAAACATGCATATGTTGTGTCTGTAAAAAAAAAAAAAAAGGAAATGGAGATTTATTTGGTGTGATTAGGAATTCAGGAAGTGTAATCAGTATTTGGGCTACTTATAGCTAGGCTTTGAACTTATTCTATACATGGCTACACATCCAACAGACTGGAAGGTGACCAGGATTGTAGAACTTCCAAACAGTGGTATTCTGTCAGCCTCAAGATTGACAACAGTGCTCAACTTCTTAAAGCCTAGGACCCCCAGAGTGTAGAACCAAGCCCTGTGTTAGGTTCTGTGCTGAGCATAGAACCAGCTTGAGATTCTATTTCTTTCTAGGGGCCCCTGGGTTGCTCAGTCCACAAAGCGTCGAACTGTGACTCAGTTCATAATCTCTGGGTTCATGAGTTGAAACCCTGCATCAGGCTCTGTGTTGACAGTTCAGAGCCTAGAGCCTGCTTCAGATTCTGTGTCTCCCTCTCTCTCTCTGCCCCTTCCCTATTCACTCACTCTCTTTCTCTGTCCCTCTCTCTGTCAAAAATAAATAAGCATTAAAAAGAATTTTTACAAAAAGCGTTGGGGAGGAAGACGTATTAGGAAAAGAAAGATTCTTTTTCTTTCTGATCCTCTCTCCTGCTTGCACACACTCTCTCTACATATAAAAAATAAATAAACAAAACTAAAAAATGGGCACCTAAGTGGCACAGTTAAAAGACTGACTCTTGAT
Source organism: Helogale parvula (assembly GCA_004023845.1). NCBI lineage: Eukaryota > Metazoa > Chordata > Mammalia > Carnivora > Herpestidae > Helogale > Helogale parvula. The sequence goes on from PJEM01002904.1 coordinate 151,576, forward strand.
TTCGGGTCAGGTCATGATCACACAGTTCATGAGTTCAAGCCCAGAGAGGGGCTTTGTACTGATAGCTTGGTACGTTCTTGAGATGCTCTCTCTCCCTCTCTCTCTGCCCTTCTCCCACTTGCTCTCTCTCAAAACAAACAAACATTTATAAAGTTAAAATAAAAAAACACCTGGGATCCCCAGGGTGGTGGGATTGAATCTCTCATTGGGCCCCATGCTCAGCAAGGAGCCTATTTAAGACTCTCTTTCCCTAGGCACATCTCGCCTTGCACACATGCTCTCTCTCTAAAAAATAATAATAATAAACAAACAAACCAATAAATAAATAAAACTAAAAAAGGGGGCACCTGGTGGCTTAGCCAGTTAAGTGTCCAACTCTTGATTTAGGCTCAGGTCATGATCTCACAGTTCATGGGATCATCACGCTCTGCATCAGGCTCTGCACAGACAGCATGGAGCCTGCTTGAGATTCTCCCTCTCTGTCTCAAAACACATAAATAAATACACTTTTTTTTTAAATTGGGGGTGGAGGGAAGCAGTGAGTTGTTTTTGGAAAATGTTTAACATCTACCCTTCAATGAACTTTTTAATCTAAAAGTGCACATTAGTTTAAAAAGCAAATAGTCACTGAGTGATTTCAAAAAATGCAAGAGCCCTGCTCATCTTTCTCAGCTCTCTGTTTCTTCCATTATTTTATTGCTTTAGATATTTATCTGTACTGCAGAAGGGTGATCAATTAGATGAATAGGTCCCATTACTTGGTGGTTAATAAAAGATTTTATATTCTGAGATACACACAAAAATAAGTCAGAGTCAGCAGTGGATTTATGGGATGGGGAACAGAAGGAAAACTGTTTATCTAACAGATCACAGCCTTGAAAAAGCTTTTATTGTCTTGGCAGGTTTGATTCCATTGCCTTCTCCTCTTGAGCCACAGAGAACCCGTTCTGGTTACAGATGCAAAGGCCAAAACATACTTAGAATGTAGGCCCACCTCCTCCCTGCAATGCAATTTGACCAGGTGGCATTCTGGAAATCCTCCTTCCAATAACAAGAAAGAGGCTACCCAGAAATCAGAACCTCCACTTAAGGTGAGCTTTGTTTTATTTGTGCTCTGAGCAATGCTGGGCTAGCAAATCTAAGCCCACCCACTGTTTGCTCTACGTACAGCCCATCTCCATGCCTGATTACCCCATAATAAATCGTTTTCCTTCAACATAAAGCTCCAAAAAAAACTGCAAGTCAATCTTTTTACTGCTCCTTATGTGGTGTTTATTTCTCTCTACTTGCCAATTGAAATGGCTCTAATATGCCCCAAAGGGCCCACTTCCCATGAAGTTCTGAGGTCCATCAGTTCCGATGCAGGCAGGTGAGCTCAAAGAGCCCTGGAGATTCAGAGAGATCTGTAATGTGTAAAGGAGAGAGGAGAGTGCCCTTGGGAGGGAATTTTACGCAGAGGGAGCCAAAGAACCTTGAACTAATAGCAGAGGAATTAAGAAAGAAATGTGAAGGCAAAGAAATGTGAAAGGAAAGGAAAGATCCCTCAGCCCCCAACAAATTGCCCCCATTTGGAGCCAAGGAATGTGGTAGCAACACTCCTGACTTCCTCTTCCAATAATAATGATATGAATTCATATGACTTTTTATTCAACAGCACTGGAGAAAAGCTAGTGAGCCAGTTCCCATTCTGACTCTTGAACTGTTTACCGTAACTGCTTCCCAGGCAGTCCCAAGTATACATTTGTGCACTACACATGTGCGTCTGCTTCCTCCCCAGGCAGGCCCTGCGACTGGGCTACTTTGGCACCTATGTTGGCATCCAGTTACAAAGACTCAAATCCTTTTTAGCCCCCAATAGAAACATCTTTTCTGAAAAGAAACCAGAAGAAAACCCAAGGGCTCCCTCACTTGTGAGGACAAGTGGAAGTCCAGGGTGAAGTTGGGCATCTTCACACCAAGGGTACTTCCTACGGTTAGAAGGTGAAACTCCCAAATGGGAAATCTCAAAACAAAATGAGGAAAGAAAATGAGGAAAAGAGAAAAATATGGTTGTAGAAGAAGATACAGGAGTACATAGACACCTTCGAAGAGGACTCTCAAGACTGGGACTTATTCTTTAAATTTTTTTCACGTTTGTTTATTTTTGAGAGGGACAGGGAGAGAGAGAGAATCTGAAGCAGGCTCTAGGCTTTGAGCTGACAGCACAGAGCCTGACGTGCGGCTCAAACTCATGAGCGGTGAGATCATGAGCTGAGTCAAAATTAGATGCTGAACCGACTGAGTCACCCTCAAGACTGGTACCTTTTAAGGAGCTTTGAAGTCATTCATTGTTTTCCTGGGTCTGTCAAGGAAGAGAATAGGAGTTGGCTTTCTATATGTACCAAATGTCCCAGGCATCGATATCTGCGTCATTACATGAGTAAAGTCAGCAAAAAGACCCAACCATGCCTGTACTTATAACAGAAGAGAGACACGTGTCCACACAGGTCTTCCCACCTCAACCCACAATTAGCAGGTTCGAGTCTGGGACATGATAATTATCTTTATGGCAAAAGTGTGCTCCCAAAGCGAACGCCATACTTTCTACCTCTATGTAATGCCTTCAGATCCTAGCATGCCCGGGGCAGTTTGGGTCACTCATGTGGATGTTCTTTCCAATCTGTTCAAACAAACAGAAGTTATAAAGAAATGGGATTCCACTAATCTGTACTTCCTCTCCATAATCCAAGAGACAGGTACTTTATCACTGCACGAATCCTTCTCTGAAAGTATTTCCTAACTGTGAACTCTTTCAAATGAATAACCATGAAGCAGTCTTTCATTCTGAAACATAACCAAAATAAATATCTCGGTGAATGTTCACATATTAACATTCCAGACTATCTGTCTCAACGATCTCTCATAGCTGAACGCTAAGCATTCCCATTAAAATCTATCTAGCCCCCGGATTTTGTTTTGCAAGATCCTGAGCTGAGCCGTGAAAAACTTTCTAGGAACATCAATATTGTCTCCTTCCTGTGCAGCTTCCAGCACTATGGGGAACTAACTGTAAATAATGAAAAAGGAAGCTTGCAGTCCATGTCGCTTTTTCTCTGAGGTCTGGGATCCCTATCTGCAAAAATGATTAAGATGGCAGTGGGGAGTCAAGTCCAAAGTTAATGACCAAAGGTAAGCAGGTCTTTATGAACAGTATTCTGGTCACCCTGACCCCCGAGTCTTTAGAATATAGAGCAAGCTTGCAACAACGAGCAAAATACTTGAGGGAGCTCAAAAGGTAATAAACGAAGCTGGACTCACTATATTTCTTATTTGTTTTCATACATGTCAACAAGGACATTCTTAATAAGTGGAAAGACTAAGAAGAATAAAGACACAACGGTCGTGTCCCGCCCCGGCGGCTCCGGCCCACGGGGCAGTGAGTCCTCGTGGGTTCTTTTCCTGAGGGAGGGAAAGAAAGTGCAGGAAAGGGGACGCACAGAGAGTAAAGACACAACTCACGGTTTCCGATCAGGCAAAAGAGAGAGGGTTTATTCAGAAAACTGTCTCTTATAAAGATTTCAAGGCGGGAAAAACAAAGCAGCTGACCTACATCAGTTGCTAGGAAACAGGGTTAAGGGATTAAGACTGGAGTAAAAGAGGAACCGGACGAAAGTGTTTAGCACAGTGCCTGAGGGGCCGATACCACCCTGCCTGCAGGCGGTTGATCTTTGGTCTTTTGGCTTCTCCGACAGGGAGTGGCGCTCGCCTGCCTATTTTGCAACTCCCATCAGGGAGTGACAAATCCGGCTAGCAAATGGCCAAGCAGCTGAGATCTTTGCTGCTCCCCACAAGAATACACTGATTCTCTGCTGCTGTGGTCCAGAACTGGAAACAAAGATGATAAGGAGAGGGAAGAGGGCTGATTCTGGCTGACCATAGAAATATGTTTTGTGGCAACTGCAGCCAACCATCTGAGAGCAAAATTAGCAACTTGAGGGAACTCATCATTAGAAAGAATGAAGCAGATGTAGATATCTGAGATTCACAATACTCTTGGAGGAATTCCCACCACCAGTAAAGGAGAACTACCTTAACGTCAAGTGTGCTCTAACCAGGGCAGGAGGAGACTCCCTACCTCCTCCATTCACTTCCACCAGCCCAGCACGGACTCCTACAACTCCAGTTGTAAGAGAATCATCTGAACGTCCTCTGGTTTCCTCAGGACACTCGTATGCATCAAGAAAGGACCATCAATGGACTCAATTTAATACAAAATCAATAGCTTCAAAATAAGAATGGCGAAAGATCAGACAGCTCATCATATACCCTTGAATGCGGTGCTTTCCATTAAATAATACAAAAATATTTTTTCTAAAAATAAACTTGAAAGAATAGACTGCTCTCCAGTTTGGAAACCAGTGGTAATGATGGGATACACTCAGAGCACCAGATGTCTCAGTGTGGTCTGGTTAATTGAAAGCCATAGACCCCACATCTACAATCAGCTTCACACATGGCCTGTTAATTTGATTGTCTTATTGGTTTGCTCATTTGTGTTCCTGGAGCTTTGCATATTCCCTTTGTCTTCACGCCCAGCAATTAAGCATCTTTTTTCTATCTCCAAAGGCATGCAAATCTGTAGGATCTCTAGTAAACTGGGTCTTTTAACAAACATTGACCTGAAAAGTTCCAGAAGTGTCCATGTTTAAGTTTCTTTAATTTGTCAAAGATGGAGCAGACTTGATGAATAATGGATAATATCAGTTTGTTGAGAAGATAATCTTCCTACTCGCAAATCATCTTATTTCTAGTTATTTCAATGCAGTTATGTATTAATAAGTGTCTAGAAGAAATGAACATGATACACATATACATACATGCATGTGTGGGCGCACACACATGCACACACACACAGCTCTCTGCACCTGCAGTGTCAGTCATGAGGACTCACAAATAAGCCATTAATGTGATGTCATGGAAAACGTAGTCTCACATCTAAATGGATGACACTCTCAAACATTCAGTTCCAACATGCCTGTGCGTCTGGTTTCCCAGCCTTAAGTGAATAAGAACACACCAACCCAGGGGGTATGGGAGGACTGCGGAAGGATATGAGAGGCAAACAGCAAAAGAAAAAGAACAGAGAGAAGTCAATTGGCATTGCCTGACTGCACAGAAGAGAGAAAATCTGAACAGCATGAGCAGAATTATAAAAATGTTGCAGCACAGAAGACTTATGAATGTTCAATAATGTCACAATAATTTGCTTGACAGGGATGACATTATTGAGCTGGCAAACCAACATTTTGTTCATCACAGTGTCCCCTTTGCAACAGTACCTTTGGAATCAATGCTATTCCATTGCTTCAAGGGGCAGCCATACTCAGCCAAGTTCAGAAGGGTCAATGCTTGGCTTGAAGTTTCAAAACAGAATTTTTGGGCCAATATGCAGCAGTAGGTTGAAACTAGCATTTCTTTTTTTAATTTGACAGGAGCTAGGCTTTATTAAAAGAGAAAATCATTTTCTTAAAAATACAGAGATAGGTTTTTTGAATACATGGTGTCATGCCATGGGGGGGTTTAAGATCACAGGATTTCTTTTCTAAGTCACAGAGCAAAGCAGAAGAAAGATTTGCTATGAGGATGATTCCTGAAAAGAAATTGAAAGGACCTTCAGGTGCCGGGATCAACTGAAAAATAGTTAGAAGCAGCAGAAAGGGTGGATGTTAGTGATGCTGTCTGATTGCCGCCTCCCTCCAAACCTCAGAGTTGACCATGAAGGGTAGTGACATCCTGGAAACATCTGGATTGGTTTGGGACAACATAAAAACAGTGTGCTAGAACCTTGTTTTCCTAGGGGTACTGCTGCAAGCCACCTCAGAGGGTCTCCAGTGGCTTTCCTTGGTGCCCCATTCAGACTTTCTCTGATTTCCTTCACTGCTTTCCGATCCCCTAGGCTCTGTGTGCTTTGCTGCACTCAGTTTCCCTCAGAGGACCTTACCAGTGGAGAGAGACGACTACTTCTAAACCCTAAAGGATGGCTTGGGGCTGATGACGACAGCCAGTGGAGAAGTACGTCTGGTTCTCCTGCCCAAAGATGAAATAAAGTCCAAGGTCAAGGGTATATTGCTTCACAGGACCAGATTGAGCTGTGAAGTTCACGGGGATTTCCTATCTCTCTCACCTGCTGCTTCTCCTGTATTCAAAATTTCCCAATTCCTCACTGTTCTCTCCAAGATGCTTTTTTTTTTTTTTTAAATAAATCACTTGCATTCCAATCTCTGATTCAGGAACCTTACCTAAAGCATTTGGTATGTTAAGTGGTTTTAGAAATTAGACTCTACGTCTGGGATTCTAAAGTCAGGTCACACGCAGAACAGGTATCAATGAGGATCTTATCATGGTAGTGTATGGAATGTCAATAAAACCCTGGCATGCTACAATTATGTTCTTTTTTTTTTTTTAACATTTATTTATTTATTTATCTCCAATGAGAGTGTGTGTGGGGGAGGGAGAGAGAGAGAGAATCCCAAGCAGGCCTGGCACTGTCAGCACAGAGCCAGATGAAGGGCTTGATTCCACAAACCGTGAGATCATGACCTGAGCTGAAATCAAGAGTTGGAGGCTTAACTGACTGAGCCACCCAGGTGCTCCTCTGCAATCATGTTCTTTTTGCACAAGCAACAAGGTGAACTGGGAAGGCATACAGGTAGGAGAACAGGTCATGGCTTTTGCAATATCCTTGGCATGTGAGAGGTAGAAGGGAAATAGCACATTGTAAGTACTGTGAAATTATTTGGTTGTTGCTAAGTGGCAATGAGGCACTGAGAAGACAAAATGATAGGTTCATATTAGCCAGTTAGCAACCTAAAGTATTTTGTGAAACCAGAGAGCCTCCAAGGTAGCATTAAAAAAAAACAAAAACAAAAACAAAAGCAAAAGCAAAAGAAACAAAACTCTTATCAACTATAGCCAGAAAAGAAATGGAACTGATGGCCAGGTGTAAGTCTTAATTGTAAAATAGCAGAACTCCAGAGAAGAATGAATATATAAGCTGGCAAGTCCCCTACTCTAAAGTCAGCTGCTTGATAGACAAACAGTGGCAGCTTGAGATGGGACATAAGAATATACACAGACTATGAAGATAGACAGAAATCAAGACAGAAAGCTTATGGGTAAGTGCGATTCTCCTCACAATTTGCTCCCATCTCCCACCTTGGACATCCAACCGAGAACTAAGAGCAAGGATGACCCGATTGAAGAAAGTTATCCTGTTAAAGGAAGAAAAGGAATATACACTGAATGACCTTCAAGTCATCATGTGTATCAGTATAAACTGGAAAAGTAGGACTTGGAGTGAATCTGGAAGATCTTGAAAGGGGAAAGAGGTGAAGTTAGAAGAGAGAGCTGAATCAGGTTGCTCATATGGGGACTTCCTTTAACTTTGGATTTAACTTCCCAGAAAACCTCAAGCTGGATCTAATAAGCAGGTTGAATTGCTTTTGCAGGTTTGTAAAAAGAACAATGGGCCCCTAGCCAGTGCAGTAAGAAAAGGAAATAAAAGGTACACAGATTAAGAAGGGAGAGATACAACTCTATGTTTACAGATGACATGATGTTCTCTGTTGAAAATCTGAAAGAATTGACATAAAACCCTCCTAGAACTATTAAGTAATCATAGCAAGGTTGCACACTATAAGGTTAATATGTACAAATCAATCACTTTTCTATACATCAGAAGTAATCAAGTGGAATTGAAATAAAAAAGATAATAACATTTACATGCCAAAAATTAAACACAGATAGAAATCTAACAAAATATGTACATGATCTGTATGAAGAAAACTGAAAAAAATTTGATGATCAAAATCAAAAATTTAAATAAATATAGTGATAGTAGCACCTGGGTGGCTCAGTTAAGAGTCTGAATCTTGATTTCACCTGAGGTCATGAACTCACAGTTCACAGGTTCAAGCCCCACATAGGGCTCTGAACTGTATGGAGCCTGTTTGGGATTTTTTTCTCTCACCCTCCGCCCTTCCCCTCCACATGTACATAGTCACTCTCTTAAAAGAAATAAACATAAATAAATAAAGAGATAGCCTATGTTCATGGATAGGAAGACCCAATATTGTCACAATGTCAGCCCTTCCCAACTTGACCTACAGATTCAATGCAATCCTGATCAAAATCCTGGTAAGTTAGTTTATGGGTATCAACAAATGCATTCTGACGTTTATGTGGAGAGGTAAAAGACCCAGAAAAGCCAATACAATTCAGAGAAACAAAGTTGGAAAACTGACATTTTTCTGATTTTAAGACTTGCTAGTAAGCTACATTAATCAAGATAGGGTGATATTGGCAAACCTAGAGAAAAACAGATCAATGAAACAGAATAGATAGCCCAAAAATAAACCCTTTAAAAATACAGTCCACTGATCTTTGACAAAGAAGTAAAGGAAACACAATGGAGCCAAGAAGGTCTTTTCAACAAATGGGGTGCAATCAACTGGAGATTAACATGCAAAAAAGAAAAAAAAAAAACTTTATCTACACATAGACTTATACCTGTCACATAAAATAACTCAAAATAAATCACAGACCTAAACATAAAATGCAAAACTATAAAATTCCTAGAAGCTATTAGGGAAAAACTAAATGACATTGGGTATGATGATGACTTTTTAGATATAACACCAAAGTCATAATCTGTGAAAGAAAAAACTGATATGCCAAACTTCATTCAAATTATAAAACTTCTGCCTTGTGAAATACAAGGTTAAGAGAGTACAAAGACAATCCAGCGACTAAGAAAAAAAATTTGCAAAAGACACATCTGATAAAGGACTGCTAAACAACATATACAAAGAATCCCTGAAGCTCAACAAGAAAACATGTTCTTAGATGGAGAAAAATTATTTTCTCTAATAAGAAAACAAATAACCTAATTAAAAAATGGCCAAAGACCTTAAAAGACACCTCACCAGATGAGATACACAAAGGACAATTGAGTGTATGAAAAGAAGATCAATGTCACACGTCACCAAGGAAATGGAAATTACGATGCAATGCCATCCCACAACTATTAGAATGGTTGAAATTGGGATCACTGAAACATTAAGTGACAGTGAGGAGCGTAGAGCAACAGTACCACTCATTCATTGCTGGTGACAATGCAACATAGTACAGCTACATTCAAAGACAGTTTGGTGGTGTCTTAGAAAACCAAACGTACACTCAGTATATGACCTAGCAATCATATTGCTTGGAATTCACCCAAAGAATTTAAAAACAAATGCATACCAAAAGCTGCACACAAGTGTTTATAGCAAGTTTATTCATAAATGCCCAGTCTTGAAGACAACCAAAATGTCCTTCAGCGGGCAAATGGATAAATGTTGGCACACCGACGATTAAATACTATTTAGCAGTGAATAAAAAATGAGATACCACTCCATTAAAAGTCATGGAGAAATCTTAAATGCATACTACGTCAAAGAAGCCAGTCTAAAAAGGCTACCTAGTATATTATTCCAACTATACAATATTCTGAATAATGTAAAACTATAGAGACAGCAAAAATATCAGTAGTTTCCAGGGAGATGGGAAGAGATGAATAAGCAGAGTACAGAGGATTTTTAGGGCAGTAAAAATATTCAATGTGTTATCATATGGTGGATATTTGTCATTATATTTTCATTCAAATCCAGAGAACACAAAGAGCAGACTATGAAGTCATCAACCGTGGACTCTGGGTGATCATGACGTGTCAACGTAGCTTCAGGAATGCAGTTCACTCTGGTGGGGAATGTCACTCATAGGAAGGTTATTCATATGTGAGGGCAGAGGGTATAGGAGTAATATCTGTATCTTCTCCTTAATTTTGCTGTGAACTTTAAATTGCTTTAAAAAAAAAAAGGCTAAAACTTTTTAGAAGGTCCCATTAAACCAAGTAAAAATGCTAGAACTGACCTGACACACTATGAAAGAGAACAAAAGGCTCAGAGAAGGAGGCATGTTAGTATACATCTGATACATAAAATGAAATGACCAAAAAATTACTATATTGGACTATTTTCAGGAAGGCCCAGGGGAAACTCCATTTAGTAAGACAATAAAAAATGAATCAGTAGGGGTCACTGCTATCACTGAGAAGTTTATAATGACTGTGTTCTAAAGGATTGGATTGGTAGTCTGAGATGCTCTTAGGGAACTGGGCTTCCTAGAAACCAAAGGTATCAAAAATGCCAGCAGTCGACTTTAACCATTAGAGGCAAAGTAAATCTGATTACCATATGGAGAGTAAGGTAGAAATAATAACCAGTGGCACTAGCTCTGAGAGATTTATGTCAAGGGCTAAAAGATATGGGAAGCCTTGGACCAATAGAGATGGGTAACTAACATGAGTATGTGTGCACGTGTGGGCATGTATGCATACGCAGACATACATCAAGAACATTGCTGGTGGGGTGCCTGGGTAGCTCAGTCATTTAAGCGTCGGACTTCAGCTCAGGTCATGATTTCACTGTTGGTGAGTTCAAGCCCCATACTGAGCTCTGTGCTGGCAGCCTGGAGCCTGCTTTGGATTCTGTGTCTCCCTCTCTCTCTGCCCCTCCCCTACTCATTCATATTCATATTCTCTCTCTCTCTCTCTTTTTCTCTCAAAAATTAACATTAAAATTTTTTTTAAAAAGAACATTGCTATTAAACACCTCAACTACAAGTTATGGTACCTTGCTTCGTTTCTACACCTGAATAATTTTGACACCTAGAATCCAAAGATGAAAAGACATCAGGTTCCAAAGAAAGGAAGGCGCAGTGCCACAGCGTCTTTTAACAACAGAGATTCTCTTTGTCCTTTCTCAATGGACTTGCTGCCTTTCACCTCAGTACCTGCATATTCAAGAAAGGAAAACATGTAGATATTTTGAAGCAGGGTGAGTCTGACTGATCCTGTTACCAGGGACAGAAATCATTATCCTGATCTCCTGTCACAGTACGGGCATGTGGATATCTAGTGGTAAATACATTCAACACACAGAGTGTCCCATGGATCTGCAGACTAGGCCAATGGTAATTACTGTGGTTCTTGGATATGGAAATAGAATGTACAGACTAATGATCTGATAAAACCCTAACTCTGCTTCTCTGATCTGTGGAGTAAGAGCAACTACAGTAGAAAAGGATATATGTATCACATTATAATATCTGCAATAAAGCATCCATTGCAGAAGCTATACTAAATAATAAGGTGACCAGAATGACTCATCAAATCATTATCAGGTGGCATTTGTCCTTGGCTACCCAAGGGCTTAAGTGTTGGATTGATAAACAAATTAGCCATGGTGTTAGAGATGGAAGCTACTCATATGCCTCTCTCTCATCAAAGGTGACGTGGTTTTCGATACCAAATCATTTTGTCCAATATGTCAACAAAAGATACCAAGACAGAGTACTTGATAAACTATCAAGTCTTGAAGAGACAAACAGGCTACTCTGGGGAAGTTGATTACATTGAATCCTACTCACCCTGGAAAGCAAAGTAACATTTTTTATCAAGATGAGAAAAGAAAATAGATTGCCTTCCTTGACAGTATTTCCTTGGCATGTATCCTATCTGAAGACTCACAAAATGTCTTATCTACTAATACAATAAAAAATTGCCTTGGACCAACAGACCCACATTTTTTGGAAGGATGTCCAACAGTAGGCATATGAGCAGAACATCTCTTGGTTTAACCACATACTACACAATTTAGAATCTGCTCACCTAGCAGAGAATTGGAATAACCTCCAAGATGTCACCTAAGAGATGAGCTTCTACAGAGGTAGGGGATTATTCTTCAAGATACAATAGAAACATTAAAGTTACAGCTATTATATGTGCTGAGTCCCCAACCAGCTTAATTTATGGTTCCCAGACCAAGGGGTGGAAAGACAGTGTTCCCTCTTACTAATTGCAGGCAATGATATATGTAAAGAATCAATGCTTCCCATCTCTGTGTCTTTCAGCTTTGTGTCTAAAGCTCCTAATTCCCAGAGAGAAATGAATCCAGCATGGCCCAGAGCGAAGTCCTACTAAATGTAAAGCTTTGATTGCCATTAGGTCTCTTGGACTCCTCACACCAATAAACTAATAGACAAAGGAAAGAATTACCATCTTGACAGGTAACATTGATGCTGATCATTAAAAAGATTTAGTGTTACTATTATATATCAGAGCTAGGGTTTTGCATCTCAGCATCTCTTAGTGTTCCAATGACTAGCTTTATTTCAGATGTTGTACGTTTTAATTTTAGTGTTTCCATTTGGTTATTAATATTTCTAACTTTTTGCTGCGTTTTCCTATTTTTTGATTCATCACGAGCATATTTTCCTACCATTATTATACTAGCTTCTGTAAAACCTTTGCCTGCTAATTCCAAACTCAGGGATTCATCTCAGGGACGGTCCCCACTGAGTGTCTTTAGTTGAGATAATGGGGCACGTCTTCCTGTTTCTCCATACGCCGAGCTATTTTGAACTCTATCACGGACATTTGGACTCAGGTGCTGTGGACACTGAATTCTGTGATACAGCTCCAAAAAATGTCGATCTTCGCTGTTTGTTTTATCAGGTAATTAACTGGACTGAACTAAAACTAGAAACTCTGTCAGCTGGGTAACAGCTCAAATATTAGTTCTGTTGTCTTATCTTTATTTTTTTAAATTTTTAATTGATTTTTATTTATTTTTGAGAGACAGAGATAGTGGGAGCAGGGGAGGGTCAGAGAGAGAGGGAGACACAGAATCTGAAGCAGGCTCCAGGCTCTGAGCTAGCTGTCAGCACAGAGCCCGACGTGAGGCTTGAACCCACGAACTGTGAGATCATGACCTGAGCCGAAGCTGGCCACTTAACCAACTGAGCCACCTGGACACCCCTGTTGTTTTGTCTTTAACATGGTAGTTTAGATACTTTTTCCAAATGTATCTGGCTCATGAGTTACCTAAGAGAGTGTTAGAGTTGATACACAACATTTGTGGAAAATGTGAGGTTTTCTCTCTCTGGTTCCCTTCTTTGTGTGTTCCCTCATACAGGACCAGCTTTTACAGTTCCCTTCAATCTTGTCTTCTGGTTCTTCAGGGCAGAGAAAACGCAAGGTTTTCTATGACCGCTTTATATGCTCCATGTAGCACCTAAAGAGACTTGCCCTTAGGCTAGAAGCTTCGAGAAGGAGAAAATCCTTTCATACCCCCACTACCTCCTTTACCCAACTGCTGACTCCTCTCCGTCTTCTGTCTTTAAGTTTCCTCTAATGTCTTGAAGTAGCTGTTTTTGGTTTTTGTTTGTTTTTCTGTTTTGTCCAGAGTACACGCTTGTGATTTGTGGGAGTACTGCCTATTATCAGCTAACTTGGTCACACATGGCAGTGACTCCCAAGAAGAATTTTACCTGTAGGGGATGAATGCCGATGACCAGAGCTCAGACTCCTCAGAAGTTGGCGGAGTTCACCCCACCAGGCTATCTTCTAGAACAGCAGAGGTGTCAACCAAAGGTAAGTTTGACATGGTTGTAGCAGGAAGATTAGGACCATCACTGTGGGTCTTGGGACCAACTCTAGCAATGGAGATTAAAGCTTGTTACACCAATAAAAAGCTTGTCTGCGAAGTTGCGACCCACCAGATTTTTTTAAAAAGCTGTAAACTTAATGGAAAAGTAGCTCAAGATTGGCTGTAATATACATTCCTGGCTCAAATCCCCAGCTCTGGAAAACCTCACCCTGAAATGCTCCTTATTCACTGTGTTGTTTCCCCAAACAGGGCATGAGCACAGCAGGGTATTGAAGACTGAGGGGGGATCTGAGGACAGGCTCCTAGAGCCTTGCATCTACATGCAGCAAGTGCCACACCCCAGCACAATGTCCCAAATGACAAGGTGGGACCAGCCACACTTCAGATATAAATATGTGTTGACACCAGCAGATCCAGCCATCTGTGGCAGAAGGAGCAATGTTATGAAGGAAGACTCAGAGAGAAGAATCCCCTGGCCAACTGTCCACAATGCTCCAGAAGCTTCTCTCACTCAAGACACCCCTGAAATAAAAAGCAGGAAAAAGAAGGAAGCAAACTATGATGGTTGAGAATTTTCCTCAGTGTGACTGTGCTTTGAACCACACAGAGCCGGAAATCATATATAAATGCAAACAGGCAAGAGAAAGATCAGACTGAATGTGCTAAAATCTGAAAAAGAAGTTATTTATTCTTGGAAGATTTTTATCTTCAAAGCAAAGGCAAGTTCCGTTATATAAAATTCATTAATATTTTAGATTTCTGCATGTCTACTTATTAGGGCTTATATTTCTGATCCACTTAAACTTCTGTTAGAGTTCAGTTTTCAAAATGATTTCTCCTACCTCATGAGAAAGAAGGAATTTTTATCTCATTAATAGAAAAGGAAACAAAATAAGGCTTCGGTGGTTACGTGCCTTGCCTAATGTCACAAACGAACCAGTTACAGCGGAACAAATTTTCAAAATAGTTGTCTGACCTTGAAGTCCAATTCAGTTTATTGCTGAACCTTGGAAGCAGCCTAGAACTTAGTATTTGAAGCCTAGCCAAGGCAGTTCATCATTTTGAGTCAGCTATATTTTATCATCTAGATGGTTACAGGCATATTCATGAGAAGTAACACTAGCTTCGTCAGAGAACAACTTTAAAACCCACCCAACATACTGGAGAGGTCTGGGCGTTTCCAGCATCGAAGACGTCTATGCATCAGAATTACCTAGAAATACTCAGTAACACCAGCAACCAGAACCTGAATCATCCCAGAGTTCAGATATAGTGGATCAGAAGTATAATGCTGGCTTGTGTATTTTTAACATTTATTGGAGATGTTCTCACGCAAAGCCAAGTTTGAAAACTCCTCCTCCTACTTCATTTTGCCTGTATAGTTCTCCACTCTGGTATCACACTGTGTTGTTCTCTTCTTTGATCCAGGCAAACTTCTTTCTTTTGCTTCACCTTCCCTCGACTCCCATAATCCTGTCTCAGTTCATCACTGGATTTGATTTATTAACTCCCCAGTGAGTCGTCTTCTTTGGCACCATATTACTTGTGACTGTGTTCACCTCCTCTAACTCCTCAGTTGGTTTGTATTAATTCAGGTGCTTGGATCTGCTTAGCATCCCGCCATAGAGGCATCTTGCTTTCTTCCTCACTTTTAGGGGCAAAAAGTACTCTCATGAACTAAAATAAAGTAGCTTGTGTCATGAACATTTGACCACTGTTTGGCTTTGATTTTCAAACTCAGTATAATTCTGATGTAGATTTTCTACATTGTTAAATAATTTGATGTTACTCCACATTCCCAAATGTTCTTCTTTTTAATATATGGGGGCATAGGGACAGAATAGCATTGCCGTGAGTAACACACTTCCTCTTTGAATCTTAAGTGTAGATAAGTCCCTGTAAAACCATGAAAATGGCCTCTTGAAAAGGATGTCGATCTTCAATTTGTGGTTCTTTTTGGTTTCTTCCATTTTGATAATTCTGGAGATTTTCTTATTAGAATCTGTATCAATGTTCTATTCCCAACATACAAAAGAATGATCAAGTTAAAAACAATTCCATCATCGACCAACAACTATTTGATCGTAACTTTATGACAGCTACGTAACCTACAGGCCATTCAGAAAGGAGGCAGCCATTCCTAGACAGAAGGCAGAGATATGGGCCCAGTTTTCCAAACGCACATCATTTCTGACAGCTTAATCTATGAACCTTTCATACAAGGTATGTTTCTCTTATTCCTATCTGCAATCAACATAGTCCCTCTATTTGTGTGTGATGAAGGGAATGCTAGGCTATGCTTATAAATGAATCCCAGAGTAAACCAGAAACCTTTGTGTACCCCTGCTAGGAAGAGAGCACAAGCCAAGGAATATCAGCTCTTCTGTGGACACTGGAAAAAGCACATCAATACACTCACAACAGTAATTTCATACCTGGTGTCAAGTTTAACCTCATGATCTCTCTAAGAAAGTACCTCCAAAGTGCATTTGAATACTTCTTCAGAAAGGTTCCCTTAAATGATAAGAGATAAAATAAAGAATAGACTCAGAATATGTACCAAACAGCCAGATTCTTCATGTATTGATCAATGTCTCAGGTCTATTAAAATAATAGTTCTACCTCAACTAAATAAAATGTATTGAACAGATCCACATGTGCCCTTCGTTCAGACTAGATTCAAAGACTGAAAATAAAAGGAAGTCCGTAGATGCAGAGATCACTATCAAGATCTTATCATAAGAAGCAGAGAAGGTAATTTAACAGACCTGCTTCCCACTGAGAAGCCAGAAACATATACTAAATTGAAGAGCACAGCATTGGAAAATATTTTCAGATTTGATACATTTCTTTAAAGGTGACTCTTCCAAAGAAGTAATTTAATGATTATCGTTCCCAAAGAGCTGACATTTAAAGGTGCTGCCTGGACAGGTAGTCTGACTCGCAGCAGTAGATATGGTCAGAAGTATAGGAACAAACCATCAGGAGGAGTCAGTGACTCTAGGAAGGATGAAGTCAGACTATCACAGAATTCTTGTCAGCACACAATGGCTCTGAAAGACTACCATTTACCAATGGAATGGGTTAAGCTTCAAGGAAGCTCTGTGACCCACAACCTTAGGCTTATCATTTGTGAACATACCATTTCCTACCTCCTCTTCACCAGAAATGGAAAAATCTTGTATCTCAAGAAGTTAAAAGTCCAGTATTATGTGAAATCTGAAACTGTCCCAGATACAATTTAGTAATGCTCCTATATAATTGTACTACTTCAGAGGCAATTCAGGGTCAGTTCAAGTCCTTCATGATTTTATCCAAGTGATCCAGTCTTCACCCTGTACCTTGTGGTGTGGTAAGAATGTATAAATACATCTCTAGCTTGTCTGCCATAAAGACAGCCCAGTGGTTTCTAAAAGGATGGTTGTCAATAATGAGGCCACTTGATTACAAAGTGTTTGACTTCCTATTTTATATTTAACCAAATATTTTGAAGTTGGAGTAACTCAAAAGACATAAGATAGCCTCTGGGTCTAATTTGTTGATTCATGTTACCTGTGTCAAAACACTTGATAGTGTCTTCAAAATAAGTTTTACCCAGTGGAGTCTTTATGGATAGGAGACAGAAGATGCAAAGTCTTCTCATTCTGGTGTCAAGATCTGCCTGTGGTTCTATAGTTTCAATGCTCCACTTCTTGTCTGAATTTCATGATAATATCAGCAACAAGGAATCCTGAGTGAGACAGTATAATGTGAAACAATGCCTCCCGGTGAGATAGAGTTGACCATTTATTCGCTTTGGAGTTCCTGGTTGTTATCTGTTAATGGCACATGGTTAATGGTGTGTCTGCACATAGAGCTAGAAGGCAAAACCACAAAGAAATAAACATTTATGAAGACAAATATCCTTGTATTCAAATATTGAAAATATGACTTACATCTCTGAAAATTAAAATAAAGAACAAAAGAAGCCCAGGCGGTTCCAAGGCTATTGTCAACACTACAAGGGAGCAGAATTAAATGGGACATGGGGTGGGGAGCGTGAGGGAGGAGACAGAATGTATCAAAGGTTATCACTTCCAACTGAATTTCTACATACAAGTAAAAATTTATGATGTAGAATATCAGTCCACAAAGTCAAAGGCTTAAATAAACCCAACTTTTGAAAGTGCTCTATTAATTCTTCATTTATATTCTAAAGCTTCTATTACACTAACTAGCAGAGACGAATCTACTGTGAGTCTCCTGTCTCATTTTCTCTGGGCTTCTGTCAAGTCTGAGGTGCCCGCCACAGGGTGGGATGGGGAGCAGACACTGGATCTCCTTTCCTCCTTTATTTATTTATTTGTTTCGGGGCTGTCTATGGAAGTACTAAAGATACTCCTCATGTCTGTTCATAGAGCACCTTCAAGTCCTGGAACTCTCTGCTATTTATCAAAGCAGAGCATTCTTTCCTCTCATACCATTCCCAAACCAGGAATTTCACTTACTTTCTATAGAGTCTACTCAGCTGATTCAAAAACATATGGCTGGTGCCTTCCTAAGGTTTTGCTGCCTCCCTAAGAACAACATGGAATGTAGGCTTAGTGCAGCATTCGAGAATGAATACAGAAGACGAAGTCTGGGACCAGTCTTGAAAGACAGTGGGAATTAGCCAAAGGAGGAGCAGACATGAAGAGCAGAAGGTTTCTTAAGATGATTAGCATGAGAAAAGGTACATGGGAGTAATGTAGGCTGGCATGTCTTGGAAACTACAAGACCTAACATGAAATGAAGCCGAAGGATGAAGCATGAAGCCTTAAAAGACATCTAAGGCGTTTATACTTGGTTAGCATCAGGGTACCACAAGAATGGTGCACACCGTGGGAAAAAGGGAAGGCAAATCCAGAGGAATGGATTCCACTGTCCTGTCATGACAGCCATGACTGTAGAGCAACAGTGTAACCTACACAAATTTCAACTCTATATTGAAAAGAAAGATTTTCATCAAGTGTCTTCTTGCTTCTGTGGGTCAACAATCATACTCATCATCCATTCTTAGAGTTGTCTTGCTACTAGATCTTAATCATGGTCTATAATAACCTCGATAGTCCCTAAGAAGACTCCAGTATACGTTTCTTTACTAAATAAAAGCTGATGTGAACATATGAATATACAGATTTTCTTTTTCCTTTTAAGTAAAAAATTCCATTTATAACACCATTACAATATATGAAGTAAAATAAGTAATTGGAACATATAGAAATATAAAAGTGAGCACTTAGTGTCTGACTGATATGAGAAAATGCGATGTTAAAGAAAATTATGACATCATGAAATAAGAATTATGGATTATTTTTGTTATAACACATTTCAAAAGTATGGATGAGTGAACCAAATAGAAGACTTATTCATTCACCATGCACGTTTGACAACAAATGTAACTTTTGTCAACAAATGATGATTTCATCATCGCTACATTTTTTTGAAGAACTACATCTTCCAAATATACCTGAACCCCCATTTCTAGAAGTGCTTCCTAGAAAGATTCATGTGTATCTTTCTAGTTCACATTTTTCTGCCAATGTGTGTATCTAATAAGCAGATAGAGCATTCTGCTATTTACATATATCCTATCATATTGTAGTTTACCTTTTTCACTAAAAATTGTTTTGAAATTATTCTGTTTGTTTAGTCATTATCTAAATAACTCATAATTTATTGATCCACTCCTCTGTTGATAGATTGTTTCTAATTTTTTACCTGTGCACACGATGCTGCAAGACATCCATCCATGGTTTTTTTCTGTCTGTTTTCAGGAGATACTCCTAGGTCTACATCAAAAATAGGAATTGGTAATACATTGCTGGTACTTGGTCAGTTTTGCCAAAAAATTACCAAATGGCTCTTGAGAATTGTTGCAAAATTCACACTCGCTTGGATATATTTTGAGGCTTAATATTTTCTTGTTCTCAACAATGTTGGTAATGGCAGTCTTATTGTTTGCCAATCTCATGAGTCACAATACATCTCACTAGGATTTCAATACACATTTCCTTCATTATTAGTGAGAGTGAGCACCAGTACATATATGAATTAGTGATCCTTTCATCTGTGAATTGTCTGTTCATACCTTTCACTTCTATTTCAATGAGTTGTTTCTACCTTTTTTGTTTGTGTATTCCTTATTGATTTTGGATTCTATCTCTTTGTCAAGTTGTAGGTTCTATAAGTATTTGCTCCAGCCCGTGGCTTTATTTTTCATAAAAACTTGTGATGAATAATTTTCTTATCTTTTATGCTTTTGGTAACTTAAGAATCCTTTACTGACCCAGTATCATTTAAAAAAGTCTCTTTTTTTCCGTAAAAAGTTTACAGTTACGTTTTTCAAATTCGTACCTTTACTTCTTTTTGATTAAATTTTTGTGCATGTCAGGTAGTGGTCAAATTTTATTGTTTCCAAATGAATAATTAATTGCCCCAGTGCCTTTCAGTTTGTCCTTTTAGACTTTTTAGAATAATCAGTCCTTTTGCCATTGTTTTCTGAAGGCATACTTGCTATGTTTCAAGCCCTCACGTGCTTCTCTCTGGGTCCTGCTGTTTCATCAATACATTGTTCTCTGGGAGCTAATGATGCAGATGATGATTTTTCTAAGTTATAAGAAGGTGGTTTTAAAAAGTGATTTAGCCCAGGGCACCTAGGTGGCTCAGTTAGTTAGGCATCAGACTTCCACTCAGGTCTTAATCTTGCAATTCATGGGTTTGAGTCCCATTATCAGTGAGGAGCCTGCTGGGAATTCTCTTTCTCTGCCCAAACCACTGCCCTCCCCGCTACCCTGTGCTCTCTCTTGTGCATGTTCTTGCTCTCTCTCTCTCTCTCTCTCTCTCCCCCCTCCCCCTCTCCCTCTCTCCCTCTCTCAAAATAAATAATAAACTTTAAAAACAATAAAAATAAAAACTGATTTAGCTCAAACTCCTTACAACAGAATTCAGTTGCCACAGGAGTAAATCGTCACTGAATTTTCGTTAGTCTCAGCACCCAGGAAAGGGACAAGTGTGGGCTTCAGACTTGAAGAGCTGGCTCATCGCAGCTGGCCAGGGGCCGTCAACATGTGGCTAACTATTCTCGGCTCCCATGTCTTTATAAAATGGAGAACAAAAACCACCCCCCACCTGCTTACAATCAATTATTCTGCTGATGTCCTCCTTTCACAATCTTTGTCATAAGCCATCATAATTTTCCTGACTTGTTTACTCATTTATCTGTACATTTAAACAAGAATATAGAACAACTGTCCATTTACTATTAGGTTCCTAGGACCCTACAATAGTGTCCAATATGACATATAGATCATAAGTATATGGCAAATGGTGAATGAATGAATAAAGTATTCGAATTAAAGGAAGAAGTTTAAAACAAAAACCTCTGATTTTGAGGGAGAGAGAAAGGGAAAAAGAGAGTGAGGGAGGAGCAGAACGGGAAGGAGACAGAGAATCCCAAGCGGGCTCCCCACTGTCTGCACAGAGACCAACATGGGACTCAGTCTCATGAACCACGAGATCATGACCTGAGCTAAAATCAAGAGTTGCCTGCTTCACCAACTGAGTCACCCAGGAGCCCCTGAAATAAGAATCTAACTAAAAGATCAGTAGATATGGAAAGATACGAAGTGAAATTTGTCATTTTGTCCACTAAAATACCTCCTGTTTTGCTGCTGAACAAAAAGAAAGAAAAACATTAAGAGTTTTTCTTTGTGGCACACAAATTAGGTGAGAGGTTGCAATTTTATATTCCTCCAGGAGCAGGTTACATACACAACACTAAAACCTGGTTGACCTGCCGTGTTAGAGAAATCAGCCTCCACTGGTGGATATCCGCTACTTCCCACTTCCTTAGAGGATGTGGTCTGAGTACTGTGACAGCGCTATCAAAATAAAGGGATGATTGCAGTTTTCTTATTATTGTAACACTTTAATTATCACAGTAAAATAACACTGATTTTAAATATCAAATTAAACTAGCCTAATAGGGCAGAATTTTGTGCAACCAAAAATTTATTTGCAAGCCTAAGTCTCCCTAAGGCTGATATTCGCAAAAACCCCTATGTTGGTTCAAAACTTGGCTCTTTTTTTGTTTTTAATGTTCTTTTCATCTTTGAGAGAGAAAGAGACCATGTGTGAGTGAGCAAGGGGCAGAGAGTGAGGGAGACACAGAATCCAAAACAGGCTCCAGGCTCTGAGCTGTCAGCACAGAGCTCGATGCAGAGTTCAAACCCACAAACTGTGAGATCATGACCTGAGCCAAAGACTCATGCTCGATTGACCGAGCCACCCAGGGGCCCCCAAAAGTTAGCTCTTTATTCAATGCAACATCAAACTAAACTTTGTGTTTAACATTAGGAACAGTATGATATTTCATCCAAGTAAGTGGATGAGGATTACATGCCAATCTGTCACCTGATTCTTTAACCATTTGTCAATATCATTAGCATTTGCATTTTTGCTGACTATATAAGTCCAACCACTTTTTTTTTTAATTTAGAGAGAGAGAGAGAGCATAAGTGGGGAAGAAGACAGTGGGGAGGAGGGGGAGGGAAGAAGAGAAATCCCTAAGCAGTCTCCATACTAAGCAAGGAGCTTGACATGGGGCTTCCTCCCATGATTCTGAGATCATGACCTGAGCCGAAACCAAGAGGTGGACACTCAACCAACTGAACCACCCAAGTGCCCCAAGTCCAGCCACTGGCCAGTTGAAACTGGCCTTTCTGGGTTCTCTTTGTATCATCAGTGTAGTGGTCACCCGACCGAAGTCTTTTGCTTACACCGAAACAATAGTCTGCCACAAGTTCAAGTTTGAAAACAAATTAATAAAGACCTACTGATAGAGACAAAGAAACTTTGAAACTTTAATTTGGTTATGTGTTGTTAAGGATTTTGATTCTAGCAATATTTTGAAGAAACTTATGATATTAATAAAAGTTCAATTCTTGAAAAACCCATCTAACACATCTATAATACATGTAACCAATCAAATGCCACTAGAGGGCAATGAAAAAGACTTAAGCAGCAAACATAGTCAGACTAAAGTTCTCATCTCTATACATGAAAATGTTTTCATTAACAGGCCTATTGAAATAAAAATTTTATGAAATATATCAATTTCCTTGTTTCTGGAAATGAAGTGACTAAAAATAAAAAACTAATCTTAAATGTTATCCCAAAACAGTAAGGTTAGAGCAAATCCCCAATGAATAATCCAAAGAAGAACTTTCTGGAATCAATTCTATTGCGTTTAAATTTGATCAATATACTCAGTATGTTGACTGACTGTCAAGCCAGCTGATTTCTCATCAGCTTCTACCTTGTCAATATACAAATTTCTTTCCTGACTTCTTTACATTTTTGTCAAACTTAGTATTAATTCTCCCAAAGAACTCCCAACACTGAGCCCATACAAGGTATGTTCTAGAATCTTGAAAAGCAGTGTGCCAAGGAACTGATGGGATGGGAAGAGAAGGGGAAAAATATTTTTATGCTACCACTAGATACAGGACTCTGTATCAAGTGGGGAATAAAATTCCCCTTATGGCTACTTTTCCTCTCCAACCTCTTATGAAGGCTCTGGTAAGGACTAGAACCCTACTCTCCTGACCACACTTCATGTTCTTTCCACTATACCAGAAAGCACTTGTATCTCCGACTGAAGAGGTTACTTCGTTTTCTATTAATGTATTTAAGGTGTTCAAAGTCAGAAGGTAGTTGGGAATATAGGTCAAAGATGCTTAGTTTATAGAAGTGGGGCTTTGAGGAGGCGCTTGAGTGGCTCAGTCAGTTGAGGGTCTGACTCTTGGTTTCAACTCAGATCATGATCACATGGTCCTGAGATGGATCCTTTCATTGGGCTCTGTGCTAACAGTGCAAAGCCTGCTTGGAATTCTCTCTCCTGCCCCTCCCCACTCATGCTCTTCCTTTCTCTCTCTCTCTCTCTCTCTCCCAAAATACCCACTCTATGAGAATACTTTAAGTATTTCCAAAATTAGCCAAAGATGAATGACTGACACTTGTGGACTCTAACATTTGTTCTCTTTAGAAATCAACAGTTTTTTTTTAGTTTTCATCTTCAAAGAAATATTCAGAGATAAAGTTACATGTATGCCTTCAGTTGGCTGAGGCTATTAATTCATAAAGTGCTTTCATATTTATTAAATCATTTTGGTTTTCCAACAACTTTAAGAACTGGTATGGATTACACACTGCAGTGCTCACACAGCCTCCATGAACTCAGCAAGGACAATACCACCACCACCTTGATTTGCAGGAGGCATCACTCGCCATGGTGTACAAACCCCCACTCTGCCCAATTCCAAGTTACCATAACCATGGGGTCACCAAATATGCAGTTGGAGATGCCGCTCACAATCATCTATGTCTTCAGGTTGAGCTCCAGTAATGACAGCCTTACAAACAGGAAGATCTGAGAACCTAAGTGTCTTGTGCAAAGTCACACAACTAGCGACAGGTCAGGGCTCAGAGCCACATTTTCTGGATTCAAGTTCAGGGGCTGTTCCCTTAGAGCAAACCTACCTCAGGTGTCTTAATCCTCTCACTGCCATACAGTGTGGAAACTAAAATTTTAAACTGAGGGTCCATCTCCTTCCAAAGCTAACAGATAGCAGGGCTTTGCCCCAGTCTGTCTAGTCTCAGCATCAACTTTCTACCATGGTCCTATGGCAAGATTTTAATTTTCTTTAAAAAACTTAAATTTTACTATGGTTTTAAAGGTTATTTTAGAATGACCTGGAAAGTGAACGAGTGAGTAAGATACACTTTCTGGCATGTGCCTCCCTTATTACTAACACTTTCTTATTGTTCAATCCTGAAGACCGCTAGCTCCCTCTCAACGCTCAGGACTGTGTCCAGTTGTCCTCCTCTGCTTATCTTTTATTGATTAGCTGCTCCCTCTCATCTCAAGGGCTTTCTATTTCCTCTTAATCAGAATTATCTCAACTAACCTCAGATTAGTCTTAGCCTTTGAAAAACTTTAGTGTTATCCAAGATCTTGCTTTCACTTAACTTAAACAAAGGGAAGAAAATGCAAAAAAAAAAAAAAAAAAAAAAAAAAAAAAAAAAAAAAAAAAAAAAAAAAAAAAGAGAGAGAGAGAGAGAGAGACAAAAGAAAAGAAAAAATATATACCTCAGACAAGTTCTGTCCTGCAGAAGCATAAGAAGTTTCATGACTTATCTTCCCCTAGAGACTCCATGAAGTAAAACATCTGTGGTGGGAGACATGTGCAAACTGTTTGGGAAACTTCTTCTATTCTGAAAAAGGATACTAACAAGCAAGGACATGCCTTACCAAATGAGAAAAAAGAGTGTAAAGGCACATGCATTAAAAGACGGTGGCACCAGCCAATACATAGACAGATCAATAAAAATGAATACATTGGGGGTGGTGCCTGGGTGGCTCAGGCAGTTAAGCATCTGCCTCTTGACTCTGACTCAGGTCACGATCTCATGGTTTATGAGTTGGAGCCTTGCACAGGGTCCTGGGCTGATAGTGCAGAGCCTGCTTGGGGTTCTCTCTCTCCCTCCCTCTCTTTCTACCCATCTCCTGCTTTCTCTCAAAATAAATAAACTTAAAATAATAATAATAATAAAAAGAACATATTGAGTCTGCCAAAGTACACACAACTGAAATGCTTCCCAAAAATGTCTCCATAGGCAAATACTCATCATCAAAAACGGAAGCTTATTTGTGTCCACCTCTTATCAATTTTAGCATATTAAAGACTCCCAAAGTACCGTTCCATAGATATCTGTCTAAACTTACATAATCTTAAGTTTCCCAGACTTGTGTGACCATAAAATTATTCCCAAGAGAATTCCTAAAATTACCTTCCCAAGAACATTAGAACACGCTGAAATAGAGAATCAGCAAATGTATCCTGGTATGTATGGGAATACAGAATGTTGGAAAAAAATTATGAGAATTGGTCAGTTAGAGACGGTAGGAAGAAAATTGATACTAGAAAAACTGATATTTTTAGACGTTAAGTAAAAAGGTAATTATCTACCTTATTTCTTATACTGAAATGAATTACAGAGAAATAAAAATGTAAACATGAAAGAAATAAAACAAAACATTAATGTATTTAAAATATGAGGAAGGGAAATGCTTTCTAGAGCTAAAACTGAAGGAAGTCACCAAAGAAAACTATAAACAATGCCAGATAAAAATGTCAACTTCTGTAGAGACAACAAACATTAGTTAATGAAAATTAAACAAAAATGAAAAGTGGCTGGAAACAGGGACAGCTAGGTCTCTCTATTGGTTAAGCATCCAACTCGTGGTTTCTGCTCAGGTCATGATCTCAAGATTCGTGAGTTCACGCCCCCCCCATCAGGCTCTACATTGACAATATGGAGCCTGCTTGCAATTCTCTCTCTCGCCTTCTCTGCTTTTGTCTCTCTCTCCCCCTCTCTGTCTCAAAATAAATAAATAAGCTTTTAAAAAGTGGATGAAAATAATAAATTTTTAAAAAGAAAATAATAAATCTAAAATGTGGCTGAAATTATTTGCTATACATATAAGGACTCTCACCTACAAAATAAAAAATGCACATACATGTGTGCTCACACATACACAAATAGTCACTGTAATTTTAACAGAGAATCCATAAAAGAAGAAACGTTAAAGGCATTTAAATTGCAAAATGATATTCAACCTAACTGCTAATTAAGTAAGCACAAACTCAAACAATAACAAAATATTGTTTTTCACCTTTCAGATCAGCAAAAATTGAAAAAAAAATTAACAACTCCCAAGGTTGATGAGAGAACAGAGGAATGGAAATTCTTATTCACGCTTGGTAAGCAGTAGCTTTCTGAGAGCCAATTCTTCAATGCCTATCAAAAGTTAAGCATGAGTACCTTTTGACTGAATTCCATATCTAAAAGTGTACTTCAAAGAAAATATGCAAAGATGCGTACAGAGGTCAATAGAGCATGTTGGTCAAATGGTGAATGTTCGAGGGTGATGGTGTGAAATTTTCCTGTTTGTATGTGTTTGATTATGACTAACATTCATGGAGTACCTGTGCGTACAGCTATAATCAAGACAGGCAAGGCACTTAACTCATGGAACCCATATTGTTGCAGAAAATAACAAAATGTGTAAGAAAAACGATCAGGAATAGTAGTGATCTGTAAGTAACAGGGTTCCTACTTTACATTGTATGGTTGGGAAGAGCGTCCCTGAATATCACTCAAGCCTTAGCTTGATAACAAGTATCACTCAGACAAGAAGGTAATGAAAAGAGAGTTTTTATTTTATCTCAAGTGCGATTGAAATCCGCTGCAAAATTATTTTATACTGTAATTTTCATTCTAGCAGCATCACTGTAACTGTTGGGTTGATAGTGGACCGTGTAGGGACAGTAATGCAATCACGAGACCTATACAAAGCCTCCTGTTATAGACCAGGTAAAATACAATGAAAACTTGGACTAGGGTTTCAGTACAAAATATGGAGAAAAGTGAGGGCATTTGGAATATACTGTAGGGGTAAAACTGATAGTGTTTATTGACTGATTACAAAGGGAAATGTGAAAAGGACAGGAACAAAAAGAGATCGATAATTTTGATTTGATCAACTAGGAGGAAGATTGTGATATTAACCCAGACAGAAAGAAGTTCATTGCAGGACATAGGATATTAGTCGTCAATACCTCTGCTTTGATTAGTTACATTTGAGATGTCTACTTCTAAATCCAAGTAAAGATTATTAACCAGCCAAGTACATACATGATGTCAGAATTCCAGGAAAGCTTAGGTCTAGAAAATATATTTTGGAACACATGATTAATATTTAGACCAAGAAACCTGAATGATTACCACGTAAGCAGGACAAAGAGGACGGACCTCCACCGTGGGCATGCCCAACATCAGAGACAGAACAAGAGTCTGAAACCTAGCTCTGTAGTCTTCCAGCGATACAATTAGACACATATTAGCATCTCTGCTTCTCAGTTTTATTATCTGTAAAATGAACAGAATCATAATAAAAACCCCCCAGGTCTGTTGAAGGATTAATGGAAGTAACCGTAATTCAAGTACAGAGCCTCATGTCCCAACACACAGTAAAGGCTCAACTATTATTATGTGTTTTGCTGCAAAGACATACTGTTTTCCTAAATTATTAAGCAACATAAGTATTTAACAATCAGTGAAAAGAAAGGTATGTGCCAAGTGAGGGAAAGAAAGACATGCAAATACAGATGGTCCCCAACGTACGGTGGTTTGACTTATGATTTTTTGACTTTATGATGGTACAAAAGTGATGCATGTTCGGAAGAAATCATACTTCAAGTTTTGAATTTTGATCTTTCCCAAGGCTCTTTGTCTGTGTCTCTTGTTGGGCAAAGGCAGCAAGCTGCATCCTCCAGGCAGCCATGCAATCAGGAGGTCCAACAACCAATACACTTATCACCATTCTGGTTTTCGCTTTCGGTAACCAATTACCTGGGGTGCTCGACACATTATAATAAAGTAAGCTTTATGGTACCTTCTGTTGCCCAACCACAGGCTAATGTAAGTCTTCTGAGTACATTTATGGTAGGCTAAGCTAAGCTATGCTGTTCAGTAGGTTGGGTGTATTAAATGCATTTCTGACTCACGATCTTTTCAACTGACGCTAGGTTTACTGCCATGTAACCCCACAGTAAATGAATGCAGGTCTGTATAATTGTAAGATGGTGTGAATGGAGTAGTAAGAAAAAGAAATCTACTGGAAAAAATAAAATTGGATGGGTTTGGTTCAAACCAAAGAATTGAAGCAAATTATAAAGGGGTCGATGTAAACACAATTGAGGGGGGAAAAGGACATCAGAATATAAGTAGGAAGTATCCTGAAGGTTTCTAATCGTTGCACAGTGGAGATGCTAGGATTTCTGCCAAAGGTCAGCTGTGCCCACGGATTATCTTACCTCCGTGCGACACTGCCCATCACGTACGCTTGCCATATAGCTCCCAAATTCATAAAAGAGGCTCATTTTATAATGTCTGCTGAACTTTTTTAATTAAAGCATACCTCTTAATCTTTAATACTACATAGACTACAGGAAAGAAAGTACTGTTTATTTTAAATAAAAGGGAAAAAATCTTAATTTCCATTTCTTCATTAGGTCACTGGAGGGGAAAACTAAGCACTTGCAACTAGTTATTTGTTTCCCATATCTATGCAATTTAAGGCCATTAAAAAAAAATTCAGAGCTGGAGTATTCTCAATGGCGTTAATGAGACAGGTGTAATGAACTGCACCTTGAATCCACAGTTCAACAAAAGGCTGTGAAGGAGGAGTTGAATTCTCTCGCTTCCTTGATTTGTCTGAACCTTTCAGGAAAATGTGGTTTTTCCTCCCGCTATTCAAGGGTAAAATAATATCCCCCACCACCCAGAGTCACATAAGAATTGCAGAAAAGACAATAAAATTCCGTATCTGTGTAGTCACTTCTGTGCAGCTGCTAGAGTCTGCAAACAACAGCTGGGCAATTATGACTATCACCCTTGCATTCTCCAACAGTCGGAAAATCATTTGTATTGAAGTTAAAGCTTTAATGCTTCTGCTAGGTTTTCATTCTCTCTTCTGCTCATCGTCCCTTCCCCCCTGACTTCCCTTGCTTCCCTCTTTCTCCATGCGCAATCCTATCAAATGCACTCAGCATAATCTTCCCTGAGGGAAAAACAATGCTCAAGTTTATTGCCGGTACCATTATTGTGGCAACTTGGAAAAACTTTCAGCCTGGGTTTTTCTGTCAAAAATGGATTCTGGAGGCAGTGAATCCAGGGCTTAATGTGTTTCGAGGAATACCGAGGATTCAATTCTCCCTGTGTATTTTCTAACTCCTTCCATAACTATTTCTTATAAATATTAAAGTGAACGAACATACGGTTCTGAATTGTCTGTAACCAGGGAAATGGCAAACTTCATTAGGAGTTATTTGAAAACTGTATATGAATATCTGTGACTTTATTCATATGGATTTTATATTCCTGTCACTTGAAATTAATTTGCAGTCTATGCCATCTTGTCCTTTGGTCTTGAAACTGTATCCTGTACAGATTAAATGGGACCAACCTCCTTTTTCTGTATCTCTCTCCAGTCATTACACTCCATCCAAATCAACTCACAAAGCTCTGGCTCCAGTTCAGGCATGGAAAGTTTTGTGTTCGGGGCCCACCGAGGGTAGGTGATTGGCTATTAAGGTACAATGGTACCCTCGCTCCCCTCCCGGCATCCCCCACCCATTTCCTGTACCCATATTCCTAGATACCTCTCTGTTTCTACTCTCCAGCAATAGAACAAAGGAAGGGGAAGAAGAAGGGAAGGAGAGAAACACAAGCAAAGAGAAAGAAAACAAAAAAGAAGAGAGAAAAGCAACAGGCAAAGCACACATTGCATGGCTTCATGTAAAATCAACAAGGAGATGAAAAAAGAGAGCTAGAGACCTTTACTGGAATACCATGTTTCACTTAATTCTCATGTCAATCCTTTGGCCTCTCTTAGTCACACAGTTCACAGAATTGCCAGAGAGTTGGTGCCATGTACTAAAGATCATGTGCCTAGAAAGCAGGAAGTGTAAGGACCAGAGCTGAAAGTCACATCTGATAGATTAAAAGTCCCCAACGTTTTTAGTCTGTCTTCCTTGGGATGTTTCCATTGCCAATGAAGCTAAGAATTACCTCTCATGTGCATAATCATATAGGCCACACCTTGGCAAGTTTGTGTGACACAGCTATCCACCAAGTGGTGGCGAGTTATATTCATGGGGTGTTACATTGACCAAGGAACATTCCAGAACTCTCTAGCTAGAATCTCACCCATACCCACCCCTCCAATTCTGCTAAGAGTTCTGGCCACCAAGCAAGGGAACATGTTTGTAACAAACAAGAGTTTCTATCGACTGATTCTCAAGAGTCAGCCATTGGTGGAATCTGAAAGGGGTTAGAAAAAGTGAAACATGGAGTCAGAGGAACCACGGGGTGGGAAAATCCTGTAGACACAATAAGAACTCTACCGGCTGAGAAAGCAAATGTTTGATTGTCACAATGAGGACAGTGATGGCAGTCAACTGGCTTTAGCCAGGGGAAGAGCCTGAGAAGACCACTCCAAATCCAAGGTAAGTGCCAGTTGTTTTCTTCCCTAATCCTTCCACCCTGCTCCCAGACTGGATTCGTACAAGTACAGACCACTCCTTGTTGTTTGCAAAACCTAAAGTTTTCATTGAAGTTTTAAACTGAGCTAACCTGACATTTTTAAAGGAAACTAGCCCCTGAGTAATAAAAAAAAAAATGCCTCAAACATGAAGGAGACAGAAAGATTCAGCCTAACACGGGTGGGAATAGAGAATGGAAACATTAAACCTCGTATTTGTCCCCAAGAAACTTCTACTTCTACAGGACACAGTGTATTAGTGTCAAATCCTCAGGAAAAGTCAGGGACGTGGGTCCAGTGTTATCACTTTTCAGGTTGGAAAGGTGACGTTCAGAGACATAGAAGATTTTGGCGGATTAATGATTAGGATATACCAAAATGTCAAGCATAAAACACACACACACACACACACACACACACACACACACACACACACTGAACTGAAGGAATTATACTATATTGGGCCAAAAGGCTTAACAATGGGAGGTGGAGTAGGAAATAGGAATTGTAGTCAACCTTTTTCTGCTTCTTTCAATTCATCGTTTTCCAAGTTCCTTAACATGATCTTGAATAACTTTATAATTATGAAAAACAGGGAGATTTTGAGGGGGACACGGTGCTGCCACACTACCACACATTTGTACCTACTACCTAAGAGCTTTATTTATTGATTCAACGTATTTCGACATGACTCAAAGCAGCCAAAAATTCTACAACTTAGATGTTTGTAGAACACGTAACTGGATCCACGAAAAAGATTCAAAAAGGCAGCTGGGCGATTTCCAATTGTTCGAGACTTTCTAACTTTCTTTCCACCTCTTAAAAATACAATGCCATTTCTGAACATTTCCCCGGTGCCAAGTTCTCATTACATGTGTTTATGTCAGTTAGTAATGAAAAGAATGTTCAGAAATAATCTTCCTGTATGCAGAGAGTTCTAGAAGAATCCAAAAAAGTGTCAGCTCTTTCAGTAGCTTTTTCTAAAGTTACAGAGCACGAAAGCCAAAGTCCAAAATCGCCCACGTTACCCAGAAGCACAGCCTTTAGTGGGCGTGGAGTGAGCACACATCTCAGACACAGAATTAACCCAGCATCTCTGCACACATGTCACAGCTACACGGTAGAGCCCGCCGGGCTCGTATCTGTCTGGATGCCACCAAAGGCGATTACAACTCAGAAAGCAATGGGAGGTGCTGAGCTGCTTTTCACGCCACATTCCTTTCCAGGGGCCCTCAGATTCATTCCCCCCACACTGTATTTTTGGGAATGATCCCTCTGTGTTTAATACCCCTCTGAGGTCA
This sequence comes from Helogale parvula, assembly GCA_004023845.1. Classification (NCBI taxonomy): domain Eukaryota; kingdom Metazoa; phylum Chordata; class Mammalia; order Carnivora; family Herpestidae; genus Helogale; species Helogale parvula. Next base: position 183,594 of record PJEM01002904.1, read on the forward strand.
GAAAAGCAATAGAGTAATAACCATTTGAGCAACTGTCTTCTTACAAATTCCCCCATGAAATCCTGCCACCAGACCGGAACGTCTGGTAAAATCATTTTAATTGTTGAACGGTCAGAGCGTACCTCACGAAGGCACCAGGTCTGGAGGTCCCTGGGCATCCGGGCAGTGCCAGGGAGGCAGGTACGCCTCCGACAGGCTCCTCCTTCAAGCTGCCTTTCATTTGACTGTGACTTGGTTTCCCTATGTGAAAATGAGAAAACAAAGAGAAACATCAGCCTAAGAGGAATGTGTAACGATCATCACCGTTATTTGCCAGAGCTTTCTTGCAAGATGAGCCATCACAGAATTAATGGACATTAAAGGGTCTCAAAATTTGAAGTTCTACATAATGGAGATAATAATTATAATGTTATTATAATAATTATTGTTACATGCTGGGGCCTCCCAATAATGATCTTTATGAAACGGTAACTACAGATTAAGTTTAAGCACGGGCCCAGAAGTGGTTTTATTCCAACAGCAGTTGTCTGAAATATGATTCTTGTGGGAGTTTTCTCTTCATGACCCATGCTCCATTTCCCTTGACCTCTATATAGTCTTTGCTCCTTATAGTTTTATGGTTTCACTGATGACAGCATTCTGGGGTGGGGTTTTTTTCTTCCCTTCCTCTAAAGAATTTCTAATTTAATTATGATACTTTTTACCTAATCTTGGTGTTTAAACATAGGGAATACAAATGCTGGACACAGATTTTTATGGCGCTATGTTTAAAATGACCCAACCTCAGTGAGATCTGGGGTATTCATTTTACTAGCGCATAACACATCATATATTTTGTCTTCCCTTTCGTTTCAGATCTGGCTCTTGTTGTATTTTCAAGTTGAAAAGGTATTCCAGACAACAGAATCAGACAATAGCTCTGATTGAGATGAAGATAAAGGAAAGATTTGCGGAAAGAGAACAGAGAGGGAGCCCACAGTTTGTGACTAGAGAAAATAAGAGCTTTGAGGAATCTTTCTTCTGTAAGAATCGCCACAAAGGCTCCTTCACCCCTCCTATGATTAAGGGTGAGAAGGAAATGAGGCGCACTTTTATACACTGGAACCTAGAGGCCAAATGTGAAGCAGCTCGCAAGATGAAAAGTCAGTAGTAATATTGGCACGCCGGGCATGTCAAATGGGTAAGCGGATTTTTTAGACACGACACGTACCACTGCTCATCAAATAATAAAAATAAATACTCCTCTCTTATACTTTTCAACAGGTCAATAGTCTGTCATAGACAAAGAAAAGCTGGCTGACCTGGTATGATGACAACTTTTTCTACATGATTCAAGAAACAAATACCCACTCAACATAAACCATTTTCCACAACAGCTGGGTAAGTGTGTAGCCTTCTGTAATTCACCTTTTAACATCAAGACTTAGTGTCTGAACACTTACAAAAAAACGATAAATAGGCTAAATATACAACAGTGAACACAGCCCACTCTTGTAGCAAATCAGGCCATTCATCTATAAAGTACTTTATGATCCATGGGACCAATTTGGGTTCATCCAGGCTCTGAGAATTTAGCTAAGAGCAGCTAACGGAAACCTCAAAGTCTCTCCAATATTCTGGCTCTGAAACTGTGAAGGTTCAGTTAAAGTCTATGTGGTATTTTAACCTTAAATTGAAATCTTCAGTTGCTCTCCCTTGACTATTTCCATCCCATCAATCGCATCTAGTTTCCTTGATTTTTTTTTTTTTTTTGCTTGTTTTCTAGCCATGTTTTCACCAATGAATTAGACCCTGTTAAAAAAATTTCCTTTTGGGACATCTGGTTGGCTTAGCTGGTTGAGGGTTCAACTTTGGCTCAGGTCGTGATCTCACCATTCATGGGTTCAGGCCCTTCATCGGGCTCTGTGCTGACCACTAGCTCAGAGCCTGGAGCCTGCTTCAGATTCTGTGTCTCTTTCTCTCTCTGCCCCTCCCCTGTTCATGCTGTCTCTCTGTCTCTGTCTCTCAAAAATAAATAAAATGTAAAAAAAAAAATTTTTTTTTAATTTCCTTTTGATTCTTCCCCTGTGAAAGTAATCCCAACTGAGGTCTTGTCAGATTTCCTTATGGATGATCTCTCAAGTCTGTGGCTCTTTTGTGCTACAAACCATCTGCTTTCCTCACAAATATTTTCTTTCCTCCACAGGATAGATGGATCCGTTTATTTTTTCCATAAAAGTAGGGGGGGCACTTTCAAGCCCATGATGAAGAAATTAAATCAAGTCAGGCAATAGCCTAATGTTTATCTACATTTATTTATTTTTTTTAATTTCAACCCTGGAAAGCCCAGGGAGTTGGGGAGAGACGTGACATCAGATACAAAACTCCACCACCAAGCAAAGTATCAAAGGCAAAAGATGGCTTTGCATTTAGTTTAAAAAGGATTATCCAGCTCTTCTGTAAAAGGCTACTTTTTAATGTGTATCTGAAAAATAAGATGCGGAGGAAAGAGAGAGGTGAGTGATGACAGAGTTACTGCCTGGATGCCGGAAAGCACGGGGATGGGAATTTAAGCACCGAAATGCGTCTGGACCACCCACCACCCACTCCCATCCACCAAGAATAAAGCAGCCTGTGAGGAGGACACAAAGCCCACGATGACTAGGAGCTAAGAGAAGTCCATTGGGTTGACCCAGACGTGAACTTGGAGGAGATAAAGAGAGCTGCAATAGCGCCATTGAATCCATTCAATAAGAAGTTAAAAATAGAACTACCCTATGATCCAGCGATTGCACCACGAGGTATTTGCCCAAAGAATACAAAAACACTAATTCAAAAGGAGACGTGCGCACTGATGTTTATAGCACCATTATCTACAAGAGCCAAATTATGGAAACAGCCTAAGTGTCTTTGCATCAACTCATGAATGGATAAAGAAGATGTGATGGGTGTGTGTATACATGTGTTATATAGAATAGATACAGATACATAGAGACACCCAAACACACAATACAGTATTACTCAGCCATAAAAAAGAATGCAATCTTGCCATTTCCAATGATGTGAATGGAGCTAGAGAGTATAAGGCTGAGTAAAATAAGTCAGAGAAAATAATGCCATATGACCTAACTCATATGTGGAATTTAAGAAATAAAACAAATGACTATATGGGGAAACAAAGAGAGGAAAACCAAGAAACAGACTCTTTTTTAAAAAATATGTTTATTTTTGAGAGAGAGAGAGAAAGGAGAGAAGAGTCAGAGAAAGAGGGAGATAAAATCCCAAGGAGGCTTCATGCTGTTAGTGCAGAATTCAATGCAGTGCGTCAATTCACAAACCCTGAAATCATGACCTGAGCTGAAATCAAGAGTCAGATGTTCAGCTGACTAAGCCACTCAAAGGTCCCCATGAAACAGACTCTTAACTATAGAGAACAAAGTGATGGCTACCAGAGGGGAGATCGGTGAGATGGGATAAATAGGTGACAGGGATTAAGGAGGGGTCTAGTCACGATAAGCACCTCGTGTTGTAGGTAAGTGTTCAATCACTCAATTGTACACTAAACTAACAGTACACTGTATGTTCACTAACTGGAATTTAAATCAAAACTTTAAAAAAAATCCATTCAATAACTCCAACTCTAGGGACCAAAATTAGCAGAAAAGTTCTTCAAGGTCAGGTTTCCTCAAGAGTCTTTATAACCACGTTCCTATGAACGGCAAACAATCTTCAGAACGGAAGGTGATCTCTGACAGGTTAGCTGGTTAGTGCCATATGGTCGTGTTAACTGAAAGGGCAAACAAAATTGAGTCAGGGAACAGATGGCCAGAATGGCCGACATGAGAAGGTATGAACAAAGTGTAGAGGTAGAATAGCAAAGAAAAAAAGAGACAAATAAGAGAGAAGGATGAAAGATGAACTGTGATACAATTCAAAGGCAACAAAAATGAAAGAAATGTAACAAAACTGAAAATCTGTTCTTATTATTTTTAATGTTTACTTATTTTTGACAGAGAGTGAGACACAGAGAGCACAAGCAGGGAAGATGCAGAGAGAGAGGATGACACAGAATCTGAAGCAGGCGCCAGGCTCTGAGCTGTTAGCACAGACCCCAAAGCAGGGCTCAAACTCACTAACCGGGACATCATGACCTGAGCCCAAGTCCAACTCTTAGCCCACTGAGCTCTCCAGGGGCCCCAAAACTGAATATCTGTCCTTAAGGCAAGTTAAGAAGTGTCATCTTTGGACAATTGTAGAGTTAATCTAGCTTAATCTAATCGCAATTATTTATGAGTAGAAACGTCTACAACCCTTTCTCCTTTTTTCACCGACTGGCATTACCATTTCATAGTCTCATTCTGTAGTTCTACTGGTTAAGGAATTTGCCAATTTTTATCTCTATTGCTTTAGTTTCTTAAGAAGAAGCTCACTGGAAATCTAAGCTTCTTTTACACATGAGTTTTCTCAGGGAGTCAGTACTCCAGGTGTTTTTGAAAGGAATTGCTTTAGAGTTTGTTGGGTTTTCTTACACATACACACACACACAAAACCAAGGTGCCAACACATTTTGTCAGTTTCCTTAACCTTTGCAGTTGTGCAATGGTCCCTTAAGCAAATATGTATGATAATGATCATCACCAAAATGAGTGTGAGCTCATGTTTGAGCCCAAGGGATCAGGGGTGTCTCATATGATCTAGAAAGTGTCTGACTTTAACAACTATCCACCTCTCAGACCTTAGTGTCTGTCAACTGAAGACATAGGTCAAACACATCCAGTCAAAGTAATCCCTAAACCGCCTTGTGAAAGTTCAGATTCATGGCCCATTTAAGAATTAATAATTCTGTTTTAAAAATCTTTAAAAAAGAATTAATAATTCTAAATCTAGAGTGAGGAAGAATTTCTTTTTTAGAAAAGGTTCCAAGGGCACCAGGGTGGCTCAGTCGGTTAAGCGTCCGACTTCAGCTCAGGTCATGATCTCACAGTTCGTGGGTTCCAGCCCCGCATGGGTCTCTGTGCTGACGGCTAGCTCAGAGCCTGAAGCCTGTCTTCAGATTCTGTGTTTCCCTCTCTCTCTGACCCTTTCCTGCTCACACTGTCTCGCTCTCAAAAACAAAAAATTAATTAACTAATTAATTTTAAAAAAACATTAGAAAAGGTTCCAGGTGATTCTAAATGCTGGCATTGGTAAGAACCATTGTAATCAGGAACAGTCCAGAATATAAATAATGTATGATTTTATTTTTCCATTTTGAATGATCTATGACACAAAAATAAATATCATGCCTTGGGAACTATTGCCAAAGACGTATAAAACTTTCACTAAGAGACTTGTTTTAAATTATGTACCAAAGTGTCATTTGATCACCTTCAGAAAATCTATAGAGGAGCCAGAGACTATGTCATGGGAGTAAGTTATCTCGGGAAGAAAAAAACCTTGCAACCCTGACTGCTTATTAATCCAACCAAGAGCTAAATGTTCACTCCAGCCACCTGTGAACAATCCATGTTTGACATATGACATGGAAAGTAGTCATGTGTTTTAGACTCCATAGCCAGCACCTATGTAGATTTATGGTGATTGAGATAGAAATTCATTTCCTTAGTTTTTAGTCCAATAGAAGTTAAAGTCTCAGTTTATTACTTTATGACCTTTGCCAAGGAAACCATTTGAATGCAATAAACAGAAAATTCTTTCTTTGGGGGTTCCATGGGCAGCCACAGAAGATGAAGGAATTTACAAAACAAGAAGTGTTTTCAGTATGACCTCTCACACAGCCTAAGGAAATAAAAAAATAAATAAAATCTTAGCTAATCTGAGAATTGATTCAAGTGTTTTCTAAATTCTTCCCAAGCTAACAGCTACTCTCTAAAGCTTTTTAGATTGGCACCCTAAGAACTAATTGGCTTAATTCTTCGGCAAGTTCATCACCTATAATTAATGGACTAAAAGACTGGGAGCAGGAAGATTCTCGGGTCTTCAAGTATATAATCCTTGGATTTTAAAAACACTTGACCTCTAACCTCCCCTTTCCTTTAAATATCACATGCTTGAAGAAATGGTGGATAATTTGCTACTCATTGTATTGATTAGCTCTGAATCTCAGTAAATAGTTGAAATGTTGTATCTTCATTTTGAGCCTCTTTGTCCTAGGTTTTATTCATTCCTACAGAACAGTGGGATCACACGCTTCAACACCATTAATTCTCTTCTTTGGTTTCCCATGATCCCCCAGGATAGACAAGATTGACTGAGGCCCTCCATTGCAATATCCTCATAAAAATTACCGGCTATATGTGACTCTGACCTTGACACTTGAAAACAGTCCTTAGAAGATTTCTGTTTACTTTTTTACTACAAATATTTATTTATTTACTTATTTGAGTCAGAGATAGAGAGTGCACACACACACACACACACACACACACATGCACGCACATGAGCAGGGTGGATGGGCAGAGGGAAAAAGAGAGAGAATCTTAAGCAGGCTTCTCACTCAGGATGGAGCTCAATGCAAGGCTTGATCCCATGACCCTGAGACCATGGCCTGAACCAAAATCAAAAGTCAGATGCCCAACTAATTCCGTCATCCGGATGCCCCACACTTTCTAATTTTACTAGGAAATAAAACGTAGGGCTAATAGTAATTTTTAGAATGTCATGGTAGTCTTAAGCATGATGTAATATGTAATATATCATTAGTCTTATCTGCCTAGAGTAATATTTATGTAAACTAGTTTTGGATTGCTCTTGTAGAAATGAGTAAAATATACTATTTAAATAGGAAATTTAATATAAAAATATAAGATCATTTACTGAGTACATTCTATGTGCCAAACAGTGGACTACAACTTTCAATGCACAATCTCACTTTACACTGTTTTTTATCGATGGAACAGTTGCTCTAAGTGGGTAAGTCATTTGCCCAAGGTTATGCTACATAGTAAAACTCAAATGCAGCTCTATCTGACAACAAAGCTCATCTTAAATAGTACACAGACTCCTCTGTTCCTCTCTCTCTCTCCTTCTCTCTCTCTCTCTCTCTCTCTCTCAACACACACACACACACACACACACACACACACACACATACATTTTATTAAAAAATTTTTAAAGAAACATCTCTATCAGTCTCTATCCTTCTGGATTTGCTGGTATGGTTGTTTTTCTTATTTCTCCCAAATTTTAAAATCTAAAATAACGAGGTATTCATCTCTTAAAAACCCTATTTGCAGGTTAACATTTAGTTTTTTTATATGCTAGCAATTTTCCAAATTCTAAATGTAGTCTCTCCCATTAACATTGTGTTTCTGAGGTTAAGGAAAAGAACAGGAGATTATTTTTTCTCCCTAATTTAATTCTGAAATTTAGATGACCTTTAAAATAATCAAGTTTATGTCTTCATCTAAGGGTGGTATGTGGTTAGTCAAGAGTTGGTGAAAGTACATAATACTAAGAGAAAGGAAAAAAATCAATAGTACTATGAGTGAAAGACAACTTTAAAAAAATTTTTTTAATGTTTACTCATTTTTGAAAGAGAAAGAGCATGAGCAGGGGAAGGGCAGCACGAGAGGAACACAGAATCTGAACCAGGCTCCAGGCTCTGAGCTGTCAACACAAAACCCAACATGGGGCTTGAACCCATGAACTGTGAGATCATGACCTGAACCAAAGTCAGATGCTCAACCAACTGAGCCACCCAGGAGCCCCGAAAGACAACTATTTTTAATAACATCTACATTTGGGTTTTTTTCTTCTGTTTTTTTTTCTTCTTTTATTATATAGTTATAATCACACTATAGGTATAATTTCATTTTTTGTGTGTTTTTCTCTATAAAACCCTTTTTGTTCCTTTATAGGGAGCATCACATCCTTTTAATCAAAGTGTGTATGACACACAGTATCCGACTGGTTTTAGGTATACACTATACTTAAAAATCATTTCTAAAAAGCTCTAAGTTCAGCCAAACAATAGATACATCATCTAAAATTACAGAAGCTCCCAAAACTAAAATGTAAAAAATACTCAAAAAAAGAACTTGAATCATACTGAACTCAGTACAAGTTACTCTATGAAAATATGACCTTACTAATGAAGAGGTAGGTATTTGCACATAACATGTTTTGACACACAATAGAGTATTCCACATACTAAAGCATCAACGAATGCCTAAGCGGTCCAACCATGATATCACTTGAGTGCTGGGGTGGTCCTGCTCTCTGAGGAGCCTGGGTGCACAGAGTTGGGGCTGCCATTTTTCTTTCCTTCACTTTAATTCAAGTTTGGGAATATGGACATGAAAATATGACTCTCTATCTGTTTACTTCCACAAGAATGAGGAGGAGGAGGAAGAAGAGAGTGAGCTGACTATGTACATGGTACTACAGAATGGACTTTAGTTGTCTGAATGAGAATTTAATGAATGAGTTTCGAACTTTATCGATCATCCAGGAGAGTGGTTCAAAGACAGGTTCCTAGGCCTTGTCACCAAAAAGTAATACTCAGTTGCTAGAGGGGAGGGGTGCTCCTTATGAATACTCAGGTTGATACTCAAGACAGCAAGTTGGTACTCAGACTAGCTTTCGAGAAATACTGATTTAAGATTGTGAAATCATTTCTTATTTTAAAAAATGCACTTTCAATGGCTATAGAGCATGTTTAAGAGGGGCCTGACCAGCTCCATCCAAAGACTTAATTAAAATGAAAATTGAAAAAGAAGAAAAAAGACTAAGTAAGGCTGTAAATCAAGATAGCATAAAGGTGGAAAATTCTAGGAATTCTTTTGAGAATGCAAGATGGGGACCCAGGAACTGTTACAGCATCACATGCTTGCCTTCGTGCTCATCAGACAGGGTACTGATCTCAAAAAACACAAATTTTCATTATTGATAATAACATCCCAAATGTATAATTCAAATATGTTTTGAATGGCCAGGGGCATTTAATTAGAATATGGTTCCAGAAATTTGTGCTTTGAATGAATAGTACCTAAGAGAAAAAGTAAAGCACTGATACTGTGTATCATGTAAGTATCTATCTATCGGTCTTGATCACAGAGGGATGGAAGACAAAAAGAGGGAGAAAGACAGAAAGAGATGGAGCCAGGGACAGAAAAGAGAGAGAGCCTGTATATCAAAATCAGCAATATCAAGAGTAATGTGTTCAGGAAAATGTAAATGACTAAATTTGACTTGAGACATGCTAAAAACTCAAATCAAGCAACAAACACAGGCAAAACAGACAATTTCACTTCAAATTCTATCTCTTACCATTTTAAATCATAGTTACCCAGGTTGGCATTGATTGGACTAAGAGTAAGGAGTAATTATAAAGAAAATATTTTCATAGTCTAATAAGTAGAAGTTTGATTACATCATTTATAACGTTAATGGATTTCCTTGATTGCTTCTGTAATAGAAAAAATCAAAAACAAAAAATTCCCAGCAATCCTATCTTATGGTAATATAGATAAAAGCACATGAACCACTCCTGATCTCTCATTCCTATATTAACACACCCAATAAACATTTTGGTGTCTTTCCCTCTTTTAATTATATCACTTTATGTAATTTTCTTTCATTATATGTTATTACATTATTTAAACATTTTCATGAATATTTTAATGTTTGCATAACATTCTATCACGTATGTATGTTCAGTATGTAATATGTCTTCCCTCATTTTGAGATTTCATAAATGATTAAATTTCCTTTCTAATGATGTACTATCTTACAAAGTGGGGAAATCACTGGTGCAATGTATACTGTTGCACCAGCTAAGATGAAAAAGAGATGGTGCAGAGAAAATTTTTAACAATGACTCCAATACCTTAGAAATTAAAACAGTGCTAGGAAAATTCTTGGTCTGATCTGAATTTTGTTAAAATTTTATAAAATTTAATGTTCAAATCAATTGATTAATAAAATCTCTTTTCTGGAGATTCAGACAGGTATGACTTAGTAAGGACAGAATGTTGAATAAAACAAAAATAATGTTAATACAATCCCAACTGTCCACCAAATGATGAATTTGGCAACCCAGCAAGCGATTTCTATGACTCTGGTGGTTTCTGGTTTGTTTGGGTTGGGTTGGCGTGAGAGATGGTAATAATGACAGGACACCCAGGAAAAAGGAATACAGTAGTGTCACAAATATTGTCATGAAACTCAAAGACAAATCAAAAGATAAACAATGCTATTTTTCCTAAACTAAGTTTAGAGGTAACAACTAAAGAGACTTTGTATCTATGTTAAGAACCCAAATCTGAGGAGGAGGAAGGATTTGGCCCACTGCTTGGGGTACAGGGTGAAAGACTAACAGGAAGCAAAATGACTTCTTTCCAGGTGGGCTATCAAAGAGAATAATCTTTGCACTTCAAAGTGTAGGGCAGACATGGTTAAAAGGACAATGGAGCCAAAGATAAGGAAAGAATAATAAGTAAACGCACACCCTTTGAATGAAGCTGAGTCTCTAGACCCATACAAATTACTTCTTAGCATATAGAGAACGCTTTGAAGGTATGGTTGGTTGCTCTACTCCTGATTATCTTTGAAGAATCTAGTGACAGAGCTGCCCACGGGCAAATGTTTCCTAGTTCCAAGGGTCATTTTTAGACCCACTAATTACCTTAATACAGAATCCTTACCAAGTTCCAGAATTATTTCTGAGCATTTAGAAAAGGACACAGTACGTACTAGAAGGTTTAACAGCTAGCTCTACTATGACTAAATATTGGAATTTAAAAACTCTGATTACTGATGTAGCAAGGCAAAGTGGTAGACACAGTGCAATGTATTTCAAAACAAGAATCGGACAGTATCTCCAACCACATTCTTCTTACAGGGTGAGAAAACATTGCTGAGATGGCAGGAGAGTTACTCATATCTGCAGTCTTACTCAAGAAGTCGAGGTAAAACAAAAACTCTAGCAATGCACCATGTGATTCTGCTATTGACCTCATCTTGATCAATATCCACACTCAAAATGTCATAAAAGAAACCTTAGACGTTGACCTTATCGAATTGATGGATGATAAAACTTGGTGCCATACCTGTTTCAATTATGAAAGACTAATCCAAAATATAATCAGGCTGGCATCAGGAAACTATGTTTTTAAAGGAAATCTAGATATACCTAGAATCCTGTACTAGATTTCTAAAATTAGTTGCTGAATAAAAGGATAAAGGGGAAAAGAAGACAGACAAACCTGGTTTAAGAGCAGTTGGAGTGAAAAATACCTAACCAAATTAGTTGACAAGGGGCGCCTGGGTGGCTCAGTTAACTAAGCTTCTTTCTGGCTTTGGCTCAAGTCATGATCTCACAGTTCATGTGTTTGAGCCCCATGTCAGGATCTGCACTGACAGCTCAGAGCCTGGAGCCTGCTTCAGATTCTGTGTTTCCCTCTATCTCTTTGCCCTTCCCCTGCTCACACTCTGTCTTTCTGTGTCTCTCAAAAACAAATAAATGTAAAAAAAATTTTTTAAAAGACAGTTGACTGTTAGTTTATAACCCACATAAATTAACAAAGTACAAGGAAGCTCATAATAGCATCTGCACCATCTGATCTCTCTAGCACAGCTGTACCAGCAATAAAGGTAATATTTTCATTCGTGGTATATACCTGTATTGGTTTCTCAGCTGGGTCAGAAGTTACAGGGGAGAGAGGTATATGATTAAACCCAAACAATTGGTTTCTAGGTCTGATTATCTCTTTCTTTCTTTGTATTCTCATTTTGTAATTGAGACTCACCTACTTCCCAAAGCCAAACCATAAGTAAAGGTAGATTTTGAGCCTGGATCTGATTGGCTCTAAAACCCTTGCCATTACCCACACTCCCCCACCCCTCCTGGAGGTGGGAGGTTCGGGTCCTTCCCACACTTGATGGAATTCCTTTTAAGAGGAGCATGGATCTCGCCATCAGCAACAACGTGGTTGGAACTACACGGTACTACATAAGTGAAATAAGTCAGCCAGAGAAAGACAAAGATTGTAAGACTTCACTCACACGTAGAATTTAAGATTCAAAACAGATGAACATAAGGGAAGGGAGGCAAAAATAATATAAAAACAGGGAGGGGACCAAATATAAGAGATTCTTAAATACAGAGAACAAAGTGATGATTGCTGGAGGGGTTGTGGGTAGGGGGATAGACTAAATGGGTAAGGGACATTAAGGAAGATACTTGTTGGGATGAGCGCTGGGTATTATATGTAGGGGATGAATCAGTGGATTCTACTCCTAAAATCATGATTGCACTGTGTGTTAACTGAGTATAAACTTAATTAATAATTAATTTTTAAAAATTGAGGAGCATGGACTGACTCAAGCCCACTGGAAGAAAAAGTGGGGCAGAGGGAGGCCAGGGTGGTGGGGATTTGATTAATGATGCAATAGGAGTCATGGCACAATGAAATGGAAAATGTTCGCTCTGAACAGAGGCCACATGGTGAGGACAAGGACACCACCGTCTACCATTTCAAGGGAGGCAGAGTGGAAAAGAGATTAGACGGATTCAGTCCATAAACAGAAAGCTGACTTCTGCTGGGGCACTGAATGAAAAAATGGGGGAGGCTGCTTTCATTAATACGTAAACAAACATTATAATTGAAACTACTGAAAACTTTTCCTGACTTTCTGAAGTCCAGCTCCAACAGTGGCTGGGTTGTCAAGTTTCAGGAATCTGTACGAGAAATAGCTGTCCTCAATTCATTCATTTAGTAAAGATGAACTGAGCATCTACTATGCTGAGCAAGAGACAGGGACATACTTACAAAATTATTTACAATCATAACAGAAGACTAAACACAGTGTTGAGTATATGATGGGATCCTTCTCTCAAAGTTCCATTCTGGCAAGAGGGTAGGGGGAAAAACAAGTAAGCAAATAATGAATAAAATAATATTTGATAATAGTCACTGCCATGAAAAACAAATCATGATGTAAAAGAGTATGGCCAAAGGTGTGGGCCAACTCCAAATAGCTGTTCAAAAAAAGTCATCTCTAAGTGGACACTTACACGGAACTGAGTAGTTAATAACAACAATAGAGCTCACAAAATCTAGGGTACCAGAATTTGATTTAGGGTAATAGCAACGACAAAGCATCTTGGGTTTTTTGTCTTTTTAAAAATTTATTTATTTTGAGAGATAGAGAGAGAGAGAGATCATGAGTGGAGGAGGAACAGAGAGAGAGAGACACAGAATCCCAAGCTGGGTCCAGGCGCTGAATTGTCAGCACAGAGCCTGATGCGGGGCTTGAACCCACAAACTGCAAGATCATGCCCTGAGCCCAAGTTGGACACTTAACTTATAGAGCCACTCAGATGCCCCAAAGCATCTTAAGTTTGAGTGGGCTTCTCATATAGAAGGAAATTTACTACAAATGGAGAATCACAGGCTTAGATGAGAAGTTCACATGTTACTGTAATATTCTTGACTTGAAAATATGTCATCATCAAGTCTAAGTTTCTGAAATAGAGATACAGCAGAATTCATTGGTATATGTGTGAAAAATCCATGAATGCTGTCAATAGAGAAATATTTTCAATGGCAAGCTTTCAAAATCTGCAGATAAACACTTTGTCACTTGTAAACCTATAGAGGGTATTGGCCTCAGTTTCCCCTCTCATTTTCTCTAAGAGAAAACTCTCTGTACCATTTTTTATTAGGATGAATGAATGAACACTTTGTCCAAGTGTGTTTTCACATCAGTTGAAGACCTTGCGTTCCAACATCACTCCCAGCCTGGGCTCAGGGGCCAAGCACCATACAGAGAGTTGGGAGCCCCAACTCCTGTTTCATGCTGTCACTGACCATGTATGTAATTTTAATCAAGTGGTCATGGCTCAGAGCCTCATGTTTCTTCATTTGTAAACAGAGAGGATTACACCTGCCTAACTAGTTAGATGTAATCTCAGAAGTCAAGGCAGACAATGACCTGAGAGGATTTGAGAAATTGTATAGTGTCAGACAGCAACCTTAACAGAACTTGAAACATGCATCTTCAGTGGAGGAGGAAATCTTTGTCATTAGTCTACAATTTGCAGACTAAAAATGCTCATAGAAATGAGCCCATAGCAGGCTCCAAAACAAGATATAGGAAGAGAAACAACTTGAACACAAAGGAAATACCCAAAGGAAAGGGAGTAGAGAAGGACGCTCATCTGGAGGGGTAGAGAAAAGCAAGATTTGAACCCAAGAGACAATATGGTGGCAAAGAAATTATGAGTGAGAACTTCACAAAATACACAAAGGGAGAAACTCCAGTAAAACTGCAGGTACACATAGGGAAGAAATATACAACAGTACTATATCCCTTAACATGTTTTGTTTTTTTATGAAAAGGCAAAAACTATCTTGACACATATCCTTTGGGTGCAACACTTTCACAGTTGGCTCATGTGTGAAAATGAAAAACTTGTGAATTTTGATGGGTTTCCTCATATTTATTCCTTACCAGAACGATACTATTATTTAACTTCTTTTCCTATAAAAACTTTGGAATGTCATGTTGCAGATTTAGACTGGGATCCTCAGTGTCTCACTGGGGCTAGGGTGAGGGCAGGGGGCAGTGGACAACAATGATGATGACAACAACAACAACAAAACCACCTTCTCTCACAGAGAAAAGGGTGTCCATACAGTTTTTGAAAATATTTTGCCATTTTCCAGGCTCTCTATCTACCAAAGAGTGAAAATGACAACTGAGAAGTGTTAGCAGACAGACAAGTGCATCAACCAAGTATAGATCAATACTTCTGATAAGACACTTATAAAGGTTTAATGCAAATCAGACTTTCCAATGCAACAAGTTTCCTGAGGCTGGCTGGTGGAGACTCGTGACTGACTTCATGGAGCTCTCCTGTAGCTATCACTCAACTTTTCACACCCTTCATGTCCCCCAAAGCCAGGGTGGAAAATTCATCAAAAAAGACTTCTCCACACCAAATTTTCTACCCCTGTCTCCATCTCATCACTCCAATCCCCCGAAACTGCCTGAAATTCTATCATCTAAGAGTCTTCAGGGCTCAAATTCCATACATTTTTTAAGAACATACTATCACAGGAGTTGATACATCCCATGTTCTGGAAAGTCCAACCCTAAAGTCTTTTGTAGTGCAGTATCTTACAAAATGAATGAAAATGAGACATAGGCAATTTGTTGGGGGGATTTTCTGGTGGGGGGGTGAGAAGGGGGCTCAAAGAAGACAAGGATTGTCTTTTCTGTCTGGGAAAACTGAGTGTGAGTCAAGCTGCACTGAAGCTGCCATATGAGCTTTGAAAGGAGCTTAGATGACAGGGATACAACATAAAGGAAAGATGCTTTGAGAAGGTTTAAGTCTTTCCTTCTTTTTTTAAAAAATTTTTAAATTGTTTTTAATTCATTTTTGAGAGACAGAGAGCATGAGCAGAAGAGGGTCAGAGAAGGAGGGAGACACAGAATCTGAAGCAGGCTCCAGGCTCTGAGCTAGCTGTCAGCACAGAGCCCGACGCGGGGTTTGAACCCACAAACCGTGAGATCATGACCTGAGCCAACACCGGATGCTTAACTGACTGAGCCACCCAGGCGCCCTGAGAAGGTGTAAGTCTTTCAAAGCATGATCTGTTCAGTATCCTAATTATTCTCTGACATTTGGCGAGGCTGCCACACCCTCACACCATAAGGGAAATAATAATTACAAAATTCTCATCATACAGCATTGGTACTAGATATGAAATGCTGGAAATTGAAGGGACGCGGTAAAAATCAAGACAAATGTATGATAAATCAGGTGTCTTTAAAGGTCAGAAAAAGATTATTCTGTAAGCTACCTCATTAACGTACAAGTCACGACTTGCAGGTTGGCGGAGGGAGAGGATATGACTATGCTTCAGTCTTCCTTCAGATTTGACTCAATTGTTTTCTGTTTTAGTTGTTGCTTTTAAGATAAAGGAGAAGACAAAGAATGGATAAAGAGAAAAGCAAGTGTTTCTGTTTTAGTTTTGGAGGATGGGTAGGTAAGCGAGGCAAAGTGCTAGGAAGGGGAGGGAGCAACTATAACGTGAAAAGCAGCCGTTTCAGTTGGGGGGAGGGGGGAGGACGTGTATCCAGAAACTAGTCTAGAGCCACTTAACAAATTATGGGTGAGGGTCGGGGGGCGCCTTAATGATTCTGGCCACATTCCCTGTGGCATTCCAGACTCTGTCCTCAGTATCTGTGCTTTCTCTGCAACTCCCACTTCCATTAACCTGCTCTGAGACCTTCTTTCCTAAGCCATAGTATACGGGTTCCTAACAATGAAGACATAAGTGTAAAAAAAAAAAAATCAACATAGACTCAGATTTTTAAGTTAGATTGCAAAATAATTAACCTTGAAAAATCTCTGGGAGGTGAGGGTGAGGTTTGGGAGTGGAGTGTGGCACTCCCGGTGGGGCCGTTGACATTCATAACACAGGAAGCCCGAGAACATTATTACCTTTGTAAAGGATATTCGGAAATGAGTGGAGAGATTTGATTCCCAAGTCTACAATTCTATGTAAAGTTTGATAAGCATATTTGTAAGCGATTTTCCAGCTTCCTCAGACTAATTTCTTCAAACTCATGGCCACATTCTTAATAAATACGCAAGTTCATTTTCCTCCAATGTGAGAAAGAAATGAGCATAAAGCTGTCTTTTCGTCCCCAGATACTAAAGCGTTGCGGTAACGTTCCAAGCCCAAGATGGAGCTGTTGCCGCTGGGGGTGAAGCCAACAGAAACGTCGAGAACTTTTCGCATCCCTTTAAAAGCTCTGCTTGACCAGAAACTCAGTGTAACTAGTCAGCCAATCTCCATACTTGAGCCAATATTGCCTTCTCACCCCTAACACGTTGACCTTATGGTCCCAGCCAATCAGATCGTTCCTATGTGTCCACCCTTGTTATTTAGTCTCTATCCTAGAAAGGCTTCTTCCCTCTGGTCCGTTTCACAGTTCTCTGAAAGGGGACTGCTCACTTCCTCAAGTGCTCAACCAAGTTTGCTGGTCTCACCTAAACTGCCTTCCGTAATTTTTTTTTAATGTTTTTTATTTATTTTTGAGAGACAGAGAGAGACAGCACGAGCAGGAGAGAGTCAGAGAGAGAGGGAGACACAGAATCTGAAGCAGGCTCCAGGCTCTGAGCTGGCTGTCAGTACAGAGCCCGACGTGGGGCTCAAACCCACAAACTCTGAGATCATGACCTGAGCCGAAGCCAAAAGCCGGATGCTTCACCGACTGAGCCACCCAGGTGCCCCCTTAATCTTTTTATTAACAAAAGCTCTGGGAAACAAGTTGCCGAATGTTTTATATAATCCTTACCACACTGCTGTATTTGAGACACTGAAAATAGTATTAAATGGTGTTGCCATTTCTTTGCACCTTCTTAGTATGGAATTTTATGGGGCTAGTTTCCTTTCCCCAGCCTGTCACAAACAACACTGAAAAAATAAATCATGGTATCTTTCTACTTTGATTTGTACAAAACATTCCCTTGACTCCATTCAAATAGGGAAACAAACTTCTAATGGCATCCATTTACCCTGTTGCTCAAGAAAACTACGAAACTTTTAACGGCGCATCCAGGACTGCTATATATTTAAACAAACTTAATATACTCCAGAGAATTGCTAAGGCATTTCTGTTTGGAGGCGTCTATGACTTCCACACCACATACTTATGATTTCTCAGGGTTTTGTTGTTTTGTTTCATTTTCTCTCCCTCAAGTTGTTTTCCCACAGCCTTTTTCTGTATGGGTTATCTCAGTTAACTATAAACTTTTACAAGTTTATTTTTAACCTTTGCATTTGCCCCCTCCTGCATTTATAGAACAGAAACCTGTCTTCTCAAACAAACCCTCTCTTTTAAGTTCTACACTGGCATTTCAGACTGACCAGTTGGACAGATACTTCATTCAGTCAGTGACAATTCATTCCAGCTTCCCAAGTGCAGCTGGGGGACTAGAACTTTTTCAGTCACCAAGTACTTTTTACTGAAGAAAGATTTGCAGTCCTCAAGATGGCCTAATTTATTCCATACATCCCGAAAGTGCCATAAACAATCAAAGAATTGCCCAATCAGTACTTTGTTCTTGTTACATAGGAAAAAACTTAGCAAGAAGAACAAAGGAAAAGAAAAAGAAATTAAAAAAAAAAAAACCTTGGGAAAAAATATCCATAGTGATTTATGTATGCCATATTTTTTTGAAGATACTTGCACAATTTTTACTCCGGGATAATTGCTTTAAGGGAAGTCAAATATGCTCTATCTGGCTAGAATTCACATAACTTCAACAGTTATTTATACTGGAACTAATCTATGGGAATACACATAGAACAAGATAATGTTCTCATTCTCAATGTCCTTGCAAGCTCTTCATAGACAACAGATAATTCTAAGTGGAGTTTCCCCAGAGTGCTAGGGAAGCTGGGAAAAGAAATGAGTCCAGTTTGGGATATGTGGAGCAGGAAGGCAGGTCATGAAACCACTGCCTGAAATAATTAGTGAATTCAGTAAAGAATGAATAGATTTTACTAAGGTAAATAAAATGGAGAAGGAATATTCCAGAAAAAGAGCAGCTGGTGCAAAATACTGGGATGTGAAACAGCCTGATGGGAGTTATGGAGTATAAATTTCAAGCAAGTGGTGGAACTCAAGACGTAACAGAGTCCTCATAGCAAAGGGCCAAGGACATCATGGCAAGGAATCAGAAAATCTGCAGAAAGAGAAATCATAGTCTAAATAGACAGGCACTGTGGACAGATCACATTAGTGACAAACACAAATTTGGGGGTAGTGAGATGGAAGGCAAAGATGTGCAGGGGAAACAAAAACATCCTTTTCCTCCACCCATCTTAGATTCATTGGCTGAGTCCTTGCCAGTTAGACAAAGGACAGATTAGCAAAGGAGTAACATACAAGTTCACTAACACGTACACTGCTCATATACACAGAGGTACTCACACAGTGACGAGTCACTCAAAGGGGTAATTAGAACTTGAACTTAGGTAACATAGTAGCTAAGTACAAAAATTGTGCAGAGAATTGACAAAGCCAAATGGAAGGACTTTGAGCCTTTAGGGGTGAAAGACGCAGAAATGTTAAATATATGGGGGGTGGGGAATGGTAGATAAGAGCTGATTAGGAAGGTTTGTGTAGGTTCCTGCTAGGTGCTGTCTCCGGCTTGAGAAAAGTCTAGAGGTCTCTTGCGATTAAATTCTGTCTTTCCTCGTAGAGAGGGGAGGAGAGACAGTTTTACAAATTTACGTTCTGTTTTTAGGCAATCAGGGAGGACAGATCTCTTTTCTTGTATCTGCTTCTTCTCAACTGCCTTCAGCTCAAAATAACCCGTAAACAGAAGCAGCGTATTTGGGTATACCATAACCTGGAGTAGCAACATAGATGTTCATGCAGAGGACACCATAATTACTGGGTGAAGGATGATGGGGAAGGGAGAGGTAGGAGGGGTGAACAGACGAAGACTGAATCAATGGAAATTTAGAAGACACAAACAAAAAGATGAAAATAATTATACTGACTATACAGTGAAAAGAAGGAGTTTTTTGGTGTGTATAACTGAATGCACCAACTAAGGAGAATATGGGAGGAAAACAAAAAGATGCAGCCTTGAAAATGACTCCACTTTTAGATGAGAGACGGCCAGGACGACGTTGGACTTCTTGGTAGAGATCTGATGGGATGCAAGCAAGTCTACATTAGGAGTCAACGATGCAAAGTGGTTAAAATGACAAACATGATTGAAATCAAAGAATGGGCGTTGAGCAGAACTGAAACCAGAAAGGGTCGCCAATGTGAAACTGATACCAGCCAGGTTAAAAGACACCAAGGACGATGTCTCAGAGGTGACAAGGGACACCAGGAGGGAGACAACCATAGAAGCTGAATGAAAGCGGGTGTTTCGAGGACAATAGTGGGCACAATCGTCCTAAGAGTGGCTCTCTCTTGTCAATTACAACCTGGAACCATTTTGTTGACTAATTTAGAGGTCATTGGCGAACTCTGGGATTGTAGTGGAGGGTGGGGCACGTTTGGTGCAGTGAAATGGATCAACAGACCTAGAGAAAAACAAATAATGGGGACTTATTTTAAATACATATATGGTATTTTCTGAAGAAGCTCCACACTGTTTTCCAGAGTTGCTGCACCAGTTTGCATTCCCACCAACAATGCAAGAGGGTGCCCATTTCTCCACATCCTCTCAAGCATCTGTTGTTTCCTGAGTTGTTCATTTTAGCCGCTCGGACTGGTGTGAGGTAGGAAATGGGCAATGAGCACTGAGCAGGGCACTTGTTGGGAGGAGCACTGGGTGTTGTATGTAAGCAATGAATGGCAGGTAACTACCCTCAAAACCAAGAGCACACTGTGTATAAACAGAATGTTAGCCAACTTGACAATAAAGTATATAAATAAATAAATAATAAATAATATATAAAATGTATATTCTCTGATCAGAGGATATAATCCAAGAATCCCACTCCCATCCTCTGCATGACATGGCACATACTTTTTTAAATTGGTATTTGAATGGGAGGGATGGGCTATGTTCACAAGGTGAGACTTGGTAAACAGCCTATAGAGAAAAACCTTGATGATACCGATGATCGCGATAACTGAGAACTGAAGGAAGGGAGGCAGTCAATTAAAGAGCAAATAGAGAGCCATTTTGCCTTACACAGGAGGAAGCCCACCACCGTCTTTCTAAAACTGCAGGGAAGGACTACGGATGCTTAGGTGGATGCATTTATTGAATTAACCTATTCAAATTTAGTCTGCACCTGTTGCTAGGCACCTTCAAATGAATCCAAGCTAGAAATCTTTACTTTATCACTTTCAGGGCTGCTCTCAAGAACTTAGGCACGGACATGAAATGCCAGGGCAAAACCGAGCTGATATAGTAGAAATGTTCAACTCAGCTGAAATTACTGTCTGCAACATAGCATGAACCTAAAGTAGTCTAGTAGTAAATATTAGGTACCTACCATCTTCAAGGCACCACGATAAATATTTTGCAGACAGAAAGTAATTATCCTCATTTATTATTGAGAAAAATCAAATTTATTTAGTTCTCTTATCATTATTAGTTTCTCATAAATAAGACAACTGGGTCATTTAAGCCAAGCTACACAGAAAAAGCGTTACAGAAAAATTACTTGGTAGAAAAGGCAGGAATGTGGACAGTGCAGAAGCAAATACTGTTCCCTTTCAGAATCTGTGAACCTGGATTTTCAAAGAAAACATTTTCAGGGGCACCTGGGTGGCTTGGTCGGTTGCACGTCCAACTTCAGCTCAGGTCATGATCTCAGTGGGTTTGAGCTCCACATCAGGCTCTAAGCTGACAGCCTGGAGTTTGGAGCCTGCTTCAGATTCCGTGTCTCCCTCTCTCTCCACCCCTCCCCAACTCCAACTCTGTCTCTGTCTCTCTTTCAAAAATAAACATTAAAAATAAATAAATTTTTGTAATAAAATAAAAATCTTCAGCAGCAGTACATTTCTTTTCTTTTTATGCCCTATTGTTGCCAGAATTTTTTTTTTTTTTACTCATCACCAGCTTGTGGTTAGCTTGACACTATTGAATTTCTACCAAGTCTAATTTCAGAAGCCTCTTTAAAAACTTCTCTCCTCCCATATCCAGAGTAAGAAAGAGAATTTTAGATCTTCAACAATATGAGGTGTGAGATACTTCAGTTGGGCCTAAAGGGCTCAGTGACATCTTAGCTTTAATTTGAATGGAGAGATTCTTTTCCTGGTTGAACTTGATTCTTCCCTGATGAGAAGGAGTTAGAGGAAAAAATGAGCTCCCAAAATCTTTTGATTTTTATTAACCTAAGTCATCACTCAAGTTGAAGAATGTGTTATTCTCAACATCTTAAAAATAATTTCCCAGACAGCATCGCGGCTCTATAAATTCCAGCTAGTGAATTCGCTAAGTCTTTTCATATAGCCTTGTTACTAACTCTTTAAATTTAAAAAAAAAAAGGGACACAACTTTATCTTTTTGCTGTTGAAATCTTCTCCCTCTTACATTTACACCACTATTTTTAAAAAATTCTATGGAACCACTGTGAGAAGAAGCTTGAATGGTTGAGCAGGTTTTCTCTCCAAGTCCCATTTAGAATTTGTTTTAATGTCTTATTATTTTTGAGAGAGACAGCATGAACAAGAGAGGGGAAGAGAGAGAGAGGGAGACACATAATCTGAAGCAGGTTTCTGGAAGTCGTATTTAATCCAATTGGTTAATTCTTCCATTTGTCATTGAGAGGGGAGTGGTTCTGACAAAATGATTTATTGCCATTTCTTTTTTTTAATTTCCTTAAAAGTTCATTTATTTATTTTGACAGAGACTGAGGATGTGAGCAGAGAAAGGACAGAGAGAGAAGGGGGAGAGATAGAATCCCAATCAGGCTCCACGCTGCCAGTGCAGAGCCTGACGCGGGGCTCAAACTCACAGACCTCAAGATTATGACCTGAGCTGAGATCAAGAGTCAGACACTTAACCAAGTGAGCCACCACGCACCCCAAATTATTATCATTCTTCATCAGATAGATTCCATTCTAAACTTGCCCAGTGATGGAATTTTTTAGGTTCAACTATGCGGTTCCAATAAAAATCTTGACCACAACTAACATGAGATGGCAAACATTTCTTGAATTATAACGCACCATATCAAGCACATGCACTTTTCTGAGATAATCTCATTTATAGATCAGGAAAGGGTCATTGTACTTATACTGTACCCATGGGTAATAATCCTCCTTGGAATTAGATGCCAAATGAGCCCTATTTTATTGGTTTCCAGACACAATTACATTTGGTTTAGAGTCATGTGTACATTTTCACAGTGCATAGACATTAAAAAATAATCAGAGTAAATTGATTGGTTCCAATTAAATTTATGTGAGGCAATACTTTGGTTTATGAAGGGCTTCCTAGGATGCATCCAAATTTGCTATATTTATTTTCCTGATAATTATCCTACATAGATGGATGTTTGCTATCTATTCACTTTCTTTTCTTCTTTTATGCTTTTAATGAAACAACTTTCCAAAACTTGTCTCACTCCTAACACATACCACCACAGGAAAAGGAACAAAAGAAATTACGAAAGTCAGAAAAGACATTATACAAGGCAGAAATTAATTGATTTAAGTTATCAGATTAAAAGAATTAAATTTCCACCACCTGAGTACATAATAAGTAAGCTACTCTCTGCACTCAAAGTGAAATAAAAGACTGAGGCAAATGTATTTGCATAAGAAAAGCCAAAAATGTCATTTTCACCTAAATATTCAGATTAATGCTAAGATGTTTCTATACCGCATTATGCAAATAATTACAGTGAGTCTGTCACTTACAATGAATCCCTAAATTGTCTTCCAGCGCCACACCTCCATGACATTATTTGAAAACACACACTGAGCCTGTTTTTGAAAAGGGAAACATGGTAGCCCCTGGTTGTCTAAATATAAACATAGAAAGGCGGGTTTTAGGATAAGATGTTGCAAAATTAGAAGGTTCTTAGCTGAAGAAAAATTTAGTAAATTGGTTTCTAAGGGATTAGCAAAGAAACAAGAAGTTAATCCACCCATCTTTACTATGAATGAAATACGAACTATCATAATTAGTAGATTTACAATATATGCCCTTTAACGTAGGCTCTGAGGCAAATGGACTGGGAACTCTCTCCTGGCCTGATAGAAGGACTTCAGAGTCCTTTGCCTGGGTTGGTAATAATCATGGTCTTGTTTTGGCTTGTTTCTTGATTCTACCTAATTCTTCAATCCTGCCGATCTCCTGTTTTCCAAATTGTGACAGCACCTTGGATTATTAAGATTATTCATTCCTTACAGGCAAGAGCTCTACCTTGAACTACTTGATCTCCTCTATACTGACGACCTAGCTTGATACATCCAGGCCCTCACGTATTATCTGCCAGCAAGTATAGGATCTTTGAACAACAGCTCCAAAGGGCAACTAGGCCCTTGATGTAATGAACTTCAGCTAGCTTCTCTGTTACTGTTGAAAACAGGGCTTGACAATAGCCACATTTGGTACATTTTCGTTTTCAAGTCGTCCCTGGGCAGGGGGCGTGGGGGCAGTGTTGTTTTAAGTACGTATGCCTGATTTCCATCAACTATCCCATCAAAAGCTTCTCATAATGGTTGAAAAGCATGATAGCCTGTACCCCAAACCGTTCATAGGTATTTATCAGAATTCATGATTTGCGTGACTTTGAGGTGTTAGACAGTCCAGAGAATGCTTATTTAATGATGCTTAACAACTAAGATTGTAACTAATGGGAGTTTAAGTAGGTAACGGAGCAATTGCACACCTCATTGCACTAGTAATACTTATAGATCTCACTGGGTAAAAGGAAAAAAAAAGAGTAGGTT
>PJEM01002905.1:0-21282 GCA_004023845.1 Helogale parvula
AAAGACCCCGAATAGCCAAAGTAATATTGAAGAAGAAAACCAAAACGGGAGGCATCACAATCCCAGACTTTAGCCTCTACTACAAAGCTGTCATCATCAAGACAGTATGGTACTGGCACAAAAACAGACACATGGACCAATGGAATAGAATAGAGAATCCAGAACTGGACCCACAAGTATATGGCCAATTAATCTTTGATACTCCCAGTTTTGAGATGTTGGCTTCACTTTGTTTTGATGAATCTAGGGACCTACCTTGTCTACCTTTACTGCAGTAGGTGTGGACAAAATGGCAGTGAACAAGTCCCTCCAGAGAGGTTTTAAAGAGTGAACATGCCATCCCTTCATCCATACTGCATCTCTTGGCTTAAAGGAATGAGCATCTGTGTACAGAATCATAGGTAGTTGCTCCTTAACCCAATAGTGTAGGCTGGTTAGGTAGAGCCAAGGGCCTGGATCTGCTGCCTTAGGGTTAGATTACCTGTCTCATTTAGATCTCTCCTTATGCCATGGATAAAGGGGGGAAGGGCACCCATAAAGGATTTCATAAGGGAAGATCCCCAGCTGCTTCTTCAGGCTCCAATTTGTAAGTGCAGCCCGCCTCTCTGAAGGTCTCTTATCTCTCCCTGGCTAATGTTAACCCTTTTCCTATTCATTCCTCCCCCTGGAATAGGGTCTTAATTTCTGTTAGAGAACAGGAAAGATGACCCTTCTGGCTTCTTCAAGCTGACAAGGGATGGTGTTGGGGTACAGCAGTTAGAGTATACCCAATGGTCAGTTGAGTGGCCCATGGTATGATTCTACAGGAAGCCTGGCAGGCATTTGGTGGCACAATCATTAGCAGACACAAAGAGAAAAACATAAAGTAAATATTATGCTGACCAACAAGATGGCATCTTAAGATAATGTGTCCAGTTCCCAAATCAGGCACACAATCCAGGAGAGACTCTGACTTTGTTCAATTATGCCCAAATGTCATCTATCAGTTCTAAAACTCTGAGAATTATCAGTTATATTGAAACAACACATGCCAAGGAATCTCTCATAACCCAGATGCTGGAAGAGCAGTGAGCAATCAATGGTGGCTGTATTCTTCAAGAGTCCACCCTGACTTTACTCATTTTTTTAAAATTTAAAGTATCTAATGGTTGTGAGGTGCTATTTAGAGTTTTGCTGAGTTTATGCAGACAGTTTGCTTTATTTTAAGGTATAAAACATTTTCAAGAGCTGGGAGTCCTGCCAGAGAAAGAGCCAAGGCAGTTGTTTACCATTATTAATTTGCAAATTTTTAGGTAAGCTGAACCAGAATATTATTTTATAAAGCAGGGCATTTATTACTTCTTGTGCCTCCTCCGTTTATTTTTAGGGGAAGGCCTCTATCGATTTAGTAAAACTGTCAACCCATAGCAACAGATGTTGGAGTTCCTTTGATCTTGGCATGTGAGTGAAACCTAATGTCAGTCTACCCTGGATAGCCTCCAGTTCTCTGAATGCTTGGGAGGGCAAGTCTGTGGCTAAGAAGATTGTGTCTAAGACATATTTCATAGGCTGAAACTTCCTGCTGTACGGTCCCTGACAAATTTTTCCCAGTAAACATCCTTTGGGCCATTTGGTAAGTTTTATCCCTCTCTAAATGAAAGGCCTGATGCAGTGCTGTAATGATCTTTTAGCTCTGTGAGCTCAGTAATAGTAATTGCCTCCCTCCACCTCTGTTTGTAACCATTTGAAGGCTGAATACAGTGTCCATGAGTCAGACCCCAGTTCATTTCCTTGGGAGAGTAGGTGGGATTGAGTCTCCTTTAAAAATTGATATAGCAGGCAAGCTATTTTCCTGAACCTTGGTATCTACAACTTACAATATCCAGTAATTCCCCAAAACTCACACAATTGTTTATCTGTCCTGGAGTTAGTAGTACTATTGTCTCTAATTCAGTGATAATGTCCTTTGCTAGCAAAGGAGTAAGGCTCTCTGGTATTATCAAGGAAGAATGAGAAAAAATTAGTTTTTCCCACATGCCTCCCAGGGACTGAGAGAAAATTTTAGTTATAAGTTTTCTGGAAACGCCTCTAATCATTATGCTGCTTTTGGATAGTTGGCCCCAAGTGGAAAGGGGGACAGAAAAGGTGGCTCCAGTATCAGGAAGGAAATGAACCAACCTTTTAGTTACCCGTGGTTTCCAGAGTTACCTGAGGCTCTGGGCTTCCGATAGACACTTAGTTCCGGGGAGCCACCCCAAAGACCTTCAGGTTCCAACAGTCCCTTTTTGGGGACACTGGTTATTTGAGCCCCATAGACAGTTTTCCCCCAGGGGCATTCAGATCTCCAGTGATTGTCTTCACACAAGGCACATGGCTTCCGGGGCTTTGACTTCTCTTGTCCCTTCTGAGGGTAGTCTCGTTTCCAGTGCCCTGATTGGCCACCTAAGTGGTATTTGGTGCCAGGACCTCAGGAAGTCTGGTCTGACATAGTGCATAAGGACATGAGTAAGGCTTCAGATTTTTCTTAAGTCACCTTTCTTGCTTGTTGGTTTGTTTTATTTTGATATCAGTTGTAACATACACGATTGTTAGCTCATAA
Organism: Helogale parvula; assembly: GCA_004023845.1. Classification (NCBI taxonomy): domain Eukaryota; kingdom Metazoa; phylum Chordata; class Mammalia; order Carnivora; family Herpestidae; genus Helogale; species Helogale parvula. The sequence goes on from PJEM01002905.1 coordinate 2,579, forward strand.
GAGCTCCTCCAGGATCCCTTCCAGGCCAATAGCCAATAGCCAATTTTTGCATTTCCTCTGAATATCTAGGGCTGATTTAGTGAAAAAATTGTCCTTTAAAATCATCTCAGTCAGGGGAGAGAGTCATATATTTAATTAGAATTTCCCTCAACCTCTCCAGGAAGGCCAAGTCTCATTCTGTGTTTGTAAAATTGAGGATAATTTAACATAATTTAAGGGCTTAACCTTAGACCTCCTTAATTTTTCTAAAGCAAAAGCTTAGAAGTGGGGGCAATACTATTTCTTAATGGGATGGTCATAGTCCCAGTTACGATCTTGAGATGGATGTACCGGGGCCCCAGTAGGATACTGGAAGTTCCCAATAGGACCTCCAGCCCCATGATAATTAATGAGATTTCCCCCCCCCCCCAGAGTTTATGGATCAAAATCACCCCAATTTTTCAGAATGTATCCCAAAGGAGTTGGCCTTGTTTGGGGAATTGCCAATCTATAAGAAAAAGGAGCAAGAGGCTTTTTTTTTAAATCTTAATTTGCCATAGCTGGCCAGGAGAAACCTCATCTCCTTACCCTGATAGTTGGTCAGGAGAAGTCTCCTCTCCTGGTCCTGAGTTTAGGCTGGCTATTCATTCAACTGGAAGCCAAAAGCTTTGTCAGTTTCACAAGGCGCTGGGAGGAGTTGTTCTTATCCAGACTTGACCCTACCTCTGAGAGCTGACCTTGTCTTCTCTGATTTCTCCTATCCCTCTGTTTTCTGCCTGCAGGACTTTGGGGATATCGACTGTGACCAAGCAAGATGTCCCTGGTTGTAGAAGGAATTTTATTTTGGCCCAACATTTGTGAAGAGTAATCCTCTTTACAAATATTTTTTAAAAGACTGGCATAAAACAATTTTTGGTAAGAATACAGTTGTCTGTGACAGGGGCTAAAAGGGCCAAAGTCGAGGTCTATTCCCTTTGCTAGAAGCCATTTCTGAAGTAAGGCAGGTTTGCAAGGCGGGGGGCCTCCCACTGTCAGATAGCAACCGATATCTGCCCTCAGGGCACATTGCCGACTGGCATCTAGAGTGACTTGTCTTCTTATGCTAAAAATACTCGAATTGTACCTTGTGAAAAAACTTATTATAGGAGTTTCTTCTTTTATGATTATGGGAGAAAATATTACATTTCCTGAGAAACCTGTTTTTCTTCCCCTCAAGAAAACAGGCTATTGACCCCAGCTCACAAAGAACTAACTCTTGCCTTTGCTATGCTACAAACATTGCCTTGTATTTAAATGCCAAAGATCCCTTCCTTCCCCATGTGATAAGCATCTAGGCACCTTCACCAATCACTATTGATAAAGGTGATGCATGAGTCTTCTACCAATCTGTGTTCTGGGAAACTTTTACATACCAAAGAATTCGTCATCAGAAATCATTGTCTAAGGCAATTGCCACTTCTGTTTTGTACCCCATACATTTTTTCAATAAATAAAGCTGACTCTTTGGTCAGTGCAGAGATGCCTGCCTGGTGATCAGAAAGAAGCTGAGGCTCTCTCACTCCCTTTCACCAACAGCGTCCATCCTTCAGGGAGCCCTGGACCTGCTGGGGCTGGACTCTGGCACCCTTGCCTTTTTCAGCAATGCCCACAGAAATATGTTCCAGCCATGTGGATACCTATTTTAGAGTATCTAGGTTGTTACAAATTGGCATACACTGAGCTAAGTGTGGCAAAATGGCTCCTATATATTACAGTAAAAGCCCTTTATATACCAGTCATCTCTCCCTTAGATGGCACAGGCATCCATTCCTTTGCTAAACAGAAATAACACAAATGTGGAACATTTGGAAGCTGGCAACAAGGACATCATCACTGTCTCCCCAGCTTTTGTATCAAAGGAAGGACAATTTCAACCAAGGCTTCAGTAACACAACTCAAAAGGGTGTACCGTTCTGCTGTCTGCTCCTTTGGTTAAACTCATCTATTTTTTATAGTTGGGCCCTTGGTCAGTTCGGAACCTTTCTGCTGTCCATCTCATTCACACACAGTCACACAGCCACTCCAACCCGCCACCCAGCACCCAGAGGGCACCTTAAGAGTTGTAGTTTTATTCCTTATTCCTTATGGAACTAGTTGGGCAACTCTGGGAGGTGATCAGGCTCCCCTTCTGCCTCTTAGGGGCAGGTCTACCAAAATGAACTTGAGTTCTTACCAGTCTGATGGGTGGTGCTCCCTGAGCTAATTCCGGGGCCTCAGCGGGTTCTGTTGTGCATCTGAGGTCTTGGCCTTGGAGCGCTGGGAGGGGCTAGTCTCCTAAGGATCAAGTGGTCTGCTGGCACCAGATGAGCTCACCTCTCCCAGTTCCCCAAGGTTTATACCCTGATGACAAAAGAAGTGGAAAAGCACCTGAATCTTGGAAGCAAGTCCCCAAGAAATGTAGCCGGATTCTCGCACAGAGATGGGACACCGAGGCTCTTTGTTCCAGGAAGTAGTTTGATTCGTGCAGGCACGGGGTCAGCAGGCTAAGACCCCAAAAAGGCCGAGCCTCAAGCACAGCAAAGTATAGCCTTTTATGCAATTTCTACTTCTTTGTCTGCCATATGTGGTGACACATGTAGTCTGATTGGACAGTCCATGATACAGAGTTTTGTCAGAGCTATGCATACATGTATAGGAGTTGACTGGGCCACTTCCCACGTTGCCTTCCTTTGTTCTGAGAAGGCCTCCACCACATTCCTGAGGGAGGGGCTCTACCACAAGGACACATCTGCCCTCGGTCTAAGTAAATGATTTGCAATTTTCCTACATTTTTTCTTTTATTCCCTTCCTAGGAGCTATTCCTCATCAGTTCTCCTATACCTCTAGAACTTAATGAGTGATTCTGGAAGAGCCCCTAACTATGTCCACAGATCTTAGATGAATTTAGATGGAGAACTTACATTCACAAGTATAAAAGAGATGCATGGCCAGCCATGGTGGCCTTGGTTCTCTGTTTCCCTAGACACACAGCCCCTCCTTGCCTTGGCCTTTGATCATCTTCTCTAGTATCCCACTCCCTGGTAACATCTACCCATGTCCTTATCCACTAATGTCAGCTTTGTGGTTAACTCTAATTCACTATTAGGCCATGAAATTTACTCTTGCCCTTATGGTTTCTCCTCTATGTTCCTGGGAGTGCTAGTGAAGTATACTCAATGTTACCAATGTCCCCATAGGAGATCTTTGAATGGAACCTCTTTACTAGAGCTGATATGGATTCTTGAAGACAATAGTTCTAGAATCATCCTTCCTGCCTCATATTTTACGATGCCACATCTTTGAATATACCCTGATGACCTGCTCACTTCCTGTATTCACCAAGCATTTACTGAAAGCTTATTATACCAGGCCCACTGCAAGACACAGCCTTTAACCTCAAGGTGCTCTACACGCATTCTAAATCTGGACAATATATAATGAGCACTTCAAACTATAGACTCCTGGGCTTTCCACAGGCATTTTAAACCCATAATGCCAAGGGATCCCATAAATGAAGGGAGGTGGTTGGGAAACTATAGCTAAAAATTAAGTGAATCTGGTTCTCATGTATATGTAGAAATAAACAGGCAAACCAATGACAGTGGAGCCAATTACACCTGCTAAAATAGTTTATTCATGAAATGAAAGGCACTAGAAGTTGGAGGCTACCCTTAAATTTGTCTCGAAATAATTTGCCATTAGTTATAATTTCTTTTCTGGAATTCAGCATGGGCTGAATTTGCCCAGCTTTAGCTGTGCTTCTGAACAACTTACCGGGACACTGAGAAGAAACATTCAGGAGCAGTTAAAAGCATGGTCTCCGTGGTGAACGCAGTGAATCTGAGCAAGCCACTTACCTGTGAGCTTCAGCTTCTCATCGGCAACATGGAGAATAATTGTACTTACCTTTCAGAGAGGTTGAGGTGTTTAAAAATGCATTGCTATGCTCATAACATTGTGCACTGCATAATATAGTAAATGCAAGCTATGATTTTTTTCTCAGAAAAGTTATTTGTCAGATGAGTTTCTGAAAAACTGAAAGGCTATTACTTAAAGCATCAAAACATTTTGTACTGTCACTGAAAGATTTTTTGCATAACATCCTAACTTATTGATGAGAATAGTGACTGTAGTTTAGCCTCTCCTGAAGGCCTAGGTTAGGGGCTCTTTTCACGGTCATCAATGCTAAAGCCCTGAGATGAGAAACAGGCTCATAATTCGTTGATACATGGGTTGTTTTCCTCAATGAGAAAGAGATTCATATTGCATTGATTTTCTAGAAGGTAATTCTGTTCCTTCATATTCAATAGACATATTTTTACTATCCTGAGGACACTGAATTCAACATCCATTGTCTGCTAAAGAATGCCAGGATGAAACACTTCAAAGAAACCAGTTAGAACAACAATCTCAATTTTTAAAACAATGCAAATTTAAGTAGGTTTAGATTCTTGCAGAACAAAGTAAGGAGACTAATCTCCAGCTCTCCTTATGTGTTCAGGCATTTTTATGCTTATTTCAACTTGATATTTTCGTGGTGTGAGTTTAAACTGTGAAATTTTTCTCCAATAATTGGTTGAGTACATTTTTTGTCTGACTTATAAATATTCCAAGCCAATAGGGTTTCAGGTTTATGCCATGAGGAATGCAAAGATGTTACATACACCATGTTGATTTGAGGAGATTTGTCAGTGTATCCGTTGGGGGAAAAGAAACAGCCTGAATCAGACATTTCAATGGAGCAAAATAGTTTCTAAGGAGTCACACAGCTGCAAGTGTAGACAGTGGCAAGAGTGAACCCTGGAAATGGTGAGGCACTGCAGTAGTGAGCAGTGCCTTGAAGCTGCTCTCGGCTCTAGGGAGGAGATGGGTTGGCAAAGTTTGGACCCAGAACTTCTGGAGGGAGATCTAGCTACTTCTATTTTTTTAAATATTCTTTTAAATTTTTTCTGTGTTTTATTTATTTTTGAGAGACAGCATGAGCAGAGGAGGGTCAGAGAGAGAGGGAGACACAGAATCTGAAGAGAGGCTCCAGGCTCTGAGCTGTCAGCACAGAGCCCAACATGGGACTCGAACCCACAAACCGTGAGATCATGACCTGAGCCGAAGTCGGACACTTAACCGACTGAGGCACCCAGGCTCCCCGAGATCTAGCTACTTTTCAAAATACCCCCTAGAGCAGAAAAAGAGATAGGTACCTCTCCCATCTTCTGACTCTGGTTTTTTCCCCTAGTGCCTATCATTGGCTAGTTGCCAAGAAAACAGTTCCTTAAGAGTGAAAACTGGATCTGAGAGCAAACAGGCAGAGCACATACATTGTGAGTATAAGGAAATAAATTATAGTATAATATTGACTTCCTCAAGTGCTATTACAGGAGACCTGGGGAGTGTGTGCTCAGATACACCCTGAGGCATGTTCTTTGTAATATCCCCAAATTAATATCCCATGATTACCAGGCCCATGGTTTCTTCATTTTCTCTAAATGCTATTACCATAAATAAATAGCCTGATTAAATTAGGGGGGAGTTGATTGCATTTATTAAAACTCAGCTCCTTATTTAACTTGAAAGCAAAATTAAATGTCCCGCAGAAATCCAGGTACAGCTAAATATTACAAAAAGTAAAAAGGACACTACTTGTGTTTATGCAGTAAGGATATGTTGATGATTTGAGACAGTTTTATGTTAGAACACCCTAGAGCCTGGTTGATAATTAAATATTTGTGTGCCTGCTAATAAAGGTAGATGCAATGATCAGTAGACACTTTTTCCAGCGTATTTTCCTTTGCACACTGTGAATAGCATAAGGGGAAAATCCTAAAATAACAACAAATGTTAATAGAGAAGAAAATCTATTGCAGCCTAATTTATTCAGCTTGGCTACTGTCTCAAAGCTGAGATCTATTTCTGTACGAATGCACGACTAAGTACTGACATTGTGAGGTTCCTTGTCAGCCAAGGGAACTAGCGAAGTCACAGTTAAAGCGCTAGGTGAATTTACCTCTAATTTGTTCCTGAGACAAAGTTTGAGAATTCATTAAATTTCTCTAAATACAGCTTTGCCATTTAAACAGGGGAAAGGAAGTAACCAAACTTTTTGACCAAGAACCACAGTTACCCTGTTAGTGAAAGGACACAGGTCTGAACCAAACTGACTCCATGACAGGCTTTAAGTTTCCCCTCTGTCTTTGAAGGCCTAATTTCCAGTTTCCCAGAATCATTAGACAATAAAAAGGCACAGATTGCTCAACAGGCGACCACCCTAGTAACACCCAATCAGAAGCAGCCAGCTAAAATGCTGACCATTCCTAAGGGCAGGCCTGTAGAGGGAAACCATAGATAGTTACCTGTTGTTTAATACTAGATTAGCCAGTTACTCACACCACGTGGGGGTCCTGGGTCCACTCTGTAATTGGTTAATTTCAAAGATACTCTAAATATTGTGATTGGATCCCACCATAAATAACTAATGCTCTAAACAAAGTGTATGGTTAAAGTTGCTACCAATGCTGTTACGAGATAATGATTGGATCACTGTACCTATGTTACAATTTCTTGTAACTCCCCCTTCCCAAACCCCATAAAAACCCTGCTCAGCCCTTATTCGGGGCTCTTAACATGGATCCACTGCATTGGTGAAATCTGAGAGACTGAGCTTAAGCCCAGCAAGCTTAAGCCCGTAATAAAATGCCCTTTGCTTTTGCATGCGTGAGCTGGTCTCCCTGGTGGTCTCTGGTCTTTGGGGACAATATTGCAATTTGGGCATAACATTAGAAACATATTTTAGGGATGTCACTAAACTCACAATACCATGTGGAGTATGGCATAGAAGCAGCTAATGCGGGGGCATTTGGATGGCTCAGTCAGTTAAGCGTCTGACTGGCTCAGCTCCTGATCTCACAGTTCATGAGTCTGAGCCTCGCTTTGGGCTCTGGGAGCCTGCCTCATATCCTCTATCTTCCTCTCTCTCTGTCCCTCCCCTGGTCCCTCTATCTCTGTCTCTCAAAAATAATCATTTATTTAAAAATATTTTTTAAAATAGCTAATATGATTAGAAGGTACAAAGCACACTCCTAAAAGTTGGTCAGTAAATTAACTCAATGAGTACTAAAAAAAAAAAAAAAATTTATATACATGAAACATGAGAAACACAGAGACCTTAAGTAATTTGTCAGAGGTCACATAGTTATTATTAGAACTTGGATGTTAATTTGGCCCCAGATTTGCAAAATGGTTATTTTATTAAAGCAAGGGTATGGGACCTTGGGCAGAAAAAGCTGTCCAGGGACCATGAAGAGACACTGGTTTTATACTATGGAGCTGGGGGAGGTTAAGTCCAGGGGAACATTCCAGTGAGATTTTCTTATGCTAAAGACTCCCAGCATACTGGAGGCCTAGCTTTTGGCAAGGTGAGGTTGTTTGTCCTCTAGCAAACCATTAGCATTAAGACAGTAGGCAGTTCCTGGAGAAACATTTTACTCTGCCGCCTCAAGTAGTTGTCAATGGGCTGCAGGTTATAAGGAAATTGAGTTCTATCTGCCATTTCCTTCTGCCTTTGTTTTCCACATCACTGTGGAGGGTGATGGAGACTTAGGTCCTGCAGGACTGTGATCTCTATCCATTATCCATTTGTTTTCTTTCCTTTCCTTTGTTCCTGGGCAGCCAGGAGTGCCTGAGGAAAATCACACACATCTCACCTTGGGGGGGGGGGGGCACGGGCGAGGGACATTCAGCTTGCCTTATGCTCCCTCATCATTTATTACCTCTAAACAAACTGTGCAGGGATATTATGAAGATTTTCATGCAACGTATGTGAAAATATCTATGAAATATAAAAGGTTATTGTAATTCTTAAGTAGGGGAGAAAATATCCGAAGAACCTAAAGGTTATTCTAATAAATACCTATTGGGATATTATGGTGAAAATCAAACTTGGTGACTTTTTGTCTTCGGACAATGTTATAGAATTTATGCAACCAAGCCACACCACATCTCTAAGTAAATATATACAGCAGTTTCCCATAGGACTTAGAATAATTTCTAAACATTTACATTAACTTATCAATTTTTATCTAAATTGGTCCCAATACCTCTCCAACCTTACCCTTTATTATTCTCCCCCAACCCACAGCTTTAAAGAGTATTTTGGGGGGCTATTTTTAAAAGATATAAACTCAATCCTTCCTTAGCTTTTTTTTCTGTTCCTAAGGCATTTTCCCCTTGCCAGCCTGGTCCTCTGGGGTTAACATCTTCTTGTATTTGAATGAATCATTTCCTCATAGGTGCTTACCAGACCTCTCAGGCTGAAGTAGCCACTGGGTCAATCTCTAGTCCATTGTCTTGTTTTCATTGTCTACTGAGTCATACTTAATATTTTATTTTTTGTTTATTTATAACTAAGGACTTTCAAACCCAATCAAAAGTGTAATGCCCAAGATTTCAATATCACCCCCAAAAACCAGAGACCACCAGGGAGACCGAGTCATGCATGTGAAAGCAAAGGGCAGTTTTATTACAGCTTCGGCTCACCAGGCCTAAGTTCGATCTCACAGCCTTCACCAACACAGTGGATCTGTGCTGTGAGCCCCGAATAAGGGCTGAGTAAGGTTTTTATGGGGTTTTGGAAGGGGAAGTTACAAGAAATTGTAACATAGGTACAGTGACCCAATCATAATGGTACAACAGTATTGGCAGGAATTTTAACCATACACATTGTTCAGCGTGTTCGTTACTTTTGGCGGGACCCAATTACAACATTTAGGGTATCTTTGAAATCAACCAATTACAGAGCGAGTTCAGGGTCTTATTCGGTGACTATCGGGTTAACTTTAACATGAGGTAACAGGGTCCTATTTAAAGTTCCCATCTGCAGGTCTCACCCTTAGGAATGTGGAGAGTGGTAGCTGGCCTTTCCTGATTGGATATCGCAAGGTGGTCTCTCCTGCCCTGGGTAATGTGTAACCGCCTAATAGTTCCAGAGAAACTGACCCTTAGACCTTCTAGTTTAGAGGGGGACCTCTGTCATGGAGTCTGTTAGGTTCAGACCTATGTCCTTACAAAAGTAACCTACATTTGAGAGAAAGCTTTATCTATCTTCACTGACTAGCCTATGGCAGGTATTTAGCAATTGTGGGTGTATGAATGCATCATAAATAAAAATATAAATTATTTGTATGTAGAAAGCATTATTCTAGTAAGACCGAGGTTATGCGTTAGGTCTTTATGAGACTCAATCAGCATCAACACAGTTTCAATATGGAGAGCTAATTCATCAACATTAACATTTATTAATAGTCAAAATAAAATCAAGTTACAAGTATAGAGAAATAAATACATATCTTCATGATTTAATGGAAATATATCTCAGAATGGATGCCATTTGGGTATTATTTAAGAGACACTATTAATGAAGACAAAGAAATAAAAGACATTATGTATAACATTCTATGTGTGCAAGATAAGTACCATTTACATAAAATTGTAAAATAGAGTGGCCCTTGGGCGGCTCAGTCAGTTAAGCATTCTACTTTGGCTCAGGTCATGATCTCACAGTTTGTGAATTCAAGTCCTGTATCCAGTTCTGTGCTGACAGCTAGCTCAGAGCCAGGAGCCTGCTTCAGATTCTGTGTCTCCCTCTCTCTCTCTGCCCCTCCCCTGCTCACACTCTGTCTCTCAAAAATAAGCAAACACAAAAATAAACATTTTTATTATTATTAATTATTTAATATATATTATATATATTTTTAATTGTTACTAATTTTTTTTTGAGAGAGACAGAGTGTGAGCTGGGGAGGGGCAGAGAGAGAGAGAGGGAGACACAGCATCCAAAGCAGGACTCAGGCTCCCAGCTGTTAACACAGAACCCAACATAGGGATGGAACTCAAGAATTTCAAGATCATGATCTGAGCCAAAGTTGGACTCTTAACCAGCTAAGCCCCCCAGACACCCCAACATTAAAATGTTTTTAATTAATAAATTGTAAATTAGAATAAACATGAAATTTTATAAAGTTAATTTGATTTTAATATTAGCAAAAACTTCTTAGAAGTAAAATCATTTTTGAAAAAAAACCAAATTATCATAAATATATTTATCTCAATTTCATTTTCTTATCATTTGAAAACTTATTTGGGTTTGAATTCCAAAACCTTCTTCATGTCTATTTCACTTATAAAATTCATACAGTTTGCTTTTGTTTTTTACATGTTCATTTATATTCATGTGAAACATCTCTCTCTCAAGACTTATTTTCTGTTATTTGCCTATGTCACTATTGATGTATGAAATAAGCCATTTAACTGTAAAAAGTGTTTAAATTGAATAAGGATGACATTGACAATGAGGTGAATTTTACATGGATATATGTTTAAAGTAAAATGACTTTTCCTCAGGTTTACAGTAAAACCTTTTACATAAACACAGGAGAGTTCAATATGCTTGAGATCAAAGTCAGGTGGCAGGATTTATGATGAATTTTTTACTCCCTATTTTGACTATAAATTCAGGCCCTGATGTGTCTTTTCTGTCCAGTATTTCAACCATCACTGGTATGTATGTAATTATAGCTTAACTTATTATAATAAAAATAGATTCTTCCAAAACAATATTTATAACATATCTTTCCATTATATTCCTTTATTTTTGTTTCAAGAGTAGTAGATAAATAAACTAACACTAAAGCTAAGGAGGCCACAACTCCTGTATTAAAATTATGTCATAAAATGTGGTCACGTTTTTAAAAATGAAAGCCAGTGTTTATAAGGACTTCCCAAATTTAAACAAGCACCTCTTGAGGGGCACTTGGGGTAGACCTTAACTCAGTCAGTTAAGTGTCCAACTCTTCATTTTGGCTCAGGTCATGATCTCACGGTTCATGAGTTCAAGCCCTGCATTGGGCTTTGTGCTGACAGTGCAGAGCCTGCTTGGGATTCCCTCTCTCTCTCTCTCTCTCTCTCTCTCACTCTCTCTCTCTCTCTCTGTTTGTCTCCCCCCCTCATCCTTCCCCTGTTTGGGTGCTCTCTATCTCAAGATAAATAAATAAACTAAAACACACACACACACACACACACACACACACACACACGCACACAAAACAGTATCTCTTGAAACTAATTAATTGAACTAGAGCTCCAAAATATTTATATTACAGGACATAAATTCTATGGAATATTTTCCAGAGAACAGGATCACATGAGCAAATAATCTTTGTAAATATACAATTTTGTATCTTGCCTTAGAGAATCAGTCTCACTAATCAGTATACTAAAGGTTTTAAGAAATTCAGCTGAATGACATCTAAATATCTTACGTGTAATTTGTTTAATTCCGTTTTTACAAACTCTCTTCATTAGGTATACCTTCAAACAACTTAATTTCTGGAGAATATATGTTGGCAAACAATTGCATTGATTTTTTTTTCAAAGTAATTTAAACTCATTTGTGTTGCAAGTGTTTTTCATTAAGATTATAATATTTCTATATTTACTAAAATATATTCTTCCTCTGATCATTCTTGATACACACATACATGCAAATATGTGTATATTTAGTAGGATATATAATATTGTCATGAGACTCTCGGGTCAGATTTTACCAACATCATGATGGGTGCGCACACAGGCACACACACGCTCACTATGAAAACGAACAAATCTGATTTCTATGGTGACAAATCAAAATTACCCTGTGCTTGCGTTGCCCATCTTTACACAATTCTGTCACCTTTTTGAAAATGCCAAGCAGAGAACTAACCACCTCCCTTCACTATGGATAAGGATAGAAAAAAAGTTGAACTCCCAAGAGAAAGGGCAGCAGTTATATATCAATTACAAGGAAAGGAGATAGAGTTAGGTAATCTGGGAGCGTGTCCATAGTAGGAGGGCAGTGACCCTGGAGATAATGTGGCTGCAGCAGCAGGAGGAGAAAATGTACCAAAGCAGAGCTGTGTAGGAAGGAATGGGGTGGGTGAGAAAATGCCGGAGATAGGGCTTCTGCCCAAACACACTGATCCTCAAGATGGGGAGTGTCAAGTGTCAAGAGCTGTGAGGATCGGCATAAGAGGAAGAAGAAAGAGCGCCTTAGAGGCAAGAATGTGTGATGAAGAATGTAATCAGGGGCTTAAAGTGCTGTCAAAATGCGCTGCCCCCAACACACATACATAATCCAGAACAGACCTGTGCTCTTGAGTAAATGTTTTTGTAATTTACATAAAATAATAAACAATTGATGAATGAATACTTCTTTTTTTATGTCAGTTGGCTAGCTTCAAAAAAAATGATCAATGCAGAGTAAACATAGAACACAGACTTAGAAGACATCATTACAAAAGAGATGACATTGAAAAAGCTGATACCTACATCTGGGTATTTAAAAGGTACACTTTAGATAGTTATTAATTTCTCTCCTTAGGGTCTTCTTATCCTAAAGGAGTAATAAAGGAAATCTATACTTTAATACAAATGATGTTCTTATCCCCATCCAACATTCACTAATCTCTTAGTGTATCAGGAAAGATCCCTGAAAAATGTAAAAGGTTTATATAGATTTGGAAAAGACTTATTTGGAGAAAAAGAATGTCCACAGTCTCAAGCAGAGATTTGGTGGGGCAATAAATGTTAGCATTAGGGAGGATACATACTATCTGTCTCATAAAGCATACTGTTTATAATAACAATGCAGAATAAGTCCAGAATATGATTTTGAACAGTCATTCATACGTGCTTATTTTTATATTCTAAAAATCAAATTTTCCTGTTGCTAAACTTAATCCTCCTAGGATCAGTAATGAAATGAAGAAAGGATTTGGTAGAATATCATCACTCCCCAAGTAATGTCTACAAAAGACCATCTTTGTCAGCTCAGTCACAAGTGAAAGCTACTCTTACTTCTCTTTGTTTTTGTTTCTTTGTGTTCTGCCAGATGTTTTCTTTAAGTAGTTCGCTCACTTTGGCGTACACTCAGGTAAAAAAAATGTACCTTTGGGGCGCCTGGGTGGCTTAGTTAGTCCGACTTCAGCTCAGGTCAGATCTCACGTTCGTGGGTTCGAGCCCCGCATCAGGCTCTGTGCTGACAGCTAGCTCAGAGCCTGGAGCCTGTTTTCAGTTCTGTGTCTCCTTCTCTCTCTTCCCCTCCCCCTCTCATGCTCTGTCTCTCTCTGTATCAAAAATAAATAAATCATTAAAAAATTTTAAAAAATGTACCTTTGATAATGTTATAATAAGAGGGCCTAAATTTAGTTAGTTTCTGGGATTTATACAACCATTAGTAAAACTAGACTTCTAAATATGACCAAGAATGCTTTTGTATTTATGTGTTCAATAGCATATCTTGAAAGGTATTTGAGGGGCACCTGGGTGGCTCAGTCGGTTAAGCATCCGGCTTTGGCTCAGGTCATGATCTCACGGTTCGTGGGTTTGAGCCCCATGTCAGGTTCTGTGCTGACAGCCTAGAGCCTGGAGCCTGCTTCAGAGTCAGTGTCTCCCTCTCTCTCTGACCTTCCCCTGCTCGCGCAGTCTCTCTCTGTCTCTCAAAAATAAATTAAAAACATTAAAAAAAAAAAGAAAGATATTTGAAATGGAAGGAAAGCGTTTTCATGCAGGCACATATACAGCTGTGGGACAAAAGGACTGTGAGCAGTCTAGTAATAAAGTGGAAAACAAAGTTTTGAGGAGTATTAAGCAGAAGATATTGATTTATTCTGACTAAAGACAAGAGAAAAGTTCACACACCAAAAAAAAGTAAAGTCATATCTTCCACAGCCTTAGAAAATGGTAAGATTTTTGACAGATGAAAATGTGTGGAAAAGCCTACTAGATATTCTGATATTTTAAAAAATTGACAGTGCAACGTTTTTGGCAGCTTCTTTTTATTAACTTTTTTTTTCTCCCCTGAGCTCTAGGCAGACATTTAGCAATTAATCTTTTGGTGCTACAATGAAATAGGCAAGTGTGATTGGAATGGTGAATAGCTCAGTGCAAGGATAAAAGATAAAAAAGACAGAAGTGACAAGTCTTCGATCATAAAAGCCATCACTCATCAGAGATTAGAATTCCTAAATCTAGACTTCACTCTGTAGCCTTTGGTCCAGACATCACTGGCATTCTCCCATTTACTTGCCATAATGATGTCTCAGGAAAAAGGATGTTATAAGAGTTTGATTCTTTACCGACTATGTTATAGTCTGGAAATAAACTTTTTCCAAAAAAAAAAAAAAAAGGAAAATATTTATTTCAATTTTCAGTTTTCAGTTGAGCAAAAGATGGATTTCTCAAATGTACTGAAATAGACACTTGCTTTCTGAAGCATAAACTCAACTCTGCACCAAGGTTCCTGTTGCCTTTTATCATCATCATTATCATTATTTTCATTTGTCTCTTTATATCATAAAGCCAATCTATACACTATTTTTATGGTGATTTTTCAGTTTTAATTGGGTCATATTTTCTGTTGGTAGTATCGTACATTCAGAACATAGATACACTACTTAAATGTATTTTTTGGTAAAAATCTATGCTTTCAATCTGGCAGATTTTCTCCCTGGCTCTAATATTTAGATATATGTAGACTAATGATTAAGAAATTCCCCAGGAGCAAAATGTGTCCCTGACAAAAGTCAAAATATCAGACATTTGTTCAACCCGGCACAGTATTTATTAGAACTTATTAACCCACAAAATCACATACACGTATACAAAGTGTGTGTTTCTTCCCTATTCACCTTCACTTAAGAATCAAAATGCTAAACTCATTTTTAAATAATAATTTGAAAGAAATCTCCACGTTTGAAAATTAGAAGAAGATGAAATGGCATGAGCTTTCAGTAATGATGGGGTTTCACATTCAGGCAACATAGTCATCATAGATGCACACATTTATTTGTAACAATTTGAGATAAAGAGCACTTGACTACTCTGTAATGTAAGTAATCTTTTCATTATTTTCTTCCCTAACAAAGTCTATTATAAGTCCAGGTCAAGAAGCTAAATTTCACTAAAGAGTGGAAATAACACAAACTAGCTAATAGATATAATTCATAAATTTTTTAAAAAAATTTTACAGAGAGAGAGAACATACAAACTGAGAAGAGGGACAGAAAGAGAGAGAATCTTAGGCAGGCTCCACCCTCTGTGTGGAGCATTACACGGGGCTCATGGGGCTTGATCCCATGACCCTGGAATCAAGACCTGAGTCAAAATCAAGAGTGAGATGCTCAACCAACTGAGCCACCCAGGCACCCACAATTTGTGAAATTTAAACAGGAGAATAAAAAAGTGGGTGACAGTAGAGAGAGTTGAGTTTCCAGAGCTACAGAAAGTTCTAGTCAAGAACTGAACATGGTCACAAAGTTATGGTTGAAAGGTCATGGACTAAATCTAGAAATCTTTGGAATAAAATTAGAAAGTGCTTTATTGACTACGGGCCAAAATAGACTATCCTTGACTCAAGAACAGAAAGCAGAAAATAAATGTTGAATAAGTAGAACTGATTGTTAGAATAGAGGGCTGAAGAATATTAAAGCTAGTTGGTATTAAGTAAAAGAAGTTAATTTAGTAAATGCAGACAGAAACACATTCTCAGAAGCACTTCGTAAAGAAGCCAAAAAAATGAGACAGAATCTTCAGAATAATTTTTTACTTGCCAACACAACAGCGGAGTTGGGATCAAAGCTGGAGTTTGATTAGTTATAGTATTAATTTTTTTCTCAAAGTATAGTTAACACATAGCATTGTAATGGTTTCAGGTGTATAATACAATGACTCAACAACTCTCTTTAATTCTCAGTGCTCATCATGCCAAGTGCATTTTTTAAATATTTTTAATGTTTATTTATTTTTGGTAGAGAGAGACAGGGTGCAAAGGGTAAAGGCAGAGAGAGAGGAAGACACAGAACCTGAAGAAGGCTCCTGGCTCGGAGCTGTCAGTACAGAGCCCAACGTGGGGCTCAAACCCAAAAACCCCTGAGATCATGACCTGAGCCAAAGTCGAATGCTTAACTGACTGAGCCACCCAGGCACTCCGTTGCTAAGTGTATTCTTACTCACCTTTATCAATTTCACCCATCATCCCAACCACATCCACCCTGGCAATCACCAGCTTGTTCTCTGTATGTTCTCTGTATTTAAGATGCTATTTTTTATTTGTTGTGTGATATATACACATACATCACATCTTTTTTATCCATACGTCTAGTCTATCAATGGACACTTGAATAGCTTCCACATCTTGGCTATAGTAAATAATGCAACAAACATAGGGGTGCATGTAGCGTTTTGAATTAGTGTTTTCATTTTTGGGGAGGGTAAGTAGTAATGGCATTTCTGGTTCATATGGTAACTTCATTTTTAATTTTTTGAGGAGCCTCTGTAATATTTTCCACATTGGCTGAAACAATTAGTATTCCATTTACAAAATAAGTCTTATTTTGATGATTTTAAAACTGGAACATCCACATTTAAAAGACATAAAAGACTCCCAGTTTGAGGCATATCCATACAGAATGTGTATTTGCAATGGACAAAGAATGAGATATGTGGAAGTGGAAAGATAAACTTGAATATTTTGGTAAATTTGGTCTCTGTGCTCTGAAAATTTCTGGGAACTATATAACTCTTAACTCTGATTCTGTATGTGATTTGCTACTTAGTTAACTATTTATAATTCCACATTATATCACTTGTTCTATCTGATTCCATTATTTCACAGAAGAAAATTGAGAAGAATAAAGGTTATTGAGTTAAAAATAAATACCATAACACCTCCAGAAAATAACACCAAGTAAAATCCATCTTTGTTTAGAAAGTTATTTTTATTAAGCCATTAATGTTTGATTGGACTATGGGTAGACATAAAGTACGTACAAAAACCATATAAAAAGCTTTTAAAATATAAATGTCTGATGGGGTACCTGGGTGACTCAGTTAAGCATCTGACTTCAGCTCAGGTCATGAGCTTATGGTTCTTGGGTTCGAGTCCCACATCAGACTCTGTGCTGACCTCTAGATTGGAGCCTGGAGTCTGCCTCGGGTTCTGTATCTCTTTCTCTCTCTGCCTCTCTGTCTCTCTCTGTCTCTCAAAAATAAATAAAATGTTAAAAAAATTAAAATATAAATGTCTGATCTACCTGTCATAGTAAAATAATTTCTCTGAAATGGGTATCTATTGATGAAAAACCATTGCAAAGTTTAGCAGTTTAAAAGAATCCACTTATTTGCATGCTCCAAGAGAAAGTAGCAAACCTATTAGAGTCATGACTCAGGAGGTGTACAAAGTGTCATTTAGAGCTGTCAGAGAAGCTTCAAGTTCTACTAAAAAGAAGAAAGGCATATGGACGTGATTACAAAAGTATACATACAAACTACCTGAAATCATCAGCTGGGGCTTGAACTCCAGTTCTCAAAACAAAACAAAACAAAAACACAACTCAAGGGAAAAGAATAGCTGTAAATCTGAAAGATATGATTTCAACAGCTGCCTGGGGTTAAGTAAACAGATTTTGGAGTTTAATCCTGTCAGGTAAAATGGGATTTGTTAATATTTTGTGCTTTCTGTTCAAGCTCAAGAAGGGGCTAGGGCTCAGGAGTAAGGACCACATTCATGCCCTAAGGGATTTGTCCAAGATACAAGGTCATATTAGATGTAAACCCACTTTAACAAAACCCAAAGCCTACACCCCACAAAATCAACATAATTATCTGTAGTTGAATTTCTTCTAGGACAAAACTCAGGAACTCTAAAAAGTTAACAAATGTCTAAAACTGTAACACCCACAATTCTCAGTATGTAATAAAACAATAAATAAAATAAAAGACATATTGTGGGGAAAGAAAGAGAAAATGTGATCTTGAGTCAAAAGAGAAAAATCAGTCAATAGAAACAGACCAATCAGATGAGGGTTATAAATAAACTATGATTAATACGCTAATGAACCTTCCAAAAATTAATGGGAATATTAGGTAGAGATTTAGACTGACAAAAGAGGTATGGAAACTTTAAAAAAATAGAAATGGAAAATATAGGAAAAGAAATATCTAATAATAAGATTACTGTATTAGAGAAAAATCTGTAAAGATATAGACTTTTAAAAAACATGATTAATAATTTGACCCTCAAGGACACCTATGGAAATATGTACTTCACAACTGTGGATTACCTGTTTCAAATACTTAAATAATATTACAAACATTAACCAAATTCTGGACATAAAGTAGCCTTTATTATAAATAAAAACAAGCCAAAATAAATGATAAAATATATTTTTTCTTACTGCAATGTAAACATTAAAGACATCAAATATGGTATGTAAATACTCTATGATTAAAGAGAATACTTTAAAAGTTAGAGAGTTTTGGTGAGCCTGGGTGGCTCAGTCGATTGAGTGTGGGATTTCAGCTCAGGTCATGAGTTGCGGTTTCTGGGCTTAAGCCCATGTCAGGCTCTGTGCTAACAGCTTGGAACCTGGAGTCAGCCTTGGATTCTGTGTCTCCCCCTCTCTCTGTTTCCCCCCTGCTCATGCAATGTCTCTCTCTCTCTCAAAAATAAGCATTTAAAAACTTATTTTAAATAAAATAAAAATTAGAGGGGTTTTTTGCTTTTTTTTATCTGAATGATAGAAATAGTGGGTCATATCTCAAGGTATTTTAAGTAAAAATTGCACCAAACTGCTAATATTAGAAAAAAGAAAGGTTAAAAAAAAAAGTCAATAGATTAA
>PJEM01002905.1:21382-122691 GCA_004023845.1 Helogale parvula
TAAAGAACTCTGGTGGAAAAGTTAAAACAGTATTAACTAACTCTGGTGGAAAAACTAAGGCAGAACTGACTAACTTTGTTAAATATCACAGCAAGATAAGCAGCAGTAAATAGCTGTTAGTTCCTGAAGAGTCATAAATAACTATTGGCTCCAGGAATTAAGTTTACCTTCAGTTAATGTCTGACAGGTCCCTGGTACCCTGTGCCTTCCCCCACGTTCTTTCCCCCTTCCCCACATTTTTCTTTTCCCCTGGTTGTGTATATAAGCAACCCCCTTTTGAATAAACGTTGGAGCTTGATCAGATCTCTGTCTTGCTCTCATTCTTTGTGTCTCTTGTCCCATCCATTCACCCGTTCCCTCCTCCAAGGTTCCCTGTTGAAGGACCCTGTGGGCCTGGGCAGATTAATATCATCTCAATCACATAATTCATCAGTGTTCTGGATATTCCCTTTTTATTTTTTTTTGCTTTTATTTTTTTAAAAATTTTTAGTAGTTTATTGTCAAATCGGTTTCCATATAATACCCACTGCTTCTCCTCACAAGTGCCCCCCACCATGACCATCACCCCTCCTTCTTCCCCCTCCCCCTTCAGTCCATGGTTCATTTTCAGTATTCAGTAGTCTCCCTTGATCTGTGTCCATCACTCTCCCCCGCTCTCTTTCCCCCTTCCTCTCCCCATGGTCCCCTGCCAAGTCTCTCCTGTTAGACCTATGAATGCAAACGTATGGTATCTATCCTTCTCTGCCTGACTCATTTTGCTTAACATGACACCCTCAAGGTCCATCCACTTTCCTACAAATGGCCATATTTCATTCTTACTCATTGTCATATAGTACTCCATTGTATATATATACCACATCTTCTTGATCCATTCATCAGGTGATGGACATTTAGGCTCTTTCCATGATTTGGCTATTGTTGACAGTGACGCTATGAACATTGGGGTACATGTGCTGCTATACATCAGCACTTCTGTATCCCTTGGGTAAATCCCTAGCAGTGCTATTGCTGGGTCATAAGGGAGTTCTATGGATAGTTTTTTGAGGAGCCTCCACACTATTTTCCAGTCGATAGATGCTGAAAAAGCATTTGACAAAATACAATATCTCTTAATAAAAACCCTCGAGAAAGTTGGGATAAAAGGAACTTACTTAAACATTATAAAAGCCATTTACGAAAATCCCACAGCCAATTTTATCCTCAATGGGGAAAAACTGAGAGCTTTCCCCCTGAAATCAGGGACACGACAGGGATGTCCACTCTCACCATTGTTGTTTAACATAGTGTTGGAAGTCCTAGCATCAGCAATCAGACAACAAAAGAAAATAAAAGGCATCAGAATTGGCAAAGAAGAAGTCAAACGTTCCCTTTTCGCAGACAACATGATACTCTACATGGAAAACCCGATCGACTCCACCAGAGGCCTTCTAGAACTGATCAATGAATTCAGTAATGTTGGAGGGTACAAAGTCAATGTACAGAAATCAGTTGCATTCTTATACACCAAAAATGAAGCAACAGAAAGAGAAAGCAAGAAACAGATCCCATTCACAATGGCACGAAAAACCATAAAATACCTAGGAATAAACCTAATCAAAGATATAAAAGACCTGTATGCTGAAAACTATAGAAGAATTATGAAGGAAATTGAAGAAGACACAAAGAAATGGAAAAACATTTCGTGCTCATGGATTGGAAGAATAAACATTGTTAAAATATCACTAATACCCAAAGCAATTTACACATTCAAGGCAATCCCCAACAAAGTTGCACCAGCATTCTTCTCAAAGCTAGAACAGACTATCTTAAAATTCATATGGAACCACAAAAGACTCCGAATAGCCAAAGTAATATTGAAGAAGAAAAGCAAAACGGGAGGCATCACAATCCCAAACTTTAGCCTCTACTACAAAGCTGTCATCATCAAGACAGTATGGTACTGGCACAAAAACAGACACATGGTCCCCTTTTATTATTTATCTGCTGCTGCATAATCATGTTACCATGAAGAGTGGTTTAAAAGAATGTACATTTTGGGACACTTTGCTGGCTCAGTCAGTTTAGCATCTTTTTTTTAAATTTCTTTTCAAAATTTTTTAAGTTTATTTATTTTTGTGAGAGAGAGAGAAACAGTGCAAGTGGGGGAGGGGCAGAGAGAGCAGGAGACAGAAAATCTCAAGAGGCTCCACCCTGGCAGCACAGAGCCCAAGCCCAGAGTTCAATGCGGGGCTCAAATTCAGGAAACCGTGAGAACATGACACAGCAGAAACCAAGAGTCGGACGCTTAACTGACTGAGCCACCCAGGAACCCTAGTGACGCTTAATTTTAGTTCAGGTCATGATCTCAGAGTTCATGAGCTTGAGACCCATGTTGGGCTCTGGGCTGGCAGCACTGAGCTTGCTTGGGATTCTCTCTCTCTCTCTCTCTCTCTCTCTCTCTCTCCTCTCTCTACCCGTTTTCCTGCTTGTGCACGCTTTATCTAAATAAACATACACATATACACAAAGAAAGAATGCACATTTATTACCTTACAGTTTCTGTAGGTCTGGACTCTGGACTCCACTTAGCTGGGTCTGCCATTCCAGAATCCACAGGCTACAGTCAAGGTGTTGGTTCAGGCTGCAGTCTCCCCTCCACTTTGGAAAATCTGCCTCCAAACCACATGGTTGGTGGTAAGATTCAGTTTCACACAGCCTATTGGACTGAGGGCTTCAGTTTCTTGCTAGCTTTTAGCTGTAGGTCACCCTTAGTTCCTAGCTGATCTTTGGCCAGAGGACTACCCTCTGCAATTTGCCCTTGTGAGCTTTCCCAACATGGCCTCCTGTTTTATTTTAACCAGTACAGGAGACAGTCTCCTAGAAAGACTGACTTTACAATATGGTGTCACATAATTGCCCTGCCCACACTGAATAAGAGAATATTCAAGGGTGTGAGTACTGGACAGCAGGAATATTTGGGACCTATGATAGAATCCATCTGCCACACTCGTTTTGTCTCTCTAGATTCATGCTCCATTTTTCTTCACTCAGCTAAGTGTCCTGGGTGGCTAACTTTGACAGAAGGCATGGCTATGGGTAGCACAATTGTACTACTGGAAAAACATGATGTGGGCGTATATATTCCATTCCTTCACTGGAACGCTTTGGCGGGGCTGTTTTTTGTTACTGAAACCTGGAGCTTAGGTGTGCTCGTCGTCACGTACAGCATCAACGTTCTTCCAAATTCTGCGGATTGTGTGGCCCTTTCACTGTCCCTGCAGAACTAAGAGTATTCACGGATCCTAACTGCTTTTAGTCTGTAGTGATTCAATATCTCTTGCAGGGTTCCCTAAACTGTGCCCACTCTATTGCAAATAATATTTTCTTTAAACTCTTCCATTACCCTGGGTGAATGTGCCATTTGTTTTCTGTGAGACTCTGACTCATACATGTGCACAGATAACAGGAAAAAAATGATATCACCTCAGTGGATCCAGAAAAATAACTGACTATTTAGTATCCAAAATTAATAATTTTACAAAGAAATATTTTAAAAAGTAGAAATACAAAGATCTGATATAAGGTATCCTCAAAAATATAACAGTGAATTTCATGTCAAATGGTGAACCATTGAAGTATTTTCCCTTAAGATCTAGAAATGATTTAAGAATGTTTCTTATCCTGTTAATCAATATTGAATAAAGACAAGTAAGATAAGAAACACACACACATACACATGGAGATAGATTGGGGGAAATGTCTAATTAAGAACAGATAAAACAGATTGTATATTAAAAATCAGGATTCTGTATTAAAAACAGGAAATTTTGAGTTACCAAAAATTATTAACATTTATAAGAGAATTTAGCAAGGTTGACAAATTTTAAAAAAACAAATACACAACAATATTATGTGTTTCTATATCCCTACTAAGAAGTGTGAGAATGTAAAATTTATCATTATTAAAAGATCTATGGAGTTGATACAATTATAATCAAAATCCAAACATGTGTGTGTGTATGTGTGTGCATGCAACAGGCAGAGAGAAAAAGAGAGAAGGAGAGAGAAAAAAGGATATGATGTGGAAAGCTAAAATGTATTGGAAACACAGAGGATCAAGCATACCCAAGCTACTTTTGAAGAAGAATGTCAAAATATGAGTTGTTTGACTCTATATGAATATGTATTACAAATCTGCAGTAATTAAACCAATGAAGTAGTAGAGAGATAGATGGACAGAAGAAGAGATACCTCTCAGAAACAGACACACAGATACATGGACACTTGATTTAGGACAAAATAATACAAAGAAATACAGAAAGATACTATTTTTAACTAAAGGCTCTGAGTCAATTGGATATTATATGGAAGAAAACGAATCTTGACTTTAATCACATGGTACATGAAGATTGCTCAACAGAAAGTACAATAACATTTTAATATAAAAGGCAAAACATTAAAGCTTCTAGAAGATAAAATAGAATATGCTTATGACTTTGGAGTAGGCAGATTTAAGCACAAAATATTGGCCATAAATAAAAGGCTACATTCAATTTAAATTTAAAGTTTGTGAAATGTTCATCAAAAGACATCATTAATAAGAGAAAATTTCAAGTCATGGAATTAGAACAGTTATTTGCAACACATATAAGTAACAAAAAGTTCACATCCAAAATACACATCCAAATCCAATAATGGTTATACAAACCATTAAGTAAAAGAAAGACGACACAAAAGAAAAGTGGGTAAGAAAAATAGACACTTTAAAATATAGATTAATCAAAATGATGACTACATCTATACAAAAGCAACTCCTTTCATTAATAACCAAGGAAATGTACACTGAAAACCACAATGGAATACAAGCGTACATATATTGGAATGGCAGAAATAATGATAAACAATACTCAGTGCTGATGTGGACATTGCACAAGAATCACATACTCTGGGGGCGCCTGGGTGGCTCAGTCGGTTAAACATCCATCTCTTGATTTCACCTCAGGTCGTGATCCCAGCATCGTGGGATCGAGCCCCTGGTCAGGCTTCATGCTAAGCATGGTCTCCCTCTCTCTCTCTCTCTCTCTCTCTCTCTCTCTCTCTCCCCGTGTGTGTGTGTGTGTCACTGAATTCCACTGCTGAAACAAATATTATGTGTGAAGTAACTTGAATTTAAATAAAATCATGGAAGAAAAAAAATTCTCTCTCTCCCTCTGCCTCCCAAAGTATCACACTCTGCAGATAAGAGGGCAAAATAGGTACAATCATTTTGGGGGGAAAAATCACTGGAAGTATCTACTAAGCCAAATACACGCATATCCTATGGCCCTACACTCTTTTGTACCAACTCCACAAAAATGAATGTATTTTTTCAACAAAAGAAATATACAATAATGTTCAAGCATCACTAATTGTAACAGCCAAGATTGGAAATGACCCAGTTGTTCAGACTTAGTAGAATGGTCATAGTGTGGAATGTTTATTCAATAAAATATTACTCCAATCATACTTTATGGTTGCAAAGTATAAAAAGGAAACATGTACCTACAATTTTGGAGCATCGGTTTAACTATAGCACCAACAAGAACCAACCAAGAGGTCCATAAAATATAAAATGGATAATTTCTGGTCTACCCATTTAATGAAATATAACATAGCCACAATAACAAATGTAATATAGCTACAGGAAACAACCTGAAAGAATTGTAAAATCCTAATGCTGAACAAAACATTAAATACAATATGATTCCACCTATATAATTCTGTGACCGTTAAAATAAAATTCCATTATAAATAAAACCAAGGAAGTAGAGGTTTCTTGTAGAGTTGAACAGTTCATGTGAAAAGCACTTTGAAATTTAACCCCAAATTTTCACACATGATTGTAGAAAAGAATATATAAACTTTGACTAATGCCCACACAATAGCATCTGTATTAGTGACAATAACAATGCTATAGATGGTGGTAAATTTTCTAGAAAGTAGACTTCTAAATGGAAAAGCACTGTGTGGCATAGAAGAAATAACAACTAGGGGCACCTAGGTGACTCACTCGGTTGAGCATCTGGCTTCGGCTCAGGTCATGATCTCACGGTCTGTGGGTTCGAGCTCCGCGATGGACTCTGTGCTGACAGCTAGCTCAGAGCCTGGAGCCTGTCTTCAAATTCTGTATCTCCCTCTCTCTCTGACCCCCCCCCCCCGTTTATTATCTGTCTCTCAAATATAAATAAAAAACATTTTTTAAAAGAAGAAATAACAACTGATATTCAGAAATGCTTTAAAGGTTATATGATCATTATTATTAAAAGATAGTAGAAAATAGAACTACAGGGATTAATTAAATTATAGCACTCTTCTATCTTAAATCTTGGGCTTCCAGGGTGCCTGGATTGTTCAGTCGGTTGAGCATCTGACTTCAGCTCAGGTCATGATTTCACAGTTCCTAGGTCTGAGCCCCTCGTCCGGCTCTGTGCTGACAGCTCAGAGCCTGGAGCTTGCTTCTGATTCTGTGTGTCCCTCTCTCTCTGTCCCACGCCTGCTCACTATCTGTTTCTCCCTGTCTCTCAAAAATAAATAAATGTTTAAAAAATTTAAATCTCGGGCTTCCATGGTCTCTTGACTTGAAATCTGATGTCCTGTGACTGTAACAGCTAAGTGGGACAAGACAATTCATTCCTTAGGGATTCTCTTTTCCCACTATAAACTGGGGATATTCTATAAGGCGATCACAGGCATAAATTTTAATTTTAAATTTCTATTTCTACACCCATATTTCCATAGGTTGAATTTTCTTTTTTTGACGTTAATATGGTATATTTGCTCAGCGACAAGCCAAGATGAAATTTATAATTGTCAAAAAATTGTAACTTGAGTACAACATTGATTTTACATTTTTGTTGAATAACTCAAAATAATAAATTACAGCGATTCACCAAGAATGGTGATTTTTTTTCTGTGCTGAAGGTTTTTCGGGGAAGATAATGCTTGCAGATGATGTCTGACATCTGAGAGGACACCAGAAAGGAATGGAAATCAAACATATTGTGGTTTTTGAGCATCATTCGAGACCTCGGACTCACATGCCTTCAATAAGACTGATTGGAACTACTGCTCCACATTAAAGGTCATTCTCATCATCCGCAGCTTCATGCAAATCTCTGCTCCACTCTTGGATTTATTTCTCCAGGACCAAATGACTGCATCCTCTTCTTTGCTAATTAGAGAGAGAGAACTAGCTACATGCTTTATTTAGAAAATGCTATTTTATGCCAGTTGATTCTTGAGACTTATGCCACAAACATCTGAGATTTAATGGGAACATTTATCCTTTAGATGGCATCACTGTGATTTGCCCCCTTGTTCATTTCATTTGCTACGTGTTCTAACCCATGGAAAGGAAAAATTCATTCAGCAACAACAGAGATACACTTGTTACCATTTAGAGGTATGCAATAGGAGACGCCAGGGGCATAACTGACAGAAGTGCTTCCGTTTAAAGGGTAGACAGTTAGCGTGTAAAAAGTGAAGTGTCATCTCACCAGATACCGAATTTTTTCTTCCACTCAGCTAGTGATTCCGGCACAGGCAGTCATGATTCTTTACAACATGGCGATTTTAGGGAAACTGTGCTCCATGTTCCTCTCGGTGACCTGAGTGTAATAGTGACAGAAGAAAATGACAACATACAAACATCTTGGAGTAATTGAAAAAGACCTTAATATTTGACATCATAGGAGCAGCCTATTTTATGCACTAGACTACTTGATATCTGATTAATGAGTGTTTCAACTCTTTGTAGTCTGGAGGTTTGACGTCAATTGAAGGTACAGAGCTATGCAGTGGGCGGTGGGGAAGCGGGGGGGTGGGGGGGACTGTTATCATTAAACCCAACCTGGTATAAATATTCATGTGATGTAATTTGTGCTCAGATTATGTACCTACTTCCCACAATTACAGTAATCACCTACTGTGTTAAAGGCTCTTGCCTTCATGGCTGGATGAAGAATTCAGTGGAGACAAATAGAAGAAAATGAGCAAATGAGAGTGACTCCCAAGGTTATGGAGTTTGATTGTTACAAACAGCCATAAAGGCAAAACACTGGCATGATTTGTTATCTGGGCCAGAAGCTATTGAACATGTTTAGAAGGATTATACTCTTGTGAAATGACAATGCAAAACTTTGTTCTAAGTAGAAACAAAAGGCTGCACCATCTCATTGTCTTGGGGGGATTATGTGTCAGATTAAATGGAATATCTTGGACGAGTCGGGGTTTTGATTTATGAGACTATTGTGTACTGGAATAATTGGGAGAATTTCAAAGAATATACAGAAGCTTTGGGTAAAACAAATAAAGGAATTTTTCCTTCCTAAGTTTAAGAATATTTGAGGAAACATTCATCACTGTGGGGTTCTCCAGATCAATTTCTGAGTCATAGCCTTGCTGCAGTCCTAGGCATGATGCCAGGCAGAATTGGGAATTCTGTTACCATTAGAGTGAAATTCTGAGAATCCCAGGAATTTTTGGTATTAATGGGGCTGAAAAACACAAATATATATAAGAATATATCTGCTAACTTCATCTCTTTCTTGAAAAAAAAAAACAATATTAGTCCTAAAAGCAAAGAAAGCACCACTTGAGGGTCAACACAATTCTCCAGGTATATAACACTCACAGCTCATTTCTGGAAAGATTTTAATAAAATTAAATATTAGCTTCTGGAATTGCAAAATGATGCAAATTTTTATCTTTATTTTCAATCTTCTGAGCTTTGTATTGTGCAATTGGAATATAAATGTAACAATGAAATATTCACTCTGACTGGTGTTGCATTTTGTAAAGGCATTATGCCTATACTTTGACTATAAATAGATATGTAAGATCGAATTAAATGAACTACCTGAACATTCCCATTTGTTGTAATTTCTTAAAATGAATTCATAAATGATGGGACCAATACTTTTTAAGCGTTAATGACCTTATTCAAAGAATCTGTGGCAAGTCATTCCACCAAATCCCTTCTGTTATATTCAATCTAATATTTGCATTTAAATGCAATATGTTACATTTACTGTCTTCTCTTTGCTTTGAGAAATGAAAAAAAGGCCATCTTGAGGTCTTGAAAAATATGAGCATAAAAACTGAACAAAAAGTACCATTTTTATTTGCATAGAATATTCAAAAGATTTAAACATAGCCAAACCATTTTTTTAAACAGAATGACAATTTGTTCTGATAAGTTTTCTTTATTGCTATGGAATGGTAATTCCAAAGATATGTTATATTTTATTATCAATTCAAAGAAAAATGGACTTTGCTAAATATGGGCAAATATTTTTTGATCTGTGCCATAGGTTTCATGAGAATTATACCACATTTATAAGGATTTTTCCATTTTTGCAAATACAATAATATTTGCTGTTTATACTGGAAGCTTTAATTCCCTACATATAATCATGATACTGTTCTTTAAAGTAAAAAACTTCTTTTTTCTTTTCAAAAATCAGTCAATTGACCTTAATCTAGCACTGAACTGTAAAGTATAATTATTTTGATGATCGCTTTGCTTGGAAGCCTAGAAATAACTCTGGGGTGATGATGGTTAATGAGTCTAACACATTAGCCCATATTTATGTTTCTTTTAAGAAATGAGATTGAAGAAATGAGATTGTGATTTCAATTTAGATTACAATCACCATGACTGCACATCCCTGAATTATCATCAGCATGATCTACACTGATAACCTCAATGGTGTTACAATAATGGTATTTATGAACTGAGACCCAACAGTCTGAAATAAAGTCTAAAATTCTCGTTTCTCAAAACTGTAGTGCAATTTTAAGAAATGAGGGTGGAGTGTTTAACATCATAGTCAAACTGTAACTCTGTAATTTAGTTTGTTTACATTAGTGGTTCTCAAAGTTTGTCCCATCATTTTTCAGTGATTCTTAAAATTTCATTCAGGTATGTTATTCTTGAGAATCTAGTAGCTCTTAAGAAGAAAGGAATGAAGGAAGGAGGGAAGGAAGGAAGGAGGGAAGGAAGGAAGGAAGAAAAGAGAGACAGAGGAGAGGAGAGGAGAGGAAAGGAAAGGAAAAGAAAGGAAAGGAGCTAATCTCTTCCTGTGACACCCTCACTGACTCATCCAGAAATATTTTACCAGCTTTCAGAGCATCCTTTAGTCCATTCAAGCTGATACATAAAACCGGCCATCACAGGTGCTAATTGTGGCTTGAGTTAGCTCAGGCAGGTTTCTGAGAAGCTAAATTAAGATGATTAGAACATTGTGTTCAAAGGTAAATAGGGGAGTCTGTGTGTGTGTGTGTGTGTGTGTGTGTGTGCGTGCGCGCGCGCGCACGCGCACGCACATGAATGTGTTTCACTGCTGAGAGAGGTCTTTGAGGTTTTTGGATATTTTAATTTAAATAATGCAAATATAATCATTTGAGATTGATCCTCCCGAGATCATGCTGCAGCTGAAATGTTAAGCAACAACAGGGCAGAATAAAATAAACTGTACCTTAGTTAATCTAACCAGAGCCTTTATAATGTGGGTATGTATGTCTCGGAGCTTGCTTATAAAGATAAAGCTGTGAGCGCCAGAAGGGAAAGGTTTGCCCATGCCAGGGATGAGGGGCTCCTCTCAGGTGTAAAGAGGTCACATGGACATTCCCCTTTTCCACTTGAGGTTGTCCCACTCTGAGCCTCAGGGGAAAGCCCTTCTTTATTCACAGATCCGCTAATCTATTGCAAACTAATGAAGGCGCATGTCAACCCAGCCTGCAGCAGCAGAGTAATGATGCAGACATGATGGGCCTTGGGGGATTTTTTGGTACAATGTTGAGTTGGAATAAGAATTCATCATTCCCATAAGCATGGATCTCTGTGCTTCTGCTTCACCAGTGGCTTATTTTGTTTCATGTATTTTAGTCTACATGGGAGTGAGGGGAAGACTTTAAAAAATTGAGTGAACTACAGTTTTCACTAAAGTAGAAATGAGGCAAGCATACAGGTCCTGATCTTTTTTGTCTCAATTATCCACGTAGTTTAAAAAAAAATATTCAAGAGACTGAATCATCTGAATAATTAGCTCAATGGCTTTCTGGCATCAATTCCTCTTCAGTCCAGCTAAAACATGTCATAAGGAATGCATATCTCAAAAGCAAGCAGAATTGAATTTTTCCAATCTAATTTTTTAATAAGAATAAGAGATAATGAAATGACTTATAGATTGTCATCCACTATGTCTCATATATATCTTGAATTAAATTTGGAACCATAGCTAAATTACCTGATAGATGTTACTTAGTATATTGAGGGCAAGGAAATAAATATTCTGTTTCATTTCTTATTTTTCATCATAATTCACAAAATATTCAAAATGAAAACTCAATATGCCAGGACATTGATTAACTTGGAATATATCATATATAGGTATGTTTTGAGAATGCAATGATTTCTAAAATAATGATATATTTATTAAAACAAAACTAGTCACATAAACTTGGACTTTAAAATCAAATATCTGTATATTTTTAGTGACTATTAAATTATGCAATGACTTCAATTTTCTCTTTTAGTTTCCACATGTAGATAACATACAAATTGAATTTCTTCTAAGACATAATTGTCTGTGTGAAGTGTGTATTCTGGCGTGGGTATGCAAAATTTGTATCCATATCCAAGAAGTAAAGGGAAAATAGAGGGAAGTATTTCAGTAATAAAATACCGAAAGAAGTATTACATACAAATGATTTCCTCAGATTATGTGAATAATAGTAATCTATAAAAATAATCTAATAATAAAATAATAAATAAATCTAATAATCTAATAATATATAAATAATAAAATAATATAATAATCTATAAACAATATTTTAATATCATGAAAATAGAATGGTATGAATTATTGAAGGCAGAAAAATGGTAATACTTGGTATAGGTTATATACTTATACTGGCATAGATCTGTTTAAAGTATGTTATATTCTTTGTCTATTAAATCAAATAATGTGTAGTCCTTACAATCTAAGACAATATTTCAAACACCAAATTACAGGTGAGGTTTGTATTATATAACTTAATAATCTTCATGACTGTGAGATCCCTAAAGCAAGAATAGAATATACCTGTTATTCCCCAGGCCTAGAAATAAAAGGGGGCTTAAACAATATTTGTTGATATGTGTGTTTAGAATAGAAACTGAAGAGATCAGCTCAGACTGATCCTAGGCCAAATTATGCTGTACACATAGATTTTCTTCAATTCTTTTGCTATCTCTATTTTTCTTTTATAGTGGTAAGATACATATAGCATTAAATGCACCATTTTATACATTTATAAGTGTAAAATTCATGGCATTAATGACATTCAGAATGTTGTGCAACTGTCATTTCCAAAGTTTCTATCACCCCATGTAGTAACTCTCCCTAGCATGCAATAACTCCCTATTTTCCCTCTCCCTAACCCTTGGTAAAATCTAATCTAAGTTATTTCTTTATGAATTTTCCTATTCTGTATATTTTGCATAAGCCTTTCATAGTCTTCAGCCACTTAGATCCATTTTCTATCATAATTGTAAGCTCTCCTCATGAAAAGTACCGGTCCCATGTCATCGCCCAATGCTCTGGATGGAGTAGGAATTTTACCAACTTGTTTGCCACAAGGAAGAATCTGCCTTCATCCAAGTTTTGTGGAAGATTGGCCATTCTCTTAAACTAGTGTCCACCAAATTAGAAAAAGTTCAATACATTGGTCCTTCCAAAGGTTCTTTAATATTTCCAGAAAAAATTGTAAAGATTTTTCTATATATGTTTTGTGCCTCAATTCAATAAAGAAATACATATGCATACAGTGGAAATTTCAACACCGTAATCAACTGTGAATCGCATGATATAGTCAGAGACCTTGTTGTCATTCCAAAGAGCACATTGCTCTGAACTATCTGCTCTTCTGTGTATAAGGCTGTTTGATTTTTGTTTTTGTTTTTGTTTTTGCAAGTGTTTATCGGCATGAGCAATTACTGATGATCTCATCTGCTATTTAATGACCTCATTCCCACTGACTCTCTACCCTTCTGAGGTATAAACAGTGCCCTTCCTGGAGGTATGTGTCAGATGAACAAAAGTGATCTTATTAGCTACATCGTAGCCCACTTCTGTGGGTACTGTCCTGCTCTCTCTGAAGCTCCCAGCTTACCACCCAATCAACCAACTAGACCCTAAAATTAATGGTCTATATCTCATTTCATGTAGTGACTAGGGATGCATAAATGGTTGTTCAATTTTAGAAATCAAGTTATAGAATAATATCTGTTTCAACACGGGAAATGTCTCAGCTCATTCATCTTTTTGACAGCTTTCCAGCAATGTTTCCTTGACGATCATTATTCATGGACTTTATTTGCACATCGCCCCAAATTTCTTCCTACCATCATAATTAGTGGTTTTCTGTTCGCACTATGAGAATTCAGAATGCAGGTGTTGGATTCGTGGAGTTAATTAATAATAGCTATGACTTGGAGAAAACAAAATATTTTGAAACATAAACCCAGAAGATAAATATGTACCGGTAAACAGTGGAACTAATCTGACACAGTGTTACAGCTCCTACGTAGTAGAAAATTCCCAAGACAAGTATTTCAATGTACTTCAGCTTCAAGAGCCTAGATACTCTCACTGCATTACTCGAGGACTTGGAATAAAGCCTCGGGGCGCCTGGGTGGCTCAGTCACTTAAGCGACCTACTTCGGCTCAGGTCAGGATCTCACAGTACATGGGTTTGAGCCCAGCATCGGGCTCCATGCTGACAACTCAGAGCCCTGAGCTTGCTTCTGATTCTGTGTCTCCCTCTGTCTCTGCTCCTCCCCTGCTTGTGCTCTATCTTTCAAAAATAAGTAAACATTAAAAAAATTTTTTTAAAAGAATGAAACCTTGCCTCATGATTCTGGTGTCTTTAAGTCTTACCAATGCATCTGTCATTTGATATTATTTTTAAATTGTTTAATTCATCCATAATGCAACATAAAGAAAAGGAAATGTCATCTTAACCATTTTGTACTTTTTCCCCCTGAATTTCATCTAGTTACCTATAGATTATTGAATAATTTTCTGAGGGATAAAAAAGTATTTTTTCAGGACACACTACTTTTCAGATATAATAAAAAATACCGAGATTCTGTTTAAAAATATCCCTTTAGACATACCCAAAGAAAAAATATTGAAAGAGAAGAGAGATTTGTGAGAGAAAGGGAGTAGTAGTTTGATAAACAATAGTGGCTCGTCTTTCTGCTGTCATGATCTCTCCTCTTCCATTCTCGATTTTATTTCTTTGGGTCCTTTCCTTTTTCATTTTCATCAAATTGTCTAGGGATTTATCAAGTGTGTTAATTCTTTCAAAGAACAAGCTTCTAGATTCATTGATCTGTTCTCCTTTTTTTTTTTTTTTGTTTTGATAGCATTGATTTCTGCTCTAATCTTTATTCTTTCCTGATTTCTGCTGGTTTGGGGTTTTATTTGCTCTTCTTTAATGTGTAAAGTTATACAGTGTATCTGAGAGCTTTCTTCCTTCTTTAGGAAGGCCTGAATTGCTATATACTTCTTTCTTGTGACCTCTTTTGCTGCATCCCAGAGGTTGTGGGCTGTGGTGTTATAATTTTCTCTGGATTCCCTGTACTTCAAAATTTTCTCTAACTTCTTGCAGCCATTGGTTAGCGAGTCATTCCTTAGTAGGACGTTCCTTAGTCTCCAAGTATTTGTTAGCTTTCCAAAATTTTTCCTGTGCTATTTTGTGCTACTTCCAAAGGATCACCCTAAGGAAGAGAATGTCCCCATCTGAGGGCAGGGAGGTAGAGGGAACAGAAAATGAAAGACATAGGCTTGTTTCCATTATAATGAACATTCAAGTTTGATGAAGACAAAATGTCCAATACTTTCAACAATTTATCCTCTGTTTGAAAGGAAAACAAAGGAATTAACCAAGGAAGAAAACATTCAAAAATAGACTATTGGGTCTCTTGACTAGGAAAGATTTATTTTCATTAAAAACATGTAAGTAGTACATACTGAATTAAAATTACTCTAGAATTTGGGGAGGAAACTATGATGAGTTTCATAAAAGTAAAAGTTATTTTATAGTACATCCTACATTTCTATGAACTTAAAAATTTTACAAATAGAATTCTAAAATTTGGAGGCAATAGCCATGTAAGGAATAAGAACTCTAATCTATTTATGTTAGTATTTTCTTGAATTATAAAACTGAAAGCAGTGTATATGTTTTTTAAAAATTCACATGAAGGGGTGCTGGGGTGGCTCAGTCAGTTAAGCATCTGACTTTGGCTCAGGTCATGATTTCACCATTCATAAGTTTGAGCCCCTCATCGGACTCTGTGCTGACAACTCAGAGCCAGGAGCCTGATTTAGATTCTGCCTCCCTCTCTCTATGACCCTCCCTGGTTTTTGCTCTCTTTCTCCGTCATCTCTCTCTTTCTCTCAAAAATAAATAAATAAATAAACAAACAGTTTAAAAAAAAATCACAGTGAGTGGGTACCTGGGTGGCTCAGTCACTTAAGTGTCTTACTTTGGCTCAGGTCACGTGCTCACCATTCATGAATTAGAGCCTGCGACAGGGCCTGTGTTGACAGTTCAGAGCCTGGAGCCTACTTTGGATTCTATGACTCCCTTTCTCTGTCTCTCCTCCACTTATGCTCTCACTCTCTCTCTCTCGTTCAAAAATAAATAAACACTAAAAAACTAAAAATAAATAAATAAATAAAAGTCCCAATGAAATGTACTTTAAATAAGTATGGGAGAATCAAGGTCTTAAGGTTTACTCCTGACTCTGACAGCAGCTGTGTGGATTTAGGAAAAAGGCTTAAGGAGCACCTGGGTGGCTCAGTCAGTTAAGCGTTCAGCTTTAGCTCAGGTCATGTTCTCACGGTTCGTGGGTTCGAGCCCCATGTGGGGCTCTGTGCTGACAGCTCAGAGCCTGGAGCCTTCTTCAGATTCTGTGTCTCCCTCTCTCTCTGACCCTCCCCTGCTTGCACTATCTCTCTCTGTCTTTCAAAAATAAAAAAAAAAAATTTTAAAGCTTAATTTCTTTGAGCCTCACATTGTCCATGTTTTGCTAAAAATAATGGTAAGAAAACGGTAGGGTTTTTATAAGAACTAAATAAATTAGTAGATATAAAGCACTTAGAATGGTTTCTAGTACTCAGTAAATAATAGGTATTATTATTGTCATACATATATTATTGATAAATATGTTTGCTTGAAATTTTACATCTTTCTGATGCCCAAAGAACATCGTAATATAATAGGGTTGAGACTAACATAACAATCATAGAAGGCCACCCTGAGGAAGTGATTGTTGGAACTGAACTTTAGTTTCCCAACAGATTTTATGTGCACATGTACTGTAACATTATACTGCTTAACTGGTCTCATATATTAAACTTGCAGAAAGAGAGGTTTTGTGTTTTACTCACTTTTGTATTATTTATGTAAAATTCCTCATTCAAAAAATATTTGCTGGATTGAAATTCTCATATGACTTCAACTATCTGTACACTTCTCCCCAAATATTACAGAATGGCTATATTCTTTAAGAAAGGATAAAAGAACAGGAAGCCATTAAAACTTCGATGTGGCCTATAAGAGACCTTAGACATCATGAAGCCAAGGCTCTTCATTAAAGAGATGAGAGAAGTTGGCCTGGAGAAGTCAAATTGCACATCAAACTACATGGCTAATGAATGCTTACCTTGAAATTATAACCCGAGTCCTGAATTCTCTCACACTAACACTTGGGATCATGAGAACTTTTAGTTTTAATCTCTGGGTGTACACAGTATTACCTTTTAACACTTAGAATAATAGTTTCCTTGCCACTGTTGAAAATGCCTAATAAAGGGATACATTTCCAACCAATTGCCTTGTTCTGCTGCTAGAAAACTGTCTTTACTTTGTCAGACATTATGATCGTTTTGAAAAGGAGAATCAATGTAAACCTTACTTGCAAGGAAAATGTCACCCAATTATATTTCATCATTTTAAGTATGATGGATACAGGAAACAAAGTAAAAGCCATGAAAATTCTATAAAAAAATGTTAACCTCAAGCCTTCTTAAGTTAGGATTCAAGTAATAGGAATGCGGTATTATTTTTTTTTTCAATAACCACAATCACATCTTGGAAGGATCCAGTTAGAGTAGGCCTTGATGATAAATATGTTTGCTTGAAATTTTACATCTTTCTGATGCCCGAAGAACATTTTGTTTTAGAGCCGACATATATTTTGGAAATGATTTACTTCCTTTTAGCACAAGTCATCACAACGTCTTAAAAACAAAAAAACAAAATTCTTTCCCATGACTCATTTTGATATAAATAAATGTCCTGTTTACAAAACTTGGCAAAATGAAACACTATAGTTTATCAAATAAATGCATGGTACAAACCCAATCAAATTAGCACATACCTGAAAATTTTGAAGCATATTCTATATACACCATGAAATCTCTATTCCACTGTATGCATTTTCCTAAAACAGAAACAACATGTAATCCATCCAGCTCTTAGAAGTGTCTCATGAGGTCTCTGGCTTCACTCCTCAAGTTCCTCCTTCGTTCCTCAGTGTATTGCCAACACTGGAACTGAACAATGCCTGAAAAACAGTCACATTCATAAATATTTGATAAATAAATACATGAAATAAATGAGTGAAGAAGTCTATTTTGTTAATGATGAATCATTTGCAAGCATTGTGCTTAACACAAGGTCTTTAAATGAAAACCTGACCTCAACTCAGCATAAAGAATCTCATTTACAAATTGGGAATAATCTTCAAGGTATTTGAAATGGGAAAAAATCAAGATAAATAATAATATGCGTAATATTTTACCATCATAATAAAGAAAATGGGAGCATATAGTTATATTTGGTATTTGTTCATAAAAACTCTAGACTTAGTCCTAAGAATGTTCAAAAATAATTTACAATAACAATTTTATGAAAGGAAATAAAAATGTTATCTGTATGTGCTGAATGAAGTTTCACATTAATGTATATACCATACCTTTTTGTCAATCAAAACTACTATATTCTACTCTATGACCCTCAAAAAAAAGAGAGGAAGAAGAAGAGAATCAAGTGACTGTTTTGAACATTTCTTTAACGTCTAGCTTAACAGACCACAGGACGGCTACCACAACTTCTTGTACATGCCCTCTGTTGCCTCCCACATATATGTAGCTGGAAATGGCAGGAGTATTTTAAAAGAATTTTTAGATAATTGTTAATATTCTTCATTGCTTGCACAACAAAGTTTGACAAGTTGTGGTTTCCTAAAGGTTAACTGCAATGTAGAATGTGAATTTGATCCATGCACTTTTTATACTCTGTTACATTAAGATCCATTCTCCTGAAATCTGAATGGATCATTTCTCCGTGTATGATTTCATAACATAATTCATCGGTCACTTTCCATACATTGGTTCACTGAATGTGGCAGGTAATCGAAATGTTGACAAGCTTCCTTATAGCAGGACAACACACTTGTTAGTATCACTAGTCATCCCGTCAGAAAAGTCTTTAAGAGTCAGGACTTTCTCAAGATCATATGATAGATACAAGGTTTCAGAAATTCTAGTTTTCACTTGAAATGTTCAATATAATCATTGGTAACAAATATTGTCTGTTGTTCAATCTCATTTCATTGGTAATTTCAAGAATATATATTTCAAATACCCAAATAGAATAATTGATGTGATTGTCAATCCTTGTTTAAAATAAAAATAGTAGGCATTCCATGTCAATAATTGTTTAAAATAAAAATGGTGTCCAATGAAACAAGCAGCTAGTGACCCCACATCTCAAATAAGCCCATGGGTACTTCTACTCAAGAAAAACACATTTTATTTTACAACAATTGTGCTTAGTTCATACTTCCATTTTTTTTAAGACATATACTAGAGGGTCTCCCAAGTGTGTCTCTCCGGAATAGTAAAGAAATTAAAGAGAAGTTTCTTATTATGAGTCATAAATAATAAAACACTATTTCATAAAGTGAAGTTTTATGTACATCTTATTGCACTGTTTTGTGTGATGCTTTTACTATCTATTTTTGACAAAATCAAAGTATTTTCAAAACCTAGCTGGGTACAGGAAAATTTTAGGTTTAAATTTTTATCAGAATTGCTCACTCTTCAATTAAGTTGATGGTATGAATATTCTCATTCTCTTAAGGATATTATTTATTTGGAGGTAGAATGCTGATCTGATTTATCACATTTGTTATCATTTAATCCTCTGGGTCATATTATACATAGAGTTTACATCATCTCTAAACATTTTTAAGAGCTGTATAGATAGGGTTAAATGTTAAAAATGAGCAAAAGTTTCTAATTACCGTTGATTTCCTACCTAGCTTCTACTATCATCAAAATTTACTACAGAATTTCATTAGCATTCAAAAAATCATATGGATAGCTTCACTATTCTTTCACATCTTATTTCTATACCTTTACAATAAAGCCATTTTATTTTATTTAATTTGAAGTCTTTTCTTAAGGTGTATCAAAGTGCTCAGATTTACACTGAAATAAACCAAATAAAATAAATGAATACAAATAAAGACGAGGTCATAGCCCACCAGGTTAATTGTGCTGATCACAGGGCAATAGAAGCATTTATTGTAATTTTATTAATTAGTTCAAAATATCTATTTTCTATAATAGTTACTGTTTTCATTGTGGGGGAATCTGTGCGAAACTCTTAAAAGTTTTCTTCTTGAGTAAAAGGAAGGAGTTTAGGTCAGATAATGAGTTGGAGAAAAGACTAGTGGTATATTTTTCTGCATAAGAGGTATGGGAGACTAGTAATTATAAAGAACAAACTGATGGTTACCAGAGGGGAGTGGGTGGGGGTGGTGAAGTAAGCAATGAGAAGTAAGGAGTGCACTTGTCCTGATGAGCGCTGGGTGTTATATGGAATTGTTGAGTCACTATATCATACACCTTAAACTAATATAATACTATATGTTAACTAACTGGAATTAAAATATCAATTTAAAAAGAGACATGGTAGAGGAGCTAAGCTATGCACAATTCTGACTGTGGACTGAAAGAAAAAAAAAAAGAAATGTTTACCACCATACTGGGGTTAAAAGAAACAACGTAGGTGGAAAGTATAAGAAAATTAGAATCAAAAAACATTAGGATATTTTCCTTTCAATGACCTAAATCACACCACATTAAGTAGAGGATAAATTTCTTCAGAGGCCTACAGCAAGGGCAAACAATGGCAGACGTTATTTTAAGCTAATAGTTTTAAATCATTTATTATTTTACCGAATAGTTGGCTGGGGAGTTAATTTAGACCAGTATTTGTCTGAATGTGTAGTGTTGGCGAGAATCCCTGTGGATGAATTTAATAGAAGAGTATCTCGCTGGGAGGCAAATGATTTTATTCACTCTCCAGCCAGTCAGAACATTTGCAACACCCTGAGCGTGGCACCCAGCTTACCAGGACGCACAGTGGCAGTGGCACAGGATGCTGAGCTTTCCTTCTGAGGCCATAATTAGTCATAAAATTCACACTGGAGTCAAAGTAATTAATGATCAAGAATTGTTACTTGCAGGCTGCATCATTTGGAGAAGAGGAAAGAAGCAGGTGCAATGCTAGAGTTAGGATCTGTTTGCCAGATGGCAGTCAACCCATGTCTGCCTTGGAAGACTGGGGATCACATGCACTGTTAGCATCCTCTAGTTCTCCTGAACCTCCACGATCTCATGGTAATTGCATTTCTTCCTCCTTTGTCCCCAAAGCAGGCTCCTGAGAACTCATATTTCCAGAAAGGTACCCGGAAGACAATCCTCTCACAAAGTCTATTTTACAAAACCATAAACAGCAAAAGAATCAGGAAAATAAAATGATTTCTAATGCTTATAAGGAAATCATGATTAAATTTAGAAATGTGTTGGTTTTATTTAATAGAAAAGACATAAACTCAGCATAAAAATGCAAATGAACAATAACAATGATAATATGTTATATATATTATATGAAATATATGCCATGTTTCCTTCTTGTTGATAAAAACTCACAGCTGGGTAACTCTACTCATGTTTGTTTTAATATATAACTTCTATCCTGCAGTATTTAACTTTGTACTGTTTAGAATTATGGGTTATCAATAAGAGCATCAAGACACAAAATATCATGGAATCTTATATATATATATATATATATATATATATATATATATATATATATATATACATGATCTTATGTATACATACTTATATATATGCTATATATACACACACACCTGTCTTTTACCAATGGTAGATGTTAGGCCCAGAATACAGAAGAGTCCAGAAATTATTAATTCTCCAAGTACCAGCATAAATCTAGAAAATTCCCTGAGAAATCAAAAACCCATCTACCTCCAACAGCTACAAGTTTCTTTGGGATGTCTCTTCTTTCCAAAACCACAGGTTCTATTTTGAAGAAAAACCAAAGAAAAGAATCTTAAAAGACTTAGGTGTTAAATTCATAGAAGTTAATGATTTAGTTAACTAGGCTAATTCAAATATTCTCTTAAAATTCTGTATTGGTTGGAATGGACTTTATTCATTTTCCCTCTACCACTTATCTGGTGGGTGGCTGAGAAAAAGCAAAGTCTCTGATACACAGTCAAGTTGTAGTGCTATCAATTATGCGATCAGAATACATTCATAATGTAAATAAAACAAGAAAAAAGAAATGGGGGGGAGGAAGTGTTGAAGAAGAAGGAAGAAGAAGAAATATAACTAATTGCATGGATTTTGAGGTTCACGGTTGCCTTAATTGACTCCCATTTTGTGTCCTACACATTTCTCTGTGCCTCTGTCACATAGATTATGTCCTAGCAGTTAAGTTTATCTTCATTCATTTTAATAGCCTTTCTATATTCACTTCAGATTTTCAGTTATTTTGTGTATCAACACATTCCAGAAATTCCTCTCTTGTTATGGCTTTCTGTCTTGCCATCACATCTCAGGTCTTCCTAAGTCCTGCCTCTAATATTGATGTTTACTGATCAAGATCCCTTTACAATGGCTTCCAGCTGATTCTGTTCCCAGGAAAACTGGTGACAAGTTTTCTCAAAAATAATCATGGCAACTTATGAGTCTGATATCAAAATATGATATAATATTTATTAATGCGAGGGTATTTTTGATCATGTTCTTTCTCTAGTGTATTTGACTAGACAATAGAGACTATGGGTCAGGAAACAAAATTTCTTAATTGTCCATGCCCAGTGTGCAGTATATCATTCCAAGACCCAAAAGTTGAAGGGCAACCATATCTATGTTTCTCTCTGTAAGTTCTTTTCAACAATGGACTAGATATTTGTATGTTAAAACCTTGTACTCTTCAGTGGCCGTTGACATTACCCTTTACCCAAGATAGGAAATGGCAAGGTAGTCATCAGAGAGGAGTATGAAATTAACCCGGAAAGGTGAAAAAGACCAGATTATTGAAGACATTTTAGTTGGGGGACTTTCTTTCTTCTCCAGACAAAAGGGAAACAAAGAAATTCTTTTAGGGGGATGAAAGATGTGATTATTTCACTTAAGAGAGAACATTTAAGAGGAGTGTTGAGGGGTACGATAAATTGGAGGGATTACATTTTAGAGGTAGGGAGACCACTTAAGAGATTATTTTAATAGTTCAGGTAAGATGAAGACTGAGCCAAGAAAGAAGCAGTGAGGAAAAGGAGGAGGCTATAGCAGTGAAAGATGTCAATGTCTTTGACTCAGATTTAAGGGATTGGTCTCAGTTTGCTTAGGATTATCTACATTTCTGCCTATGTTTCTCCCTAGTTACATTGATGATGGCTGCAGGTACAGGAAGGGAAACATACTTATCAAAATAATCATGAGGAGGTCAACTGTATAAAATTTGAAGTTGAGTTGGGAATATGTATGTAATTAGTTACATTAATATAAAGCTTGACCAAAAGGGATCTTTGTGAGTCACCAATATGGAGTTCACCATCGAAGTAACGGAAGTTGAGATTACATGGGCAAAGGGCCTAGGAAGAAAAGGAGAATAGTTAAAAATCTGAACACTAATGTTAATTGGTTATTGATGTGACTAATTAATTAGTTCTTGGTGCAATTGATTTTTGCCAGTTACAATGCACTTACTATATGCTAAGCATTGCATAATTAGCTAATACTTGCAGAGAAATATCTATGGTCCGGATATGTTTCTAAGTCCTTGACTTATACTAATTTATTTAGTCATCACAACATCATACTGACATCATAAATACTATCATGTTCCATGGTTTACTCTCAAAGAAGTGGAGACGGATTAGGTTTAGTAAATTATCTAAAATATGACAGTTCTGAGAAGTGGTAGAGCAAAGCTTAGACCCAGAAAGACCAACCATACTTTCAGCTGATACAGTCCTTGGTCAAGAGTTGGTCAAGACAATTCTTAGATTGATGATAAAACAAGCAGAAAATCTAGAAAGAGAGAAGTAGAGACATTTTAAGGAGAGTGTAACAAACTGTGTCAGGCACTACAGAGAATTTGAGTAATTCTCTAAAAGGAATCTGTTAAATTTGGCAATTAGAAGATCCTTCGTGACCCAGGACCAGAGCCATGGGGGGAATTTCTTCTGACAAAAACCACTGGGTAGGACCGCTGCCCCATGTCAGTCCCTAGCCTACAGGCAGTTGTGCCTTTACATTGTGTTGTGTGTCAAGGGCTAGAAGAGATGTACCAGACTTGAGTATAAGTATAGTGGTCCCATGGATTTTCCACAATGTTCTGTGCTGATTGTTATGGAATACTGCAGGATTTGAGCTTGATCTGGCTTCCTCATGCATAAAAGATGCTGGTTTTCATAGCAGTTAAAGTTTTGAAATACAAATCAGTCTGGGGAATGCAGAACGTGCATGCATATAGGCATATGTGTTGGGTCTATGTGTACATTTGCTGTGTGTGAATATATATGTGTGTGCGTGTGTGTGTGTGTGTGTGGATGCTGTGTGTACATATGTTTTTATGTGTGTGTGGTGTGCATTTGCATGTGCACAAGTGTGTGTGTAAGTGTGTAAGTGCATGTGTGTGTGTGTGTGTGTGTGTGTGTCCATGGGAAAAGAATGGTAGACCATTCAGCTAGAAAGCTACCTATGAGGCTATGAGGCGTGCATGGGCGACTCAGTCAGTTAAGCATCCAATTTTTGACTTTAGCTCAGGTCATGATCTTATGAGGTTGGGCCCCTCACTGAGCTCTGTGCTGAGCTCAATGGAGCCTGCTTGGGATTCTCTCTCTCCCTTTCTCTCTGCTCCTCCCCTATGCCCTCACTCTCAAAATAAATAAATAAACTTTAAAAAAGAAACCTATCAGTATACCTTCAGAGAAGAAATTTCACTAATTTTTGGAGGGGGGGGTGGGGAGGTGGCGGGGGCCAAGGATAATCAAACTAATGAAAATGTGACTTAACTTAAAGATCATTTGGCCTTTTGTGTTGAGCATGTTTCTTATTAAAATCTAATGTGTAATTTGTGCATTTTACAATACACTAACTGCTTTCCTCAGGCTGTATAGAAAGACAAAGAAGTTGTCTTATTCTGTCTTTAAGTGTTATTTTGCCCTTTATTCTGGCTAGATTGGTTCTCAGCAGAAACCATCTAACAGAGCCAAATGGAAACTCTCAAAACCGAAGGCTAAATTTTAGATACACCAGTAAGCTTGTGATATTTTTGCACAATTTCTCTGTGTATTAACTATGTTTGACAGTTAATTCTGTGATCCATATTCTGTTGGCTCTGAATGTTATACTCCCACAGAAATACCCTTTCTTATTACAAGCATGTGTATAATCTTTTCAAGGAAATCTTTCAGGGCCACAAAGAAAAGAATAAAGAATGTTATGGCTCTCTGCTCAGGGATGCTACAGAGAAGCATCTTGTACAATACCTTTTGGAAAGACCCCACTAATGCTTCCAGGTAGAAGAAAAAGTAATTAATAAAAAATTCTTCGACCCAAATCATCTGTTTTAAACATTATGGATTATAATGACAGCAGAAAATCTCCAGCTCTGAAGTGTGGTCTTGAGGTAATATAAATGCCCCCAAAATGACAATCATACAACATAATCCCAAAGAGAACACAAGGCATGCCTTGCAGAGAGTGGTGAGTACTACAGGAGAGAAGGGAGGGTGTAGCATCAGAAGAATAACCTTTCACAACCACATTAAAATCGCTTTTCACTTTTCTTCTGACCCCTACGTAAGAGTAAAACTGAAACATTTCCTTTGAGTAGTGTTAGCATTAAAAAATCCTTTTTTTACAAAAATATCACCTCAGATCTGAATGGTCATATTAATTATCAGAAAGCCAGCTTCCAACTTGATGACATCTGTGCTTAATTTTCTGCATTGCAAATTTGACATTTTTCTAAACACAGTTTTATAAAGACTAGGAAAGTTATTGTGAACTTTATTTCCAATGAATC
This sequence comes from Helogale parvula, assembly GCA_004023845.1. Lineage (NCBI taxonomy): Eukaryota > Metazoa > Chordata > Mammalia > Carnivora > Herpestidae > Helogale > Helogale parvula. Next base: position 46,880 of record PJEM01002905.1, read on the forward strand.
ATCACATGAGTTGTTTGCAAATAATAATCCTGTATTCCTAGTGCCCCAATTTTCCTTTTTATTTGTGGCTTTGATCTCAGCACATTTGTTCCTAATGTCTCCACACGCTGCTGGCCATCCTAGATCTTACCTATGATTGCCTAATGCCCACACATTACAGTCAACAATTCCAATGGGAAAATCATGTTTACTTCTTCTTTATAAGAGATAACTCAGCACTGGCCAATGATAGTGTTCTCTATCATCTTCTCTTTGTAAACCAACCGCATCCATTAGTAAATCTCTCTGGGATGAATCTGTACTGAACCAAAATATCACAAATGCCTGCAATTCTAAGTCTAATATGTTCATCATCCATGTATCATCTTGGTCTATAAAGACTATAAAGTTCACATTTATTCATGATTAATATATCTCAATTAGTACTAATAGAAAAATATTTTAATTTAACCATTTTAATGGCTCACTAGAGAAGATAATAAATCATAAAACCTAAAGTGATTGCCATATTCAAATTGTGCCCCAGCACAAAACCTTGATGTCGTGTGAGAGTTTCCTTGGTGAACCCAACCTACAGAGATTTGTTTCTTTTCTCCAAGTGCCTTTTGTAGTCATGGCTCCCAGCATAAATTTAATCACATATATTTAAATTCTGTAGTTGTTCTCTGTGTAAATTATTTCCCCAGCAGTGCTTAATCTCCTTGTCGGTAAGTCCTATATTATTCTTCTGTATCCCATGAAGTGCCTAGAATACTACTCAGTAGGTACTCGAAAATGTTGATAGATTTGATTTAGTAATGTCATAAAAGGGAAATTATGCAGAATATTTAATCTTTTCAACTGTTAAGCTTCCTAGACTTGAGTTCTTACTGGCATATAAATTGCTAAACTATAAATGCCAAACTCCTATAAATCAGAATATGCAATCCCTTCAACATCCATTATACTGCCCTCTAAGTTAGAGTACAAGCTCACTGAAGCCAGGAGCACTGGTTCTTTTGTTCATTTTTACAAGCTGACACATGGTGTCAACCCTTAATAAATGCTGGTTGGGTGGGAAAACAAGTTCTGTCAGATAATTTCTGGGATGTCTTCTCAGTCCATATTCCTTTTTTTCTGAAAATACCTTCTCCTTAACCAAAGGTGAATCCTGTAGACAATGATACCCCTTCCATGTTTGTCACAACTGATTGGACCCATAGTATACACTAGATTTGAACCAGCCAGTCCAACTGCCCTTATTATTGCTGGAGTATTAGTTGAGGGCACTAGAATGCATGACAAAAACTAAAGTTGGTGGCTTAAGTGAATTGCAGTGAGACAGTCACATGCTTCCATGGTTACACATGGCAGAACTCTCAAGCAGGTGGCCCTGAAGAAAGAAGAAAGTTGGTCGGTGGGGAGAGACAAATGGAACAAATGCCAGGAAGGAGAGGGTAAATAGGCAAGAATGGAGAAGTTTGCCCCAAGAAACTTTCCTAGCTCTGCCTCTAATCCCTTTAAAACTTGGCTTACTTTATAGCCTTAGGATCCATGAATCTCTTTTGGGTAGTAACAAGCTAGCTCTCAGGGTTTCCTATTATTATGCCACCAAAACATATCTTACTAATTCATAATATTCAATACAAACTATGTAATAAAGATTGAACTGAAAAAACAGGGAGGGTTTTTTTTAACTAATAGTCAGATGACTTGAACTTCATTGCAACTCTACCATAGGATGTGATGGAGTAAGTAACATTTTAGTTTCTTCATTGGTGAGTTGAGGATGCTGAACCAGATGATATCCATCAATACTTTTATCCCACAACTTTTGGGATCCTGTCATTGCCTCCAGTCGCTTCCATGAAAACTATAACTAACATTCAATTAGCCAATTATTCCCAAATACTGAGATATTTTATTACATATGAAGGGCATACCTAGATATTTATAGCATTATTTAGTTTTCATCTAAATGGTTTAAATTAAATTGGCACGATATTCTCTCAAATTCATTTTTTAGCTTTTCACATTGGTGAAGCACCAGACTTAATTTCTCTTATTCTGGGAACTTTCCAAATAACATTCATGAAATCAAAATTAAGTTTGAATAGGCTTTTGTCATCCATGTGCAAGGAACACCTGTCTTTTATAGATCTGCAGAAGGTTCTCTCTCATTAGAAATGTAGTATCACAATTTTATGTTCTTTTGTTTTGAATATATTTAAGTGGTTTTCCCAACAAGATTTATAAGATTTCCTGGGCATAGGTAAATGCAAAAAACTTGGTAGAAGTCTTCAATAGCAATCAATACAAACCCAAGGGACTGAAACTAAAAAGATAGTGCATTGCAAATAACACAATAAACATTGATTATTGTGTCCAATTCTAAATATTTTGATAGCCCTTTCATACTTCCTTTTATATAAAAGGACTACAGTTTTTTAAATCAAATTTCAGGTTAAAGATTTTTTAAAAATAATTTTTATTTATTTTTGAGACACAGAGAGAGCATGAGCAGGGAAGGGCAAAGATAGAGGGAGACGAGAATCAGAAGCAGGCTCCAAGCTCTGAGCTGTCAGCACAGAGCCTGACATGGGGCTCAAACCCACTTATGTGAGATCTCACCTGAGCTGAAGTCGAAGGATTAACTGACTGAGCCACCCAGGCACCCCACATGTTAAAGATTTTTAAACACCAAACATTTTGAAATCTTAACTCATTCTGCTGCTTTCTTTCTCCTCCTAAACAACTGCAGAATATGTCCTCAGATTCAAATCAAATATTATCAATAAAATTATATTTATAGGACACAACAATATTATCTACCTAAAATGCTTTAAACATTCTCTTGCAACTTAGTCCAAATGACTAATTCTGTTCCTATAATGATCGATCATATGTCCCTCCAGGAAAATGTATGCTAAAAAGATGGCAGAATTATATTCCTGACCCTGAGCTCATACCTAGAGCCACAATATGAGTACATGACCTAACCCATAGTATGTTATCATCCATTCGTTTTCTAGGTGACCACCCATCTCCGTGCTCAAACAGGTACAGAGAGTTACAAAGCTTATGCACAAACGAAAACCAAGTTCTACCTAGAAGGACTTAACCAATTTGAGCCCCTAGACTCCTCTTATTTGAGCAGAATAGTTACGTGGCGGAGGCGGGTGGTGGCTGTTGGGAAGGGTGTGGGAAGAGATGGCTTACAACCATGGATCAGAGAAAAACCAAGAGGTCAGTTAAAATAAGAGCTCAATGTAATCAAGACGCATGTGTAAAGAATAATGAATTTCTTAGTTTGGCTGGGTTAATGTGATGAATAGGAAATAAATTGGAAAATTTAGATTGGGACCAGGTTATAGATGACACTGATTACCAGGCTAAGGAAACCAAAACTCAAATTATGCATAAGACACCACTGACAATTTTTTAAGCAGAGAACTGAATTAGAGCAATGGAAACAACACTGATAATATTAACCACAGTTAAAGTGTCACAATCATCTACATTGGGCATGGTACTGCATTGAAAATAATAACTAATAAGGTGTAGCACCTGGCTTCAAGTAGGAAAAATATACATACATACAAGATAAAATAATGAAAAAAATACCTATACTACCAAAAGAAAATGTTAACCTCTATAAAAAAGGACCAAAATCCTTCAGTAATCATATCAGTGCCATACATTCCTTGCCTCTACATCTTTTGTTCTTTCAATCAGTAACTCTGTATAGTCAATTCAGAAACAAATGTGATTTTAGTTAAAAATGATCAAGTCCACTTTAACCCACTACTATGAGACTTAACAAAAACCACATTTACAGTTTGTGACTAATAATAGCTAACGGCCATTGAACATAATCTAGATGCCAGGCATACTTCTAATCACTTTGCAAGCCTTATCTCATTCAATCTTTCCAGAAACACTACATGTTAAGTTTTATTATAATCACTTTCTGACGATGAGAGATATTAAGGAGTTTACCCAAGGCTACAAATTTATACTTCCAGCTCTTAGCCAACAAATATACAGTCTACTATATAACTTAAAAATATAATCTTAGGGCACATGGGTAGGCTAAATTCCTACCAAGATTATATATATACATATGTAATCTCTGACCAGATCTCCCTCACAATGTCCATAGTTAAAGCCACAATAGGTACTCATCATCTCTCCTCTACTACTGATGTTATATTCCATATCCTCTTAGAGTCTTGATTTGTCTTTGGGACTTATTTAGTATGGTGAACCAGATCCTCACCTATGGGTCTGTGCTCTTGTCTACCTTGTCCTTCCCAGGATGCAGCTGATGTCTCGTCCATTTACAAACAAGATTGAACAGAAAAGTGCTAAAAGACATCCAGGGCTTACCTGGATGCTAAACATTTTCCTTCCTGCTGCATTTTATAATAGAGGCTTTTCCTCAATTACTCAGGAAGGGGCCTCCTTTCCTTATCTACTAGTCTCTTGGGTCAATGAACCAAAGGTAACCAGGTAGCAACCATAGCTTCAAATTTAGCAGAACTGCCATTGTATGCCCAGGTGGGTATTCCCCCCTTACAATCAGATAGCTCTGCAGAGGTTAAGAGTTTTATGAATAAGAAGCACAAATTTCTAAGTGTTCCATCGGAAGTATTAGTCCTTGAGGCATGCATTAGTATGATGGGTTACCATAACAAAATACCATAAACTGGGTGTTTTAAACAAAATAAATTTATATTCTTACAATTTTGGAGGCTGGAAAGTGCAAAATCAAACTTCTAGCAAGATTGGGTTTCTGGAGAGAGTTCTTTTCCTAGTTTGCGGATGGCTACCTGGCTGTGTCATCACTTGACCAAGAGTGTGTCTCTTTTTATAAGGACACTAATCCTATCAGATTAGGTCCCCACTCTTAACAAATGAATTTAACCTTATTTACTTCCATAAAGGCCCTATCTCCAAGTACAGTCACACTGAAGGTTAAGACTTAAACATATGAAGGGGAGGGGGCACACAAACATTGAATCCATAAAATTCTGTTTCTGGGCTCCTAAAATTCATGTCCTTATTATATGCAAAATATATTCATTCTAACCCAACAGCCCCAAAGGTCTTAACTCATCCAGCATCAACTCTAAAACTGAAATCCAAAGTCCCATTTAAATATCATCTAAATAAGGTAGGTGCATGTGGTCTCACAAGGCAGAAGCCTCTGTGATGTCTTGAAGAGGGAAGAGTACTAGCCTCTCACAGGGAGGTGTGAATGAACTATTTCTGCAGAACTAAAAGCTTCAAGTGAATATAGAGACTCAAGGCTTTGAGGACACCAACCCAATAAACCCATTTCAAATTTCTTCACAATCAGGGTGCTGACTTTGGCATACCAGAATGGCACACGCTGAAGATTAAGGCTCAGTCATCTCTGGAGCTCTCTCACACTCATAAATAAGAACTAAGCTGAATCCTCATCATTTTCTGCCCTCTACTACAGCAGTTAAGAGTCTTTGTGTTGTGATAATGACTCTGGCCTTCATGCTTTCTCTTGTATAAGAGTTATTCACCTTCAGCCTTTTGTTGTCTTTCTTTAATTCATTGATGATCCCCAGCAATAATCATTCTATTTAATAGAATTACTAATTCGTCTAAACCAAACATCTGCACCAGCACATTCCCTTCCACCACCATTCCATCCCAGTTCACCACCAGCGAAGGCTGAATATACCACAACCACATGCATGACAAGTGCTCCATCTTCCATGAATAATGAGATGATTACTGCCCGCCAGCCACCGAGTAATCCAGTTTGAGAACCCCATTTTAGAGTCGGTTTCCTATATCAGTAGCTGGTACCAACTATCTTTGTTACAAGTCCCAAAAAGCATGCTGAGTCTCTGAAGTTGGCATGCAAATGGTTTATGAAGGATGAAGGAGTAAGGGCAGCAGGAATGAGCAGATAGATTGGACTGTGATAAAATTTCAGCAGAGATATTTAGTGGATGTTATGGGGAGCTCCGAGCTAGGAAGGTCCTTGCCTTGTTGCAGTGGAGGCAAAGAAGCCATCCCATTTCACTCCTATATCAAGTCACTGGACACAGTTCGCCCCCAGAAAACAGGCATAAACTTGGGCAAATCAGTTTCTTTCAGCTAAGGGCAGTTCTGGAGAGGAACTGAGCTGTGCACAGTCATTGGAGGAGCCCACCAGCAGCTATGAGAATAAATAACCTGGTTCTTGAAGGAAACCACATACCAGGATAAAGTCTTCAGCTCACTCCCACGACTATGCCTCTAAATTTGATACCAGTTAGTGATTTTGCTAATGGTTAAGCTCATTCAGCCTACCTGCTTTTATTTATATCACTCACTTGCCCCAAGCTATCTTGACACAATGAAACACAACCTTGCTTTTGATCCCCTCCTGTCCTCTCTTGACAAAATTGGACAGATGGGGTATAAAAGCAATGCTAAATTTAGTCCCTCTTTAGTACAACTAACGTTTATGAACTGATTACAGACACAAGGAGCTTCAGTTCCTTGCAGTTTTGTGTTTTAAGGACAGTCTCATGAGCCTTTGGGTTCATGCATAAGATTTATGGCAGACAAGGAAAAAATATTTTGGAGATAAGATCTTACTTTCAAAATCATAAAGATGTTAGTGACTGCTCATTTAGAAAACCAGATTATAGTAAAACTTACATATTTGAGTCAACTAATACTTACCATAATGCATAGGATACTATGGGGACACAGACACCACATGACAGGATTATGGATCTTTTCTTTAGCAGACCTCATTACACAGAAACAAACCTCATTAAATAGAAGAAGAACATTTATCTATTTAATCAAACTGTGTTGACCAATGCCCAAATGCCAGTCACTGTCTAGACAATTTAGGTGATACAGAGATAAACAATATATGACCCTTAAGTCTAAGTTGGCAATTAATTGGGATAGCCAGAAAAACAAAACCAAACTATATTAAATGACACAGAAAAGTAGGTACTTTATAGAAAGTAACCCGGCTCCAGGCTCTGAGCTGTCAGCATAGAGCCTAACACAGGGCTCAAACCCACAAGCTGTAAGATCATGACCTGAGCTAAAGTCGGATGCTCAACCGACTGAGCCACCCAGACGTTCCTAGGCATGTGTTCTTATTATTAGTTGACCTCAAATGTACTAATGTCACCTCAAAAGTCAGTTAGCATTTCTCTTTTGTTTTTTCTGAATCTCTATTGTTTCCTATTATTTACTAGATTCAATCTTCCTTTGTCTGAAAAATTAAAACCTCCTTCTAACATCAGACACATTTTAGTTCTTGAGATGATGGAGGGCTCATTAGTATACACCAGATGTTGGTAATTTAAGACCAATATATAGATTATATATATTTTCTTCTCTAAATCAAAAAAATACTGAAAAATATAATAAAAAGGAATGGTTTTTAAAGCAACAAACATAAAATGAATTGGGTCTGCTTGTTACTTTTGGTTTTCTGACCAAATTTACTCATATCCAAAATTTCCAAGCCATATTTTCATTTTCTAACTTATCAAAACACCCAGAGATTCCCCTATAACTCTGAGCTTGAGAGGAAATATCTGAGTGGCCAGTCCAGCTGAGAAATACAACAGAGTTCACATTGTACCTCTCACTGAAAGCACTTTAATTTGCAAGAAAACTTTTAAACATATGTATAAGAGTGTTTATTCAAGGTTAAATGTCAAGTAAGAAAAGTAGTTAAGCAGTGAAATCACTCAGCTCATGTCTGACATTTCTGTAGTAAAAGATGATTATCCTTGACTTTAGATTACATATCTTGATTATAACTTTCATAATGTGACTGTTTTAAAAATTCTCCAAATTAGCAAGCTTCTTAAACTAATCCAAAACTTCACAAGTAATCTGTTCCCTTCATTTGGATGCTCTGATTATACTCAGCAAATCTCAAACTGGGACCTCACTTCTAGTTTGAATGTAACATAAGTTTTATAATAATTATGACTTAAAAATTTAGTTGTAATACAAGAGCTGAGTTTAAAAGACTAACAAAACATCAGTCTCATTAATTTTTAATTGAATTTTTGGCTCATCCTTTCCTATATCCATTCACTCTTAAAGAATTCTGAGGAATGTAATTACTCCGGTACAATCTAATAAGGAATCTTATTTCAGGTCCACAGTTTTGTCTTAAATATACCTTATAGAAATCTATGTATTATGGAAGATGATTTCCACTGTTCTTTTTTTATCAAAAAGAAGTAACTTCATTCTAAAGCTGATCAAGATTTTCTAGAAGGATCTGTTCTGTCAAATCACCCCTTTCTCCTCATTGCTGGCGGACACTCAAAAAATACTTGCTAAATGAACAAATGCATAAACGTGCTTGTTATTATTAAAGAGTGGTCAAAATTCTTGGTGCCTAGATTTAGTAAAACAAAATGTACAAATGTTTTACATTTGTAACGAAATTACAAAGATTAATGCACTTAAGGCATGACTATTTTGATGAGAGAATGTTGGCTATGTTCTGTGATGATTCCTAGTTCAAGGGTGGGAACTATCTGCATATTGATAACTGCTTTTCCAGAAGTTTTCAACAACTGAGATGATAGTTGCCTCAAAATGCAGATTTTCCTTTTAAATCATGGATCTTTTCCTCACTAAGTGGACAGTTGTGGTAGCTGCAGTGATGGGCTACGGGTAGGAAAGGCTGACCTAGAGAATAGCCAAGCTCCATGGCTGCTTATAACTTCCGCTCCTTCCTTTGAATTTTCAGCTGTAAACGTTTCTACCACTTGTAGTAACTTGGCAGCTATTTCTTGGAATCATTGTCTATATAAAACCACTGCTCATTGTTAATGAAATGTCAGCCAAGAATTTATTAAGTACCCTCTTGCCAACACTTCTGAAAAAATCTTTAACCTACTAACCTTAAATCCTGATTACTCATTGCCTTGATGTCTAATGGAAATGTGAAGGTAGTCTTCACTGAGTCAGCTATTATTCCAAGTCCACAATATCTAAAACTCTAGCTCTGTGTGAAGGAGATAAAGACAAAAATTTCTAGTATAGTAGAAATAAAAACAAAAGAAAAAAACTGAATCAAGTTGGAATGTGCTTTATGACTATCCATAACTATGTTTATGCAAAGTTGGATGTCTATTTCAGCCAGGTCTTGGTATTGCTGCAAGGTGGTCTAGGACCCAGTGACAGAGTTCTCCTCTGAATACCAACAATTCCAGAACATTAATATCAGGTAATGATATCACTGCTGATGATGTCACTTTGCGATTATAATAGATCAAGAAAAAACATGATCCATCCATAATATTGTCCGAATACAAAAGAAACATGAACACTGACCAAACCACAGAAGTGACCGAGCATCCCCCATTGCTGGCTGATATTCTTTTATTATTTATAGCTTTTCCAGTCTAGTTTTCCTTTCTTCTAGATAAAATTTATAAAGATATCCAGTCATAGTGGTACCCTCACTTCATGACAGCAATCAAGCCATAGCAAAGCCCACTTCTGTAAACCCTCCTGAAATCACCTAACACTTGCCATATCCTTCTAACACCCTCTTACCGAGACCCCCACAATCTCCCATGCAGTGTGTTCTCCTTCACTTCAGCTAGTAAGGAACCACATTTTTCAACTACTGGTGCATTCCTGAAGGTCTTGTAGCTGGAGGGCATTGACATGATATCTACCCAACTCATCATTGGGTTTTCTTTATATGCGAGGTGATAGCTGCTACTTCTAATCTGCTAAAAATAGAAAATATATAGTTCTCTCACACTGAAACCCAGACACAAACTTTCCCTTGAATGCACAAATTGGTGTATGCTGTACGAGCAAGAGATAAAATGAAAATATGAAACTAAATAATATTAGGGAGAGAAATATCCACCTTCATCTCAGTTATTTCAAATGCCTAGCTAATGGGAGGTGAATCCATTCCATCCATCATGATTGTCTCCTACATTTTTACTCTCATGGTGCCTGGTGGATTTTTTAAAATCAATTACAGATTTAGTCTCTGAAAAATGATCCCTTACTGGAGAAACTTTATTGTCATGCTTGTGATATATTTTTTTGTGATTTTTTCCTTGAGAGCAGAATATAATTATTGTGTATTCTTTAATATAGAAAGATTTATTTCTCCATTTTACTAACCAAAGTATATTTGGATTGCGCGTTATTCTGCATATTGCTATACCAGCCTCTAATAATTTATGTGATTTTTATGCTGAACCAATTGATCTATTTACATATTTATCCTTTCATAATTTTTGTTTGCTTCTGGATTTATCAATGTTATGTCCAACTTGATTCATTACACATATTTTATAAATTGTTTCTCCTTTGTGTGAATCTCAACCAAGATTCAGAGGGAGAAAATAACTGTTTTTCATGCCTAACATATGAGTTTCCATATCCTTAGCTAAGCTTTGTTGACCTTTAAACAAACTCTAAGTTTCTAACATATGTTGAAATATTATTTTAAATTAATAATAGTGTTTAAATTTACTGACTTGGGTACACCATTGGTCTTGCTTACATATAACGTCACATCAAAAAAAAGTCACAAGTCAGTGAAGCTGAAACTTGACAATTGATGTTTTTGAAACAGAACCACAGAATTTATATTATCCAGAGTATAACAAGATATAGCAGCATATTGGTAATATAAATTTAAACTATGGTCACCCATAAGGCAGCCAAAAAAAAGTAGTTATGATCTCAGATTATACTAGTTTCTAAGAATCATTTATAACATTATTGGATAGTTTCCAGTCTCAGTGATTTTGCATGGTTAATGGGAACAGAGGAACTAGTGATTTTTCCAACAAAACCTTATATTTAATGTCTTGGAAAACAGTAGATTTCTAAGTACCTAGTATCAGGGATCCTATTCAATAATTTTAAAAATTAAGGGGACCACAAAGAACTCTTGATGATATATGTATCAATATTTAGTGCATTAGTTATTAAAACTGAGAATTCTTAGAGCATGTTATTTATTTAAAAAATAATAACAATAATCTTCTTACATGTTAACAAAAATAACAAAGCAAAGAATATAGGGAGAAGAATAGCATATTTCTTCATTTTTGTGAATCTCTTTGGATGCCTGGCAACCTATCTGTTGCAATATGCGGCTCTGGTTGAAGTAAGTGAGAAAATACATATCTAATTGGCAAAGGTAGGATTGCATTAGTACTTTTTTCACAGAGTTGCGGACATTCTTTTTGCTAACACGTTGAAACTCACAATGACTAGATGTAATACAAAATCTGAGACCCTATCAATAAACTTTTCATACTTTGCTACATTTATAATCTATAAATGGTTTCTTTTATTTATTTTTTTAATGTTTTTTATTTATTTTTGAGAGACAGTGTGAGCAGAGTGTCAGAGAGAGAGGGAGATACAGAATCCGACGTAGGCTCCAGGCTCTGAGCTAGCTGTCAGCACAGAGCCCGATGTGGGGCTTGAACCCACGAACCATGAGATCATGACCTGAGCTGAAGCTGGATGCTTAACCAACTGAGCCACCCAGGTGCCACTATAATCTATAAGTGGTTTCAAGGTAGTTTGTTTTTATTTTTGTTTTTGTATTCCGAAAAGAATTTTTACCTATTGGAAGATTTTGCTAACATCATGCATTGGTCATTTAGAAAATATTGGTTTCTTCAGTTATGCAGATCATCCAAATGTTAACACATTTCATTACACAATGTGAAAAAGTGCATTTGTCAACATTACTAGTCGTCTCATAACTCATCGTAAAATTCCTTACGTTTGGGGATCCTAGTGGTGGCAATTATACATTTTTCAGAATTTGAATTATTCCTTGAATGTTCAGGTTTTGATATTGGCTTTAGATATTACCAGTTATTTTTCTTGAAGTGACAGTCTCATCTTGTTCATTTATGAGAAAATGTTTTTCAGATACTCAGGTCAGAAAACCATAGTTTGTGAGTTGTTTTTATTGTCTTTGTTGTTGTTGTTTGTGTGAAAAAGTTGTTCCATGAAAAGAGCAGTCAGATAGGCTCACAGCTCAAACAATCACACACATGCTTATTTTGGAAACAACCATCACACTTCAGTAGACAGTAGAAATGGAGAAGTGTTTTATGTGTCCTTTCTATTTCATTATCCAGATATTAAACAGGGGCACCTGGGTGGCTCAGTCAGTTAGGTGTCCAGCTTCAGCTCAGGTCATGATCTCAAGGTTCGTGGGTTCAAGCCCCACATCGGGCTCTGTGCTGACAGCTAGCTCAGAGCCTGGAGCCTACTTCAGAGTCTGTGTTTCCCTCTCTCTCTGACCGTCCCCTGCTCGCACTGTCTCTCTCTGTCTCTCAAAAATAAATAAAAAAGAAAATAAAAGGACACATACTAAATAGGGAAACTATAATAAAATTAAAACCTTAGCTATGTTAGATCTTCCCTGACTGCCATAGGCAAAAATTTCTCACTACTTTCTTTATTTTGCTATTTCATTTTCTATTGTATAATGTCCTGGCCTCTATTATATAATTTACCAAGTATATGGAGGATGGTAATTACATATGTGTGTATATATGTGCACTGAATTCTCCAAGGTTTTAATGTTTGATTGGCACATAGCAAATCCTTTGTCTATTAGTTTTAGCAATCCTTTGGCAGATAGGAGGACTTTAGAAATGGAAAACAAAAAAGGAGTGTGCTTTCTATAACAACTGTATTCAATACCATGTACTTTTAGGGGATTCTCCCAACCAGTTTAGATCTGCACTTGAACTCAGGGTAAGGAGTATTTCTGCTTTCCCAGTCTGTTATTCTTGTCTGAGAAAATCTAATCTGTGCTGGAATGTTTGCTTGTACTCTCAGCCTCTTCACAAAGGGTGTTGGGCAAACTGGATATCCACAGGCAGAAATATTGACTTGGACCCCTAACTTAACACCGCTCACAACAAATAACTCAAAATAAATGAAAGACTTAAATATAAGACTGAAACTATGAAACTTGTAGAATAAAACATAAGGAAAATCCTTCTAGACATAAGTCTTAGAAATAATTTGTTGGATATGTAAAAATATCCTGACCTGAGCTATATGTAAATATAGAACTACCATAACTTAAGACCTGCTTCAGATTTGTGTTTCCCTGTCTCTCTGCCCCACCTCTGCTCATGCTCTGTCTCTCTTCCCCTCCAATCTCTCTCCCTCTCTCTCAAAAATAAATAAACATTAAAAAAAAGAATTTTTACCACAGTGGGTGCCTGGGTAGTTCAGTCAGTTAGGCTTCTGACTTTTGATCTCAACTCAGCTCACGATACCAAGGTTTGTGAGATCAAGCCCCATGTCCAGCTCTGTGCTGATGCTGTAGAACCTCTCTCTCTCTTTCCTTCCCCCTCTTCTCTCAAAATAAATAAATAAACATAAAAATTTTGAGAGAATTTTTACCACAAGAAAAAAAAGGAAAAGAGTATACGCAATTAACCTTATCACACTGTTAAGTAATAAAACATGGATTTTAAAAAGAGAGAACATCGTAAAAGCCACCAAGAGAAAAGATTTATTTCTTGTAGATTATTGGAGGACTTTTCACTAGTAAAAAAAATGCCAGAAAAGCAATGATATCATCATCCGTGGGAAATATTCTATTAATCTAGAATTTTATACCCAGACAGACTGTGATTTAATAGTGAGGACATAATAGATTTTTTCAGATATATAATGACAAATACTAGCAGCAAATGCTCTTCTAGACATATATATCTCCCATATGTTCCATTTTATTGATGAATAAATTAAGGCACAAATGGGTTAAAGTAACTCTCTCAAGGCATTATAGCTATTAAGTGACAAAGCAATAATTTGAAACTATATATTTTCTAGATACAGAATCTATGTATTAACATAAATCTAGAAGATCTAGTGAGGAATATTTATCAACAATAAAAAATGCCAACTTGGAGGCAAGGCACCATTAAATGTAAGATGATCAGACTATCTTTGTTGAATGTTTCCATATAATATCATCTTGCTGATAAAAATCTTTGTTAACTGAATGCTATGTTTTATGTTTCATTTCAATGAAATATATTGTATATTTCCCACTGAGCCTTTAAGGTTATTGCTTATATTCTACATGAAAACTTATGAAAAGACAGCACTGAAAATTTTAAGTAAAAGCTGGTCTTTTGAAGACATAAATAACTTTAATAAAACCTGAGCCCCCATCTGGCCAATCTCTGCCTAGAGACACATTCAAAAGAAACACACAGATTTATTCCAGGAAACTTGAGGCATATTGTTCACCTACAGTACAGGCCATCTTCAAAAGGCCAGGCCAAGGGTTTTACATATTTTATTAGACAGAAATTATTTCCAGCAATCTTCTCTATATCTTACTGTGTTTTGTAGAGAGGAGAAATGACACACATCTAAAAAAAGAAACGAACATAAAAGACCGGGTGAAACAAGATATAGAGAGAAAGAAATCTTAGTGCCTAATGGTTTTCCAGTTCTCAGAACGAGCCCACCGTGTGGCCTGGCTTTATTCATCACCATTGGGTTCCATGGGATGCTCATGCAGCCTGTTTTATGAGGAACTCGAGATCGGGTGATTTGATAATTCATTTGAGAAAAAGAACTCTGTAGCCAAGCAATAGTGCAGTAGCAGAAGGAATAAATGAGGTCAGGAGACTTTTACAAAAGTTAAAAACATGGTTGCATGTGATGTGAAAAATCCATGAGAAAAACAGAGGCTGACAGTGCGGGAAAATAGTAATAACCAACAGATTAAAGTGTTTGAGAAAGGCAAAAGACATGGAATCTAGGCCCTTCAGGGAAGGATTTACCTCTGGTAGGAAAAGTTGCTCAGTTCAAAAGAGAGGATGGGCGCGCAGGTGAGACAAACAGATATATTTTGATCTGACCAGGTGAAAAAAAGAGAGCTAATTCCTGGTGGCATTTACATTCCCAGTGAAATATGATCTAAGTAATTGGCTGTAAGCTTGGGGCAGTAGGAGAGATAGATGGGATTTTAGAAAAGGGTAAAATGGATATGACAGTCATGAGACAAAGTGAATTAGTGAATTTACCATAGAAATACAGTTACATTTGTGGATTAATAGGTTGTAGATCTCAGTGAGATAGAATGGTGCTTGCATGGAAGGGTTGGAGAAAGTGGGGGGAATTATATGGCTGATGTGGTTAGGAAGTGGAGATGACTATGAATTCAAGCTCCATCTCGTCCTGACTGTGATCTGTCTGTCAATTTGCTCTCAGTGCCTTGGAATCTAGCCTAAGAATTTGATTCTCAACTTCTACTTAATTGTTGGTTTTAGAATGCTTAACTTGTCCTATGTATGCATACACAGAATTCACTCTAGTTCTAAAAGGAATAGAAATGATGATGATGAAGATTATGATGATGATGATAACAGTGATAGTAATAATAATAACAAGATTCTGAAAACACTCAGAACTGATGGAGGACTCAGAGAAGTGTTCTGGCCTGAACTTCCAGGAAGAACTTTGAGAGTTATGCCACAGTGCCGTGGGAAAGACAAAGACAATGCTGTGCTACAAAACCCCAACTGATGCCACCATGTCAGGCCACTGCCACCAACCCCAATGTCAGGTTCCCCAATTTTACACCTGTTTCCCCAGGTAGCCTGTTTTTGTCTATTTAATTGGTGGAAAATAAGCTTCCTGTTTGCCCTTCACAAGTCTGGAAGGCTGGAAAGTGTAGTCCTTGGTGGTTCCATGACGGGCCTGGCAAGGCCAAACTACCAAAATGTGAGAAGGATGTGTAAGTCTTTGGGAGGATTTCCTAATAAGAAGAGTCAGTTACTTCTGCTAATAATGAAATATATTCTCCATGTTGTTTACAGACTTTGATCTATAAATAATTGTAGGAGCACCTGGGTGGCTCAGTCGGTTAAGTGTCTGACTCTTGATTTCAGCTCAGGTCATGATCTCATAGTTCTTGAGTTCAAGCCCCACTTCAGGCTCTGTGCTGACAGTGTGGAGGCTGCTTGGGATTTTCTGTCTCCCTCTCTCTCTGTCCCTCCCGTGCTCATACTCTCTGTCTCTCAAAATAAATAAGTAAACATTTTAAAAAATTCTTATAAAAATTATACAAGTATTGATACAGTACTAAATACAGAATATTGTCACAAATGGTAAATTTTTGGTGATAAAGTTACAGAAAGGAAAGGAGAGACTAATATGTGTTATTCTGACCTTCTATCCACTCGGACTAGGTAGAGAGAGAATACCTTTTAAGGCATTACTTTGCCAGAAAACATCTAAAAACTATTTTACTGCTGCCAAACTTCTGGTTATTTAATAATCTCACTGGTTTAAAGTATTTAAGTTTGAAATTTGTAGAAACGCCAAGGCCTCCTCTCTGTGACAGGACTTCTAGGCTCTAGAAAGCATGATATCAACTCATGGCACTAACCTGAAAAAACATAACAAGTAAGTGCCAAATTCTAAAGCCATGCACCAGGTGAAAAAGAAGTTTGAAGTCTTTACATTTTAGGAATGCTTCTTTTTGCCTCTCTTACCAAATACCTGAGGTGAATGCATATTTTTAGCCTACATGTACAGCATAATTACCTCAATTCTAGATCACTTTGCCACTAGATAACTGTTAATATACTACCAAAGAGAAGTTGGAGAAACACTTTGGGTAAAACATTTCTTTACACAAGATAGAGAAACCCTATAATTTTCAGGGAGATGATTATATAAAGTCTTACCTATAATTTTATTTAATTGTACCTTTTTACTTCATTTTCTTAAGCTAGATCCCTATCTTTTTCCACCCTTGTCTCCAAAGGAAGATATAGAAACTATCTTGAAGGCAAAATGTTCAAGAATATTTACATAGTTAACTATTCTTAATTTGTCTCTAAGATTACAGTATTTCAAAAATTAGCAGAGAAGTTGAAACTCACTCTGGTAACTATTCTCCACAGATACCAGTACAAAGACCATAAAACATCATGGGCTCCATCTAAGCGAAATAAATAAGCCTCTTACGTAGTAAGAACAAATAGTATGCTATATGGAAACAAATGCAAATATAAGCTTAAATATTACCATTAATACATATAACTGGCAATAATAATGGACTTCCAAAATAAAAAAAGGCAGTAGAAAACTGTGGTTCCTGGGTGGCTCAGTCGGTTCAGCATCTGAACCTTGATTTCAGTTCAGGTCATGATCCCAGGGTTGTGGGACTGAGCCCTGAGCCAGGAGTCAATGGGAGTCTGCATGGGATTCTCACTCTCTCTCTCTCTCAAAAAACGTTTTTTTACATAAATAAATAAATACAAATTTATTAGGAAACTTTTCATTGTTGTTTCCAAATAGGAGTGTGATGTTAAGAATGTGGATTCTAAGCCAAGATTTCTTAAGTTCAAATTCAGCTCTGTGAATGCCAATGACGTGATCATCATCAAGTTCTTTAATATCGTCAGTCCCTGCACCCCATCTGTAGAGTGAGGATGATATCAATATCTACCTCATAGGATTGTCATAATGCTTATATAAGAAAGTATAGATAAAGCATGTAAAGTAATGTCTGGCATGCACCAAATTCCCTGTACAGGTTAGCTTTTTAAGTTAAATGTTTATATTGTAGAAATACCACCAATAGTCTGGATGAAATTAATCCACTCATATATATTTTTCTATTTATATCTTCTATCCCAGATAAAGATAAAACTACATCTTCAATGTATATTCAGTTAAGAATTGAATGTTTTATTATACTACTCAAAAAATTCCAAAGCTTTTGCTGAAGTTTGGATAATGATCTAGATCAAGACTTGGCACTTTCCCTGCAGAGGGCCAGCTAGCTAGTATCTTAGCCTTCAGAGGCCAGACAGTTTCTGTTACAGCTACTCAATTCTGTCATTATAGTGTGAAAGCATCCATAGTCAACACTTAAAAAATAGGCATGGCCATGATCCCATGAAAATTTACTAACAAAAATGGGCAGCAAGCCAGATTTGTCCCATGGGTGTCGTTCGCCAACTCTTGCTCTAGATATTTGATAAAATGAAAACAGAGTCCTCTGATATTTTAACCGTATTTAAACATTCCTGAGGGAAATCAGCTCAGTTAAGCTAGTAAAGTATCATGATTCCATTGTTTGTGAGTATATAGATCTAAGCCCTGAATTTTGCTTTAAATAAAATGAATATAAAAAGTAGTCAGAAAATTCAGTGTTTCTTGTTAGCATGTACAAAGAGGAGACATGACAGTTTACAACAGAAGAACTATGCCTGACTCACCAGTTAAGTAGATGAAAGTGATCACAGGAGCTATGTTCACATATTTATTTATATTTCTGTTGACTGCATGAAGATCAAATACTATACATACCCGACAAAAGTACTATTACTGAATTATTAATTTGAGAATTGTGTGACTTCTTAGATCATGCTATGATTAATATTCCTAATAATCAAGCATAATGTTTTCTAAAATGAAAAGCAAGTGAATCTACCTAATCAGCGTCGGAGTTGGCACATCAAGGGAGTGGTGAGCTTACCCGTGAGGTCACTGTGTTACCTGTGTCTTTCATGCAGTATGATTACAACTTGTGCTGTCTTTAAAAATCAAAACTAGAGGGGAACCTGCATGGCCCAGTCAGTTTAGCATCTGACTTTGGCTCAGGTCATAGTCTCACGGTTCGTGAGTTTGAGCTCCAAGTGGAATTCTACACTAACAGTGTGGAGCCTGCTTGGGAATTCTCCCTCTCTCTCTCTCTCTGCCCCTCCCCAACTCATGCTTTCTCTCTTTCTCAAAGTAAATAAATAAACTTAAAAAAATTGAAACTAGATGGATGATGGGTACTAAGGAGGGCACTTGTTGAGATGAGCACTGGGTGTTGTATGTAAGTGATGAGTCACTGAATTCGACTCTTGAAACCAGTATTGCACTATATGTTAACTAAAATTTAAATTAAAAAATTATGGGCAGTTAAAAAAAACTGAAAGGGAAATTGATAACATGCTAGAAAAATCTGAATATTGAGAACACAAGCTAAAATGTGTATCATCTGGGTCTTTTACAAATGTTTTTTGTTTGTTTCTTTTATTTTAGGTTAAATTCTCTAGTAATTGACCAAATTTCCCACTTAATTTCACACAGTGAAGTCCAAAATCTATCAGGAAAATAAATAAATAGAACACTGCTGCTGGGCTTGTTTGGGTTTTCAGTTTCTGAGGCACAGCACCTTCCTTAATTATCCTCATGAGAAGACACCAACTTTGTGCTGTGTGTGGGATAGAAGCTCTGGTATTTCCAAAGGCTCCATCCCCATGGACGGGTCAACTGGCTTGACCCAGGAAGGATAGACATTGGTATCCATTAGAAATCTGTTCCCTTCTCCAGGTGAACACATTCTCTCTCACCTTTCTTGATGCTCAATCTGAATTCCAACCCTCAACACATGTCTGTGTATCCAGCACTGGTGTCTCCTTATCCATGCACTCCATATTTAGATGACCAGTCCATGGACCATTAACTTCTGGATGGTCAAAGGCTGACATTGAACCCTTGCCCAAGTCTTTCACTTTGAAGGTTTGCATATTTTCCAGTTCATTGTGGCCTCTGTCAGCCTATGTCACTAATTTATTTCTCTCATCTCTACTTCTCAGCACTAGCCACCATTTATGAATTCTTCACATATATGTAATAATAATAATGTTTATAATAAAGACACAAGTAGAGGAATCCTTTGTCATTTGTATTTAAAAAGTAGGATCTTATGGTTTACGTTTATCTGGTTCGTGAATTTCTCACCTATAAATGCAGCAAAAAACTACTTCGTGATCATTTACAATGTTTTCATTCCATATGCCAATTTGCATATGTGACATAATTCAAGCCAAAAAAAAGAACAAATAAGAAAATCTTTCAATTTCAGAAAGTAAAATAAAACCCAAGTTCCCGTCAACACTGTATATACATAAAATTATTACATTTTAAAAGTGTTTTCCCTAATACTACCTATTTATATTTTATAGTTGAGAAAAAAACACATATATAGCCAATGAAATTATGACTCACATTATGGATAACAGATAAAAACTAGTCACATGTGATCTAATCCAGTGGTGCTTAAAATGGGGCCCATGGACCATAGTTTCCACGGAGCATTACCTGTTTGCAATGAATGAAGTATAGAAATTGAGAATAAGTGTTTGAAAACATTATAGTACTTTGAAGATTAATTTTATGTCTGTTGAATCTAAAAAGAAAAATACAGACTGGTATTTTATGATTTTTTAAAATTTCATTTCTCATTTGTAATAGATTAAGGAGAAAACAAACGCACAAGTTCGTCTTGCACCAAAGGAAGTTTGAAAAGCACCGCATGCAGTAGTCACAGGGCCTTGTGTTTTCACATTATATACTACTTTTCAGTCTTTTAAAATCTCTATTGTACTTTTCTAAAACAACTGACTACGGGGAAATCGTTGAGCATCAGATATATGTTGGGCAACATGAAAAAGGGTAATACACGATGAGGCATGTCTACAGTCTGGCTGGGGAGTAGAACAGAGATCAAGGAAACAATTAGGAAAATCAGATAGTTTATTATAAAAACCTCACAGTGGGCTGTAAGCGAACCAAGATCACCAGAAGCAGTTGAAAGCACCTTCAACATCTGACTGTACTATCTCTAGCCAGCAAGGAGCACAGGAAATTAACCGCTTTGGTTCTCATTAGCCATGCTCTTCATTTAATCTAAGAAACTCTTCAAGGAGACACCAAGACTGTGGACACTTCAGGAAAATCCTAATACTTGTGAAGCCTGTTTTTTTTTCCCCCTCTACTAACAGGTCTATTACTGCAGCAGTAGTAGAAAAGAGGCCTGAAAACTCTCAAATCATTGATAACTTTCAGATACATAACAGGTGCCTTTGGAACCTTACCCCAGCTCATAACAGACTTCCTTTCACTTCATCAAATAATGAAAAGAGAGAACGAAACCCTCTTCTTGACAACAATTTGGACTCAGTGAGAATGTATTCCATCAACTGCCCTAGGACAAGCAGATATTTGTCATCCCACAGTAGATGAGGAGTGGCAGATCTAAAAGGGGTAAGTGGAATGCTCTTATTGCTTATGCGTTCTGCCTCACATCTTTATCCTGAGGCCAAAGCCACCTGGCATCCTTTGCCGTGCACACACAAGGCTGACATTTGTTTTAATCTGGGAAGAAAGAGACACCAGAGTGGCAATGAAGCCCCAGGGGCCCTTTAGCTAGTTTGAGGTTCTTCTGACATTACAGAATAGTGGCAGAGATGGAGAGACATTCAAAATCAATTTAGAACAGCCCTATCTAGCAGTTAACTTTTTTGTTGTTGTTGTTACAGGGATCATCACAGAACCACATATAAGCAATGTGAGATTTAACGTTTTTTTCTTAATACATGTGATTTTTTAAAAAATTTTAATCATTTACTGCCACTCTATCTTTCACTAAAGTATGTTCCCAGTAAATTTTGAAATATATTTTTCAGCAACAGTGAAAAGATTTTAATTTACTCATGTGCATCATTTATCATCTATTTGGGTCTACACAACTTAAAAGAGTATTTAATTTTCCCTTCCGCCTTGTTCTTCACTCAGTTATTTGCTTTCAATGATAGAGTTGCAAATTTAAAATTGAGATGACCTAATTATTAAATCCTAAGCTCTGTATCGACTTTGACATTCTATGCTATGGCCTTGAATGTGGTAAAAAAATGCAAGAAATAATAACATGATGAGTGATTTTGATGTGGGTCATGGGGGAGGCAACATTATAGAAAGCATGGAATGTAGTACAGTTTTCAAGGAATGTCAAAGTATTTATTCCTGAACAATTGCAAAGCTAAGTTATTCCTATCACAATAATTCCAGAATTTCATTATTACAACACTTTAACACTTTAATCATTTAAGTAGACAATAGTATACTGTAACATAAGATCCATAACTGACTTAACTTGAACATCACATATTTACAAAGTTTGTCAGGATCTCTTTTTTGGTACTTTGGTATTTTTTTCAAAGCATGAAGAATCAAATACAAAACACCCCAAAAAACCCAAATAAAACACACACACACACACACACACACAAAAGCTAACAAAGTAATTGGACCATTATATAAATAATAACCTGGTATCCAATTGTGAGCCTGACTGTTATCCTCAGTAGACTATGAGATGTGGACTACTGATCTGTATGTTTGTACAACATTCTGCCCATCATCTTCCTGGGCCCCTCTCCTACATTTACCAATAAAATCATCGCCTTCATGCGGCACAATAGCCCTTCTGACTGCACTTACCTGATCACATCCACTGTGGACTGATCATTTCAGCTTGAAATATTTCCTTCCACCCCAGCATAGCTGACACTATTTTGAACACTCACATGCCCAGAATTCTACAAGGGTAATACCAGGTATATTCTTTGTTAAAATGCTATGACATAGAATAAGGCCTGGCCCAATATAAATGTACATACTAAGTAAATGTATTACTGGAAACTAGTTTGTTCCTTTTTGTATGATGCCAAGACTGTATACATTTAATAAAGAAATCTCACTTCCACAAATACGTTTCAACATGCTAATTAATGATATGTGATGAGTGGTGTTTGTGAATATTAAGTTAAATATAAACAGAATATGTTCATTACTTTTTGCTATTGTACTGTACGCTTCAGAAGCTTTCAAAAGAACAAGAATATTTGTAAACTACCAGAGTCTGAGACCTATTCTCCATAGTCAAATGTCCATAACCTGGGAATTTAGACAGTTGTTCAGGGGTGGGTGTGATAAAGATGGTTCAAGAGGAGAAAAGTGAGACATTTTTATTAAGGAAAAGTGCTATTTCAGAAAATAAGTCTAATTTACCAAGAAGCCAATCAAGTATCTATTTTACTAGTTTTCCTTTTTTTTTTTAAAGATTTTTTATTCATTTTTGAGAGACAGAGAGAGACATCACGAGCAGGGGAGGGTCCGAGAGAGAGGATGACACAGAATCTGGAGACAGGCTCCAGGCTCTGAGCTAGCTGTCAGCACAGAGCCTGATGTGGGGCTCGAACCCACGAACCGTGAGATCATGACGTGAGCCGAAGCCGGACACTTAACCGACTGAGCCAGCCAGGTGCCGCTATTTTACTAGTTTTCTATAAACAGTGTCCAGACATCTTTCCTGAACTAGGCAAGATCAACTTAATTGCTTTACTGTTTCACAGTGTGAAACCAAGGTCAGCATTTTAAGGTCAAATTATGGGTTTTTATTCAGTTACTGAAACTGAGATTGCCTTGAGAAATCTAGAAGTGTGCTTCAAAGTGGAGTTGAGATTTTGAACAAGTCTTTTAAGTACCTTCTGTTCTCACTTTCTATAGCATATTCGATACAAAGCATAGTCATCCTATTTGACGTGCAGGCCAATGAGGTGTATCCTGCTTGAATGAAATGGATAAAGGAACTAAAAATAGACAAAATTAGAGAATGAAAAAAATGGAAAAATGGACAGCGAGATATATGCAATATTATAGGTTAATAAAATGTGTAAGAATTTCAGCTATATACAACTAAGTGTGCATAGAATTTTAAAAAAATCCTTTAACAGTAGAAATAAGCAAAAACACTGAGACTAATTCAACTTCAGCCTCCTATATTTAGCAATGTATTATATGTAGCAATGTACGACAGTACATTGAAAGAAATGGAAGTTCCACATAAAAACTCCAAAAGAACAAAAGTGGAAGTAGACTTTGCCAAATCAAAACATGCCTTTCTCCGAAAAAAAAGGGGGGATAATGTGTTATGATAGCCATCAGGATAGCCATCTCATACATATTCTTACTCCCTCTACTTCCAGGTATATGGAAAGATTACACTGTCCAAATAATATGAAGTTAGGTGTGTCCATGAGACTTATGTGAGCCAATAAAATGTGAAAAATGACACCCCAGTAAAATGTGACAAATGACAAATGTAAAATATGCACTTTCCAGCTGGAAATTTAAGAGACAGTATGTGAGATTTGCTATCTTTTTATTTTTTCCATTCCATATTAGTTACAAGTGAAAACAGAGTAAGAATAGAGATAAAAGGCTGGGTCCCGTAGTGAAGAAACAGTGGGGGCAACACCATCCCACAAACCCAGATTGATATGTAGCATGAATAAGAAATAACTATTTTAAGTCACCAAGATTCTGGGCTTGTTTGTTACAAAGTCTGCCCTATCTATCCTGCTTGATACCTATCAGAGTGTCTACATGCAAGGCTGACAAAGGCATAGTTTGCCATGGCCATAGTAAAGCGTTGGTTCTAGGTAATCGTAGATTTAGTAGAGTATGGTATGTTGTGGGGCGCCTGGGTGGCTCAGTCGAATAAGTGTCCGACTTTGGCTCAGGTCATGATCTCGTGGTGGGTGGGTTCTAGCTCCATGTTGGGCTCTGTGCTGACAGCCTGGAGCCTGCTTCAGATTCTGTCTGTGTCTTCCTCTTGCTCTACCCTTGCCCTGCTCACATTCTGTCTTTCTCTTTTTCAAAAATAAAAATAAACATTAAGCAATTTTTTCAATTAAAAAAAATTAAAAAGTTGATATGTTGTAAATGATTCAGCCTTTACTCTTCCATTCTCTACCTATAAGATTTTAAACATTTTCTTTTCTCTGGCATGGTTTTTCTAGTTAAATAATCTATTACAGTAAGTATTAAGCACAAAATAGATGATCAATACATTTTAATTCTTCCCTTTTGTATAACCACACAAATCACCAAAGACTTTGTCTTAAAAATTAAATATTAACAATTATTGGAGCTCTAGTGGTGCAATCGGTTAGCGTGCGGTACTTATACAATAATAATATTAAAACATTATGCTATATGCAACCACAAATCAAGGTATAAGCTATCTTTGGGGGAGGAAAGAGACTGAATGAGATTTCTAATCTATACTCAAGTATGTGTTTCCTAATATAGGTGTTACACAAACCAACAAGAAAAATAAAACCATTATTCACAATGGAATTGAGGGCACAAATACATTAAATAATAGCCAAGTTGCCAAAAATAATTTCCTGAAAATAGAAACTCTTTAAAGTCATGGGCAATTGAGGGTTTTATTTTGTATTTTGTTGTTGTTGTTGATGTTGTAATTAACTAGTGATGGAATAGGTGTGCTTACTAGACTAGTGTGAGTGACTTGCACATTTTCCTCTCCACTCTTGGAGGCTCTACGTGTAAAGTGATCCCGATACACTAGGTTACGTCTTGGTAAAAAACAAAACAAAATGAAACAGAACAACCTCTAAATCTTTAGTGCCTTTGTTTTAAAATTCTTTGCAACCAGTGCCATGACTACAATACAGTTTGCAGGCAAAATACAGTGAGTTTCCATATTAGTGAGAATATTAATATTAAATATCATTTAAATGCTAATATCATAGTGTTTACTATATTTGCAATACTTAATATCATATGGAGCAAGGCTTCAAAACAGCTGCACAAGCGACAACAGAAATTTGAGTCTTTTCCATCTATGTTACATACATTATCTTCAGTCTGTGTCAATTCTGTTGAAATGTGTGAACTCATGTGGGTAAACACATTCCAAACTAGAGTTCTGGCTGGAATGATCTCATGATACCTACGTTAATTTCTTCACATAGAATCTGCAGCAAACGTCTTCTATGCTAGAACACACTGAGTCTTGGAGTAAAATCAAAGATGAGGTTCAGCAGAATCATCAGATAAGCTCATCTGACAAAATTGGTCAAATACTTGGCCTCGCCGGTAATTAGGAAGAATATTAATATATTCTTTTCACTGAAAAGGTTTATCACTGACTAATGATTGGATGGACCAAATTTATCAGCTGTTTTGACACCACAAATACCTTCCTTAATTAATAGTGTGGAAAATATTCCAAATGCATAATTTATTTGAACTATTTCCAGAACAAATCTAAAGGATAGCACATATGGCTTGCCTTAACTTACAATGCCTTTTGAGGTGGGCATGTTCAATTCTAGAAACTTTTTGAGAAATTCATTATTAAATTTGGCCCTATTAAAAATAAGCACCTTTCTTAGATCAAGGTGAACAAGATTGATTTAAAGTATGATGTAAGCACAGTGCAGAGTTTATTCTCCCGGTTGTTTCCAGGTAACTGAATAGATGTTCATGTGAATGCTTAGGAATGCATTTCATATAAATGACACCAAAGTATTGAAAGGAACCCAAGCAGATCTTAATACACTATTCCACCTCCCTTACCCCTTCCTCATCCACCTGCGGCAGCGTATAGCATGGGGCCAACAATATGGTGAACACTAAGTTGTCCTATTTGAGACCTATTTATACTAAAAAAGCACGTGTTGTTTATCTCAAATTTAAGTTTAAATGAATGTTTTGTAGTTTATCTGGAAACCCTAGTGACAATGCAGTTTTTTGAAATATAATAGTGGCCACATTAAATAACCGTTAATATTTCTTCTGTTTTCTCTGCCCTGGAGTGAATTATTCATTTGCCCTGAGCAGCATGCAAACAGTAACACAGCCAAACCCGCATTTTTGTGGCACTCCTGACAAACTGCTGCTGTATTAAACAATAAATGACAAGCCCTGTATTGCTCAGCTGCGTGGCCCTCGTCCCTGGTTTTTGAGGCATTTCAATCAACCTTGCAATCGTCACCAAGCTGTAAGATGTTACACATATATTTTGTCTGCCCTAAAGTAGCATTGATTTTGAAACTGTGAGATCTTCTATTTTTTTTTCCAGATAATGGTCAAACTGGCCATTTGGGTTATAAATTGGGTTTTTCATGGCTAATGTACTTCACATCGGCACTTATTATACAAGTAACAATTATGTCATCACAGGCTCTGGTACAACATGAAGGGAGCGCAAACGTCAGGATTGATGATGATGGCTCAAAGCCAGCTCATTAAAGGCAATGGTGTGAATAATACAACTGTGTTGCTTTTGAAAGGACCGAATATGTATTATCCACCTATCCATGTACCAACGCAGCACCATAAACATAGGTCTCTAACTGCAGCCCATTTAAATGATGAAAGGGCGTATGTTAATCTATGAAATAGACTTTCCCCTGGGGAAAAATTGTCCTCTCTATTTATGAAAGTGAAAACATTCAGTGCACAGAGAAGCACTTATCAGATGAGCATCCAGGGTACGCGGATGATTTTACTAATGCTTCCTGCTAAGATAAATAGGCTATGGTCATAAAAGATGCTACTATAATTTGCTAGAAATAAAGGAACTAAACAAAAGCAACCCATATACAGCTTTTCATAAAGCACAGAAAGTAAATTTTCTAAATTACTGGGTCTCTGTGTTTGATATATTTAATTCAAAAGTCATTGATAAAACATGACAATAATTTTACATACCTGCACGTGTATGAGTGTGCACCCACTTGTAACTCAATGGGGTTTTTTTTTATGTTTAGCATTCCCTAAAGGTAAGTTTGGCAACGAATTGTATGCTTAGATCCCCCTTAATTTTCAGGATCATAGGACTCCAATAGGATGTTCCATTTTGGGAAAACTATTTAAATATTTTAATGGTTCCCTATTCTTTGCATTTTTAATAAGATCAGGAAATTTTGACTTCAAAACTTACCAAGACAACTCAGCAGACTCTCTTCCATGATACACACTATTCAGGTAACTTCGAAACAAGTCAACCTAACTCTTAAAGAGCATCACTTAAGCCAGTAGTAAGAGGACTTTTTCCCAAATACGTTCTTACAGATGTTTCTGGGCATCTCTTACCTGCAGATGGCCAATTTACAGATTGCAGAAGAAAGTGAAATATCAAATAGCATGAAAAAATAAAGTAAGAAATAACTACTTATATTTCAGAGGTGGGGTGGGACAAGGGAGAAGTTAGTTTTAAATAATCCCACATACTTTGAGCCTCTGAATCCCCACAAATTTACAATGCACTTATCTGCTGAGATACTAATCTGATTGTATTTATCTGTATTTATCTGATCATGACCCTGAAAATACAAAAGGTGAAGATCCCTAAACTGACAATGGAAGGGAAAATATGTGACCCTGGAGTTTTAAGTAGATCCTTTTAAGTAGATCGCCTGCTGCTCTTCGGAGCATGATGTAGTCAGATACTGACTTCTGGGTAAGTCTGATTTCTTGTCACATCTCCTTCCTAAAAAAAACATATAATAATAATAATAATAATAAACACCTTCAGCGTCTCCTTGCTTCCCAGTTTTGTGGAATGAAATCATCCACATAGGTGGTATGAAGTCCAGATGTCAACTTTAATTCCAAGCTCTCTCTACCACATTATTAGTACGTTGGGTCAGTTCACCTTACTAAATGACCCTCAAAGCCAGTTCTTCGTCCCTGTCTTCATTGCTACCGTCCTTGTTCAGGTTCTCACCAGAGCTCACCTGGACTGTTACCCTAATACCTTATGTAGGCTTCTTAATAACAATGTTTCCTTTGTTGCTTCCACTCCATTCTCCATGGATCGCTCTTTCTAAGATGCACAGTGAGTCATGTCATTCTCCTGCTTTACGTATTTCAATGTCACCCAAGTTTGGCCAGTGAATGAAATTTCAGGAAGCTTTGTATGGCATCAAGAAATCTTTTGATGGCCAGTCATCTGTGTGCCTTTTCATTTTTTTCCCACCACCTGCCCAGATGAACCTTACTTTGAAGTATCACCAATTTTATGATCACTTTATCTTCTAATTTTTTTAAGCTCTTGTCCTCTATAATGCTATCCCCTATCCTTACAGTAGCCTCCATCTTTAGCCCTCCAAATAAAATTTCGCTTATTGCTATGATCTGAATGTTTGTACCCACACCCCACTCACCACTGAAATTCATATGGTGAAACCTAATGCCTATGTAATTGTACCAGGAAGTAGGGGTGTTGGGAAGGAGCTTAGGTAATGGGTTGGCGCCCTCATGAATGGGATTAGTGTTCTTATAAAAGAGCCCCCAGAGAGTTCCCTTGCCCCTTCCACCATGTGAGGACCCAGTGAGAAGTCAGCAATCTATGATCCAGGAAGTAGACTTTCACCAGATGTCAACAGGTTATCTAACCTTGGATTTCCAGCATCCCAAACTGTAAGGGATAAATTTCTCTTGTTTATAAGCAAGTCTGTGGTATTTTATTATAGCAGGCCAAATTAACAAAGAGCCTCATGGGTCCAAATAACATTTCCTTGATGAACAACAGACTTCATCCTGAGCCATTCTCTGACCCCACCGTGTGTGCCATGGATGCCATGGAAGACTTTCAAAAATACAAAATTATTTGCCTCTGTTCTTTGAACTTTATTAATTCTTTATTTGGTTGAGGATAAACATATTAACGTTTTAAGAATGTCATACAAGGTATGCTTCTTATTTCTCTCTTCAGGATAATTACTCTTTAAATATTTCCTTTCACATAGATTTTACCAAAATCTTTTTTTCTAAATCTGTCATCCTTATCACTACCTTCCTGGATCTTCTCATACTATTTTACACAATAAAACCATTTTCTATCATTGGGTGGAAAATTGTCAAATTCCAACTTATTTGGAGCCTTTTCATTAACTAATTTTCAGAATATGATGGGTAAAGTTAAATAGTACAGAATGGGTCAGTCTTACCACTGATAACAATCCCCCAGAAAATCTCAGCAACTCACAACAATTTTACTCTTCAAGTCTTTTCTGTAAGCAGCTCAGGGTTGGCTGTTAAACACCTTTCCATATATTTTCTCATTCATTCTATGACTCAGACTGAAAGGCAAACCCTTTTTCCTGGCCAGAGGAAAAAAAAAAGCTGATAGAAACACACAATAGCTTTTAAAATTGCCTCTTGCCTTTTTTACTCATCACGTCCAGTCACATACACCTGTGGATAAAGAAAAGTCACAGTGGACAAAGCAATTCACAGGGACCAACCCGCATCAGTAAGCAGCACTGCATGCATGATGGCAATAGTCAGCTGAATTTACTTGGGAAACACTAATGCAGTCTGACTCCTTGCACTCCTTAATTAATTTGAAAATTTTATCTCTAGGAGATTTCCCCTTTGAATAAAGAAGAAAGATCTCTTGCCCACCCACTGCAGGACTTGAAACACAATCATGTTTGTGAGTTGCTTGCTAAACAAATGATTGGATGGATGGATGGATAGAAGAATGAACAGAGAAACAAATGGATATATAACAATATTATATTACAATTAACTTTTGATATTTATGTTAGCCTTAACCAGAAATTCCTTGAGGGCAGGTGTTTTATTCAAATTTCTCTCATACCCTTTTCTGAAACTTCCTGCAAGGAGCATGGCACAGTGTGAGCATATATTCAAAAACTCTTGCTGACGGTCACCTGGGTGGCTCAGTCAGTTGAGAATCCGGCCTTGGCTCAGATCATGATCTCACGGTTCATGGGTTTGAGCCCTGCGTCAGGCTCTGTGCTGAACGCTAGCCCAGAGCTTGGAGCCTGCTTCAGATTCTGTGTCTCCCTCTCTCTCTGACCCTCCCCTGCTCACACTGTCTCTCTCTGTCTCTCAAAAATAAATTTAAAAAGACATAAAAATATTTTTAAAACTTTTGCTGAATGATAAGTAAGCTAATAAATATAGCAAATAGACAATGGGAGACCTTTCATGTAATTATCCTCAGATCAGCCCTCATAAGTTATTGATGTCATATAAAGAAGATAAAACCCTTCACTAACTGTACTTTATGGAAACTCTGGAAAAGTACTCAAATTTTTCCTCTATTCAAGCTGCCTGTGGAAAGCACACTGTGAGTACAAGTTTGGGTTGATAGAGGCCTATATAGTTACAATCCAAGGAGGAAAGAATATCTACCGACGAAGACAAAGACTGCCTGCCTCCTTCAAAACAAAGCCAACATATTTCTGTCCCATTAAAAATCATCCAAAAGGATTGCTTCATTGCATTTTCTTAGAACAGCATGGAATGAAGTAGAAACAGAAGCTTTAACTGTAGTTTGATTATTGAAGAATAAACAGGGACACGATTTCCATGCAAATGTAGGAAAGCTAAGGGGCTTGACATTGCTCGTAGTGAGAAATCTGGACTGGGCCAAATTCTGTTCTCTCAGGAAGACATTTAGTTGTCTGGAAAATGATGATGGCACTATAATTGGTATGGACATGGCAGCTTGAGTTGAAATCGCCTGACTTTGTCATTAATATCACCCTTAGCTTACTTGGACAACTTACATTCCTTTCGGACTGTCAAAGTTCACATCTTACTAAAGCTTCCATCACCCATTACAACCTTCCCTACCGCCGGTACTCCTGAATATGATTTTGTACCACAAGCCAAACTGAATATTTGGTTAAAACAGACGTAGTATAAGAAAAACAAACTTGTCACCATTGGGGAAGGAGGTTCTAAAGGAGGTTTCTGAAATTTACCCTTAGGATATCATCATCAAAATACCCGTTAGTGAAGGAAACAGTTCCAAAATATATTCAGCAGTTCCATATTTTCTTTAGAAAGGATACAAGATGCATTTGTCCTGATGGATCAGCATTATTATGATTTGTTTCCATTTATATACCAAATGCCAGCTTACGTGTTTTTTAAAAGATGTCTCTTGTAGAAAATGGGTGATGGGCATTGAGGAGGGCACTTGTGGGGATGAGCACTGGGTGCTGTATGCAAGCGAAAAATCATGGGAATCTACGTCTAAAGCCAAGAGCACACAGTATACACTGTATGTTAGCTGACTTGACAACAAATTCAATTTTAAATAAATAAATAAATGTCTATTGTAATATTTTGTTTAGTTTGTTTGCGTCTTATGAAATACACACTATACATGTTTTTGACTTGCTATTTGTTATTAGCTGTAACTGGTAAAAGAAATTGAAATAAAATTTTGATGGTAAAATTTCTGCACACATTGAGTCAACATGCTGGGAATAAAAGCCAGGACACAAAGTGAAATGCAAGCACTATAATGTTTTGTTTCTGTAATGCTTTTTTACCGCATCAGTTTTTCTTACTTTTCTTCCCATTTTTTCTCCTTTTGTCCATTAAGCCTACCATAAATTTTAGGACAAGCTCTGTACTTAAGTAGATGGATAGTTAAACAAAATAAAGTATACTTTCCAGAAAATCTAGAATGTCATTTACAGTCTATGAAAGAAAAATAATTTTAATCAAGCTTTTCTTATCACTTAGAACTGTTTCATTATACACTTAATGAATGATCACTTAAAGCCTATTTACAAATGCATTTTGACCTTGCACAGTAAAAAAAAAAATGAATGGAACAATTATGATATTCCCCAAACTTCTGGAACAACTTCATTTTTGTATATCTATTTTCCTGGCTTTCACTATGGGATAGAATTTCCTTCCATCTGATTATATAATTCCAACAGTTTTCCTCCAGTAATTTTCATCAGTTGCTTTATCAGTTTTTACTCATTAACCAACTGAAATTCAGCTATAAAATCTGAAAAGACACAGGACGGTGTATATCTTTCTGGCTTAACTGGGAGAAAACAACATTTCTGTGTGACTAGATTTTCACTGTGGTTTTGTTCTAACATCTTACAAATTTTCTTTCTGAACTGTAACTCCTGT
Source organism: Helogale parvula (assembly GCA_004023845.1). Classification (NCBI taxonomy): domain Eukaryota; kingdom Metazoa; phylum Chordata; class Mammalia; order Carnivora; family Herpestidae; genus Helogale; species Helogale parvula. The sequence continues at coordinate 79,523 of PJEM01002905.1, forward strand.
AAAACCCATTTCCATTATGGGATCATAAAACACAACACAACACAACACACACACACACACACACACACACACACACACACACATACTTTAAAAGAGAAAGCTATTTTTCTCCTTGGATGTAAGTTAAATGTTATACCAATGTAGTTTATGACTCATAATAGAGGCTACTTTAAAAATAATTATTCTTAATGCTGTTCAGTGGACGCCCATATGACCTCTATGAACTGTCAGAGTCATTTCATCCTAATTGATTTCCTAGATTTGTTATTTTGCTTCTATACTTCTAGTACAAAGGAATATCTGTTTGTTTCCCTTCCTAGAAAACTCTCTAAACCAACTTGGTAAACAGGGCATCAGCCTTCTGTGTTCTCAAGAGTTCTGCCTACTTGCTTCCATCTTCCCTACAATATGACATTAAGTGGCCTCTACAACAGGCATTGTCTTTAGCGTGGCACCTATCCATTTCAATTGTAAAAATGCTTAGAGCAATTCTCTTGACATGAACCGGTCTCAAGGACCACCTATCCCTCGTTGGTCCACCTTGAATTCATTTCATCCCTATTATCATTCTGTTAACGCCACCTAATGTGCCTCTAAAACACAATTTTAGCTCTGATACTTTTATTAATTTGAAGAGACTTGGGTACCCTCAGAATACAAAGCATTGCAACCCCTGGGGTCAGAACCTCACCTGCCTCATAAACACAAATAAATTCAGGATCCAAAGCATCCAGGAGCATTCCCAAGACCTGCACTGGTTGATGTGGTGAGCGAGACTCCAGCTGTGCATCTGACAGCCATTCGAATAGATAGCACTGGTGGCTTGAAGCCAAGCCAAGGCAGATGGGACAGTCTTTTTTAGCTACAGTGGGCGTAATGTTGGCAAAGAACTTTGGTAGCAATCTTCTGTGTCAACAGGTCTGCCCTCTCTCAGAAAAGAAGTAGGGCATGAGCATGAACTGAAGATGGAGGATAACTTGATAGTGTCTGTGGGGAAAAGAAACTCTAGCTTTAATAGACAGTATTATAAATATTATAATAAAGTTATTAGTGAGAGCAGACTGGAAAAAAGCAGCTAGATTATAGCAGTCAAAAATGTTATAGCCTCAAGCTTGAATATGAAAGTACACAGCTGAAGAAACTTTGCATTGAATGTTTATTCTACAGAACCGTGGGAGATGGAGAAAAGGAACAGTGTCTTCGGCTAATGACTTGAGGGAGAAGAGTGTCTCTTACTCAGAAGTCTTATCCACTATTTGCTTCTTAGGACCAGTAGTGATGACATCTGAGTGAATCTCTTTGACAAGTGTGTCTGTGGTTGAAACTATGGGGAAGTTTCTCTATAGGGAAACTGTGCGGCATGTCTCTCCAGGGGAGAAGGGAACTTGAGAAATGTTAACAGTACCTTCGGGGATAAAGAAAAAAGTCCCCTGGATCCCTCAGAACACAGTTGTGTGAGGACAAGTGAGAGGACCTTGCCTGAGTATCTTGCATTTACATTATGCTCACAAGGTTATACACATGTGTATAGTGACTGAGGAGTCACCATACTAATATGGGGAGGTCAAGTAGGTCTCATAAACCCTATGAAGATTCTGCAGGAAAAGAGGAGAAACAAAGTGCTATTCAAAACCATTCTTACACTTAGAAGTTACTAAGCAACTTCAGACAAATTTTCTTCCTTAATCCCTCCTAAGTCTTTCATGAATAATGGACGTCCACATTAGCTCCAGACCTTGAGAATGAGTGGGATGCATAAGTCATTTGGGGGCTTCAGTGTGGAGAGGAGGCCACTGAAATGTAGACAGAGCCATGAAAAAAGTCCTCTGCTAATAGCATACTTGTCTGTGGCCTATGTGAGAGTGTGAGCACATAGTCACTCAGTTTGCTGTATACATACATAGTAGGGAAGGATTTAAGGGCCAATGAATTATGATATAAATTTGTCTTCTGCAATACTAGTGTTCGATTTAAAGTAAAAGTATTGGTCTATTAAATATAATCATTCCAGCCATAGTTCTGAAGCTGAGAGGGGAAAAGTGTGATAATTTTGAATGCAATATTTTAGGAAAGACCATAGAAAAGGAAGCCCATTGTTCCCTACGAAGCAATTTTCTTGGGGACAATGTATCCTGAAGTTATCCTTTTCCACTCAAGATGATGTCTTCATGTACAATAACCTTTCTAAGAAGCTAAACTGACATTGGAGTTGTAGTGGATTTAAAAATTGAATGATGGATGTGAGGAAATTGATCAATGAGGTTCCTAGTCAGTATAGTAAGGTGGCTGGAGAAACCAGAAATATTTAAGCAGCAATCACATGATATATATAGAGAGAGTTATATATGTAATACATAATGTATATAGTTATAGTTATATATATTTAGTTATATATATAGTTATACATACATATACAGTTAATCATGTGACTGCTGCTTAAATCCTAGGAGAAAAAACCATTAACCCTTAAGTCCCCCTCTCACAAATCTGAATCTAGAGGCAGATTTGGAGAAATGTCCTAGGTAGTTGTAGGTGATGTTGCCTGTGACCAGCTCATACCTCTGCTTTGCCCACAGTTACCGTTCCTATGGTGGGCTCTCTGGCAGCAGGAACTGGCTTAGCCTCCCAGTAGGACTCCTTAGAAGTGCAAGGGATTTAAAAGCCCGGAAGCAGCCTACAAACAATGACAAACAGGAGGTGGTAGGCAAGCTGAACAGTTTTTTTACTCCTCTTGAGGGATGATTCTGAGGCTTGCTCTGCACAAAGTTTGATTTCCAACAGCAGTAACAGACTCATTAATGCAACACACACTGGGTTACATGGGAATGAAGAGAAGTTGTACTAGGTAAAAACATACAAGGAAACAAGGGAACTAGAAAACGGGAATGATGAGAGAAGTGAACAGTGATGTCACAGCTCCAGGATGGGTGGAGGTATCTCTTAGGGTCAGGGAGAGACTGAGTGCCCATTTTCTACTTTCTGCACCTTTACTACCCTCAGAAACCCCATGTGACTATTTCATAACTCTGTGATGCGCATTTGGGATTCACATCCCAAACCCCCTTGCCTCAGATGATAAAGTGTCTCTTCTTTTGAAATCCTGCTTTATTTTTTGTCTGGCTGTGTGATATGTGGTTCCTGCTTGTAAGTTTCCACCTTCTAAAGAGGTGGTTCATCAACATTTGGGAAATTAGTGACAATGATCAGGAGTGAATGCTTGGCCCGGACCACAGAGCAGCTGGACTCTGGTTCCTCTTTTCCTCTTCCCACTTCTCCAAAGCAGCTACACTGGCAAAGAGAGAGACAGGCACCCTCAGAATGGGTTAGAGCATCACCATTCCAGGAGAAAAGACAAAACTTTGTGCATGTGGCAGATGGCTCCATGGTATAATTTCAAACACAGTGATTCACTGACCCTGGATTTGATTATCCAGAGGGTTCCAGATACCTGCTGGAGAACAAAAAGTGTCCCAACTTTTGATCATTCGTCCCCTTCCCATACGGGGATGGGGGGGGGGCAGCCAATCCTTGTGTTCAGGCTGTTGTAGAGAGCTGTGTGGAGCCCCTGAGAGCCACTGGTCAGAGACAAGAGCCACAGCTTTGACCGGTAGGATTGCAATGCTCTGTGCTTCTTAAGCAGAAGAATACTGAGTGAAACATCAATTGAGGACCTGGTAGAGAAAGAAATTCTCTGAGTTCTCCAAAGAAGAAATACTATAAGAAAATACTGTTATGCCCTTATAAAAAACAACAAGTAAGGAATGCAAAGCGCTAGTAATCCAATGTAGAAAGTCACAATGATTCATGTCTGTACCTTCTCCAGGGAGAGGAAACAGAGTTGGGTATGAGTCCCCTACTCTTTTATTGTCTTTCAGAATCAAGGGAGAGACAGGTAGAAGGGAACAAAGGAGATCACTGACAAGTTAGTTTTGACTTGTTCATCCCTGAGCTTTCCAAGGATTACCTATAATCTCTCCTGCCATGAATTCCTTTGCTCATAGTCTCAGAGGACGGAAATTGCTAATGCAAGTCTTTCCAATGAAGCCCACACCAGGGAAGCTCCATAAGAAGGGAGCCTGAAGTACATGGCAGATTTTCCATTGTTAGAAGAAGTCATCAAGAAGACATGCAAGCTGGACCCTCGTAATTGGAGGTTCCCCACTACCTCCCCTGTCCTAGGGATGCGCCCCCCCCCTTATATTCCTCACTTACAGAAACTGCTCCAAGGAAATGGCCTTGAGATAGAAACCTGGTGTTGAGGTTATCTGCACTGGATATGTGACCTAACTCCATTAAACTTAAAGAATCGGGTAAGCAGGTGCAGTGATCTACTCATAGCCACTCAAGACAGATGTGATCAGCAGGATCCCTTGCTTGTTACATCTGCCACCTACCAATCTGGAATGGTCTGCCTCTTTCCTCTACCTCTCTCTGCCCTCTGCAGATGGGGCCAATTACAGATTATACTCAGGAAGTTTCCAGGAGGTTGCCAGCCAACAACCCCTCAACCAAGGAAATGTAATGAATAAATGGACATGGTCCATGGCTTTTATCCAAAAGGTGATCATGTAGGATGTTGTGAAAGGACTTCCAATTAGTTTTGGAGATGGATTTCTGGTTAATGTCTTTCACCAAATGTGACAGTCTCCTAGGTCTCACATTCCTCTGTGAGATGGCTCACAATTACCCTAAGGGTAATTGTGAGACTCCTGGGGATAGCATGTGGAATCTACAGAATCCATAAAATCTCGCTAAGTGTATGTGAGTTTTACTGTACTTATCATTGATTAATTTGCTTTGTACTCTAATTTCTGAGGGTCTTTCAGATTCTAATGTAGGCAGGTGCTGGCAGAGACCACTGGGCAGAAGACACCTCAGTTTCTGCCGAGGGGGAACAGGCTCATCTCAAAATTTAATTTAGAACAAAGGTTCAGAGATGGTTTCACTGGTTCTTACCCCAGAGGAAAAACAAGGCCAAGAAGATCTCCTTCAGCATATCACACAGGATCAGCATTGACTTCATGCTTGGGCTGCAGCTCAGCAAAGCTGAGGAAGATGCCTTAGGTTACTGCAGCTTTCCTACAGCCTCTAAGGGTATGAGTTTTCTAGACAGAAAAATTAGACATAGAGACAGCCGTCCCCCAAAACATATGAAACCCCAGGACCAATAACTGTGGCCAGTGCATTCTCCTTCCATGGCCCCCAGGAAGCCTGTGTCCACAGCCAGCACCTCACAAAATTCCACCAGCAGTCCCAGGAATCTCAGGCCATTACCACTATCTTCCACTATCTCCGAGGATCTGTGTTTCATTGCCAAACAGAATGCTCCTCCAACTCTTCATGAGAAAAAGAATTTACTCAAAAATTATCTCCGTCTGGTCAAGAATTTCACTAATTCTCATAATAGCATATTTTCTGAAAATCTCTGCTTTTTTATGTGATGTTTATCCTTCACAAATGCATGTGTTCCCTCAAAGAGGAGAATAGAATCCTCCATCCATGCCATAGCTTGAGTTGAGGTTTGAGGCATCCAGGAGCTTGAGAAGGAAGGTGTGAACTTCAGCTTCAACAGACTATACTTTTAGGCTTTTTAAAAATTTTCTTAATGTTTTATTTATTTGAGAGAGAGAGAGAGAGAGAGAGAGAGAGAGAGAGCATGAGCAGGGGAAGGTCAGAGAGAGAGGGAGGTACAGAATCTGAAGACAGGCTCCAGGCTCTGAGCTAGCTGTCAGCACAGAGCCTGATGCAAGGCTCAAACCCACAAACCATGGGATCACGACCTGAGCCAAAGGAGGATGTTCAACCTACTGAGCCACCCCTGTACCCCTATTTTTAGGCTTCAAAAGGGGGGGCAGGTGCATGGAGGAAGGTTGCACATCCACCATCATCCAGAGTCCTTCCAATCTGTTAAGATAATATAATTTGGCAAAATATAATTATCCTGTATAACTTTTCATTCAGAGAAAAAAGGAAAACTGATATAAAAATAGTCATTCATTCATTCATTCATTCATTCATTCAAGGGCTTATGAAAGATGAAAAAATCAAGTAAAAACCCCCTCCTACAGCCTGGTTTAGCCAGTTCTTCCCCAATGACCAACCTTCCTTTCCATCTCAACACCAGTGAGCCTGCAAGCATCTCTGAGTGGGCAATACAGGAGCTTTGCATGTTTGTAGTAACCTTGGCTATTTCCTGGTGAGCTCTGTGCACCGCAGGGAGGAGGATGGAAAAAGCACTCTCCTCTCGCTTTCCCAATAGGAGGAAGCCAGAGGGTAAGGAGGGCAGAGAAAGGGGCTTGTCTGAGCTGGGAGGGGAGGGAAGGCACTCTTTTTTTCAGGCTTGGGCAAGAAATCTTTACATATTTCCAACTAGCATGCAGGTCACTCTCCAGCCTCTGGATGCACACAGAATTCAAAGCCAAGGACATATTAAAATCACCTCTTAGCCTGAGCCAGCTTGCAATACCGTTCACCTGTGACAATCTGAAGAGACTCAGGGACTCAGTTACTTTTTTGTATTCTAGTAAATATAGCCTATGTACAGTAAACATAAAACAGGATGGGCTTTAAGTGAAGGTGTGTGTTGGAGGTTCAGAGTAGTACTCTGGTGGTCCCTGGAGGGGCGGGGGAGGGTCATGAAATGGCATAGGAAATGTTCCACTAAACTCATTTTGAATGGTAATGCTCACAATCAAAGCTCACAATTAGGGACCTTCAGTCAGCTTGTACGGGGCTGTGCTTCAGGGGCACCACTGGTATCAAATGTCATGGAAAGGGAGCTTCCTGGAGATACCCAACCTTAAGCTCTGCACCAGACACCTAATAGCAGCATAATCAAAATGTATGAATGTTTAGACATTGGTTAGACAGGGTCTCACATGGGAGGAAATTTAGCCAGATATTTCTGAGATAGAGCAAGAGGGGGCTGAGCTGTATACTTCATTAAAAGAGGATGAGTTGACCAGGGTTAGCAGGGTACATAAGAAAAAGATGGCGATGTTTCAATCAGTGTCATTTTCCTGTGTGGACATGCCCATGAGTGCAGCTGCACTTCTGATGGCGTGGACTGATGTGCTTGCTGGAGGGACTAAACAATAATCACCATAGTTTAGGAGTTGTACAAAACATGTTGGCATCCATGCTTGGCACAGAGGCTGTGGAGCCATCACACTCTAGGGGGCCTTTTGGGCTCGTGCTAAGAGCTTCCATTAGCAATAATCATGGACAAAGACAAGGTCTTTATTAAACATTTAATTGAAGTGTATATTGTAATAATGAGGAAATGTTGTCCCCATTATTGGCTAGTACTGGGTGTCTTTCACTCTAGTAAAGAGTGATTTCAAATATGATAGAATTTAATTTTGAAAAATTAAGTCATGATATGCTTCTTTCACCTCAGTATTGTGAAACACATTCATGCTTTTCTATGTATTATATCATTTAATATTTACAACTCTTTGAAGTAGTAAATATCATTTATCCTTTTTTCTACAGAAGAAAAAATAGAGGCACAGAGAAGAAAATGTATACTTAGTGGACCAGCATAAAAGAAGGATCCAGGGACAGAGAACCCTCTGTTATTGTAAGGAATCATTTGAAATAAGTGAAAAATAAATATAAGGTGACTGTTTTAACCAACACAAGGAAAGTACTGACTCATGGGATTGACAAATCTGACATTACGGCTCAGTTCAGACAACAGGGTTACTGCAAGGACTCTATTGATGTCCTCAGGATTCAGTTTCCCTTGATTTCTTGGCTCTGTTCTTTTGAACTTCATTCTCAGGATTTATGTGGTAGAAACATGCCTCGCAGGGAGTTCAAAGTGAAATCTTTTCAAGTTCAAATACAGCCAGTGACACTGGTTCCTACTTCACAAGAGTTCCTAAAAGAGTTTTGCTATTCCTTATTGGCTCTGGTTTGGTCACATGTTCTTCCCTAGACCAGTCACTGGAGATAGGATGCTTTTTTATTCTTCCTTTCTTCCTTTAGGCTTCCTTCCTTTTATACTTGTTTCAAGTATCAAACAAGTATAAAAGGAGGAGACATACTTATTTTTCACTCTCAGTGAGCTGTATTCCTTTTCAATGGCCATACAATTCCTAATTGAATTAAACTCTAACAACAAATGACTAACAATCCAGATTCTCTGTCATCTCTCTCCAAACCAAAAATAGATCTCTGGAATCCATGAATCCATTTACAAAGGCCACCAAATGTTTAGATTATAAAATCAAATTTTCAATCATTGTTGCCATCAGTTGGGAATAATGTTTCAGCTATAAACAAACTGATAATAGAAACAAAATCCAAAAATTAACATAGAGAAGAGGAAAACCAAGAGAAATAGAGTTTGAGCAAAATTAAAGTTCTATTGTCACTCACGTTCATCTCTGCGAGTGAAGGAAAGACACGCCTGCTTATGCAGCCCATCAGATGCACTTTTCTGGCAACTCAGGTAACCTGGCTGTCAGGGGGGTCCACTGAACATCTCAGCAAGTGACCTCCAAATGTGATAAATGATTATTTGTGAAAGTCATAGTAATCATGACCCTTAAATATATACAAAGTGAGCATTGTCTCCAGTTTATTTAACTCATTAGTTAATGAGTAAACCAGTAAATGTTCCAACCATTCAAAGGAGAATCCAAAGTACAACACATTTATTAAGAAACAAGAAAGGCTGAAATGAATTTATCGATAGAGGCAAATGATGTATTCATAGGGTAACAACCCATTGCATTCTACTGGGCACAACTAATTTTCATATCACTGGACAAGAATCATTTATATTATTATCAGTTTTATATAACTCACAGAGACCTAAATAGCTCAAAGCTATGAAAGGTAGAGATAACATAGAAGGGGTTTACTGTTCCAGAGAGTACTTTTTTTACCAGTTCAGTCTTTCACAATATCCCAGGCCACTCCAATATGGCCCCAACAGGCAGCCCAAGGGGATGTGTGATGCCTCTATGTTATACTCTATTACACTGGGAACCAAGGACAGGAATTCTCTCAATCTCCAAGTCTCACACTTCTTTTGGTAAAATAGCTTTCCTAGTTTTTGTCTGAATTCCCCTTTCCCTAAAATTGTATTGTAAATCCATGGAGATTAGACCAAAATAGTGTAAAGTCAAAACTCTCCCTCCTTACTACATTATAAATATCTAAACTATAGACCTCTTCAATTTTACATTCTGTTACATTCCCTAGTAAGTCTCCTTTTAATAGTTTCTTGCTTCGCAGAATTTTTTTTATAAATGTTATTTACTTATTTAATTGGTTTATTTAGAAAGAGATAAAGGAAGGGAGGAGGGTCAGCAACAGAGGGAGTAAAAGAGTCCCTCTGCTCCATGCTCAGCTCAGAGCCCAACACAGGGCTTGATCCCATTACCACAAGATCATGACCTGAGCCAAAACCAAGAGTCAGATGCTTAACCAACTGAGTCACAAATGAAGCCCTGCAGAATTTGTTTTTAAAAGTCCTTTCATTATAGTCTGTATTCCCTATACATTGCATAGTGGTCATATCAACTTACTCCATTCTTTTGCCCACTGAACATGCATTAATGGAAAAATACACTCAAAATTAACATTGGGAGCTATTACACTGGCTGAACATGTAGTGGTATAAAGTCAATAAGTCTAAGAACTGCTTTTCCAGTATGATTTGTTGAAATATGTAATGCCATCTTTCAGGACATAACTTGATTTTTCATTTTTAAAAACTACTTTGAATCCCTTGACCAACAACTCTTTAAAATGTTATCCATTGGGGAAAAAAGGCATTAATATCAATTTTTAATCTCTTTTTCTCAGTGATATACAGGGTGATACCACTGGTCTCCATGCTAGAAGAGTAATTAGTAACACCAGTATAAGAGAATTAGATCCTTTGAGGGATGAATCCATTTCAAGGGAAAGTCATGACAATTGTCATAATAATCCACTCCAACTCAGAATTTCTGTTCATAAGTAATGATCCTTTTAAGAACAGCTTTGACATTTAAAGGGATAAAATCTCATTATTTCTCTCTAACACATTCAAAAAATTCCTTGAAGCAATGGAGTACTTCTGTAATACTGTTTACAATTCTGTTAAATTGCATAATTCTGTTGCTAACGGGATACTGAACACTATGAACAAGAAATAAATAGATCTCACTTAATAACTTATTAAAAAGTCAGTAAGAGTTTTAAGATCCTTTATTCCAAATTAAAGTATGATTTTAGTGTTTCAAATAAACCAAGAATTCTCTCAACTCCATTTATTAAAGATACCAATGACTTTTGAAGAAAAAGAATTAAAAAATACTGAACTTTATCTGTTTTACAGATGTGTTGTCAAATATTAGAGAAATAGCTAATCTGATGCAAGTTATCTCAGAAAATTTGCTACCCAGCTTATTTTGAAGGCTAACATAGCATAGTTTTAAGACCAAATAAAGGTAATACAAAAAGTCATGCATAAATATAGATGCAAGTATGCAAATGAAACATTAGCTAAGAAAATCCAGCAATATATTTTTAAAATAATATTAAATTATTAGAGTATATACCAGGAATGCAATAATGGCTCAAGACAAGCAAATGTATAAATATACTTCATCACAATTTTCTCAATAAATTCAGGAAAATATATATGAATGTTAATTTATGATTTAAAAATGTCTCAGCAAACAAGGATCTTCCTTAACTGGGTAACACTCATATACCAAGAGTGTATTCCCAAGACTCAGTGGGAAAAAATACTGAAGACATTCTTAGGTTGGCTACAAGGAAAAGAATACACATCTTAGAAAAAACATGTTTCTTTTTATTTTTTTACTTTAAAAATGCCCCTGGCAATTTGATTGGAAGTTTATTATATTTATATGTTAAATGGGGAGAACTCTAGGCATTAAGTCATTCCAAATAAATGATAGAACTTTCCTGTTTTATTTTGAACTTGGTTGTTATTATTTTACTCTATAAAGATACATTTTATTTTTGTATAAATAGGCATATGTTAGGGGATACATTGTCACTACATGGCAATCTCATTCCTAAAATTTTTTTCTCCAGTAATTGTTAACAACTATTGTATTCTTGCCTCGACTACTTATTACTACAGTGGTTGTGAAATAATATCTTTCATAGTATTTTTCCTATTTATCAGTTTTTATTCTTATGTACAGAGGGCCTTTCCCCCAGTCCTTTATATTTTGTGCAGCAATTTTTTTCATATTATTTTTATATGTTAGTTTGGTACAATGTTATGATTTGTTTACGTAAAGAACTGTTTTCTAAAGGAATGAAGGAACAAAAAAGATAAGCTTGAACATTTGCCTTATTATTCCTTTCCTGTACCTTTTTTATTGTTAATTTTCATGGTTATATAATCTGTCACATGCATATATTCCCCTTCAAAATTAAACACTTTGAAAGTAAAGATCTCTTTTTAAAAATTGTTTAATGTTTTTAGTATTTATTTTTGAGGGAGAGAGAGAGAGAGAGAGAGTGTGTGTGTGTGTGAGTTAGGGAGGGGCAGACAGAGACAGAGAGAACCTGAAGCAGGCTCCAGGCTCTGAGCTGCCAGCACAAAGCCCAGACTCAAACTCATGAACTCTGAGGTCATGACCTGGGCCAGAGGCTGACGTTCAACCACCTGAGCCACCCAGAGACACTTAAAGTAAAGATCATCTTACGTCTTTATACTGTCAGGGAAGACTTGTCACAAGTAAAGCACAGTAGGTGCTCACAGAATACATAATGAATGATTAGCTTTCAAGGAACTGATGAATGAATGGACGTCACATTAAAACTTCCTACAAACAGTAAATTCGTAGTAAATTTTAACCTTTGAAATAGTTCCACATTTCCAGTGAATAATAATAGTAATAACTATATAAAAATTCTAAATAAATACAAAAGGAAAAAATGAATTATAGGTTGAAGAAACTAGGCCTATCCTAGAAATCAAGGCCTCGCAACTGGGAAAATTACAAGCACTTAAAAGAAGATTCTTCATAAAAATGTCAGTCAACATAAATAAGTAGGCATAAGACAGTGGAAGAAATAAAACAAATGTTAAAGAGAAACTTAAATGGTAGTATTAGAAAGAACAGAGCCTCCAGCAAATTGTGCTTCCTGGGCTCACTGATATAATATAAATAATAACATAGAAAAAAGACATATTAGGTTTTGAATTTGCATTTGTCTCTTAAAAATCCAAAGAAAAAAATATATAAATTGGACATTATTGAGAACCCTAAAGTGGATGAAGTTGTATTGATGATGTTATCTGCAAATGTTAAATAAATTCAATTTTCTGGGTCAAGAATTCTGAAACTGTTTTGTGAGGTCTGGTAAAGCCTCTGGATTCCCTTTTTAGAATAGCATTTTTAATAAAATACAATGGTTACAGAGAAAATTATATAGAAATGTCATCAAATATTCTAAAAATATATATGCATAACACAGTACCAATGTGATGGTTTGTTAACATGTTAGGTAATAAGAAATACAATTATTATATAGGCAAAGCAAGGTTAATTATTTTTTAAGTAGGCTCAGAGCATGGAGCCCAACATGGGACTTGAACTCACAATCCTGAGACCAAGACCTGAGCTGAGCGCAAGAGTTGGATGCTTAACTGACTGAGCTACCCAGGTGCGCCTAGATTTTATCTTTTTAGAGCGATCATTCTGAAACCTATAAGGGCTTATCCCAAATAAGAACATGAAACTCAGGAGTGAATTTTGACAAAGCAACATGCATAGCACCTTGAACAACCAAAATTTTCAATATAGTCATTGAAAGTTATAAGGCTTGAAAATATCCATTACTGAAGATTTATTGTTGAAAATGTAATTAAAGTTTCAATGGCTCATCTCATAAGATGAGGACTGACTCCTCTCAAGGAACAACAGAATTCTGCAGGACTTTTTGGATAAACTTCCCTATGAGAACATGTGACATCATCATTTGGTAGCTAAATGACCACTAGGCAAAGCATTACCAGAGTTGGCCAGTTGGAAACTGTAAGACTCAGATCACATAAAATAACTATTTGTTTTTGGTTATAGTTATAAGCATAAATATATTTAATTACATATTAGTATATATAAAAATTTATAATTATATATACACACACACACTGTCCTTTGTGTTTTATATACGCACAGGTATAATGTGCCACAAAGTATCAATGGTATCTGTTCATAGCAGTTCCACAGGTAATGCTCAATACTAAGAGGTTCTGCCTACATTCATAAGAGAAGACACTGCTAAATTTCCCTTAAGGAAAGTAACCTTACAAATTAGTGAAAATGTAGACAGTATGTATTCCATACACATTCACAAACATCCTAAATTCTATCCTTACCTTCTTGGCAGACCATGGTCCAAGATAAAAAATCGCTCTGTCTAGACCCAGATAGTATATTATCCAAGGGTATTGATAGTACTTACACATGTAATAATAATAATAATAGTAATAGTAATAACCACATAGAAATAGAAAACATTTGAGCATATTACATCGCTTATTGATCTTCACAATAGCACTATGAGAAACTTATAAGTATTACTTTCATTTCACAGCTGAAAGTGAACTTTAGGTGGAATAATTTATCTCAAATCACACCTAAAATTAGTGGAAGTCAGGGTTATCAATATCAGTATCCATCACTTACCTAATGATGAAAACGTGAAACAATATTTAGATGCAGTATGTGTGCGTGTTTGTATGAGTCTTTCAATAGGACCTCCTACTGAGTGTAGGTTGGATGACTGGTCACACTGTAAGAAGGCTAGCTGGAGAACCCAGGGTGAGAAAAAAAAACTATTCACGAAGACACAGACAAAGGTAAAAATCAAGCAACTGAACCACAGGATGAGAGCTGGTTCTTGAGTCAGGGATTGTTGGATGATGGTAGCAACTCAGTACCTTACAATTAGGTGAGAGAGGAAGCTAAATGTTCTAACAGCAACACCTGGAGTCGAACACTTCCTGCACCTGCTGTGGGTCACTTGTGTCCCAGATGAAGAACACAGGTTCAATCATTCGGGAAACAACAGATTGCACTTCCCTGGTGGACCATGACACGATGCTCTTGAGTTGCCCTCACAACTTCAGATCAACGTTTCAAGTTTTGGATGAAAGCCTTTTTTTTAATTTTTGCTCACTTTCACATGATATTATTTATCAAAATAAGATAAACATGTAATAACCTTCATAGATGTTTCTACCTACTGTATACGTATTTATGGGATTCATTACCAAGATGCTGGATAGTTAAGTATGTACTACATTCATTAGACATTTCCCCACCTGCAGATGTTAAATAAATTACTCTAAACTTTGATGGAGTCACCTGGCTGTCTTCCTAATTTCGGAGTCATATGAAGAGTAATTTGATCATGACCATCATCACTTAAGCTGTATGTGTAAGGCGATACTATTTGTTAGGAAAAACAATAATAACGTAATGATAATTATTGTGTAAACAGTACACCAATTTTAACAGCATACAAATGATATGCCTCTCTAGTCAAAACACCTGAACCTAGTATGGCTCTCCCATTATTGAATCGCCGAAGACCAAACAAAAATAGTGATGTTTTTAATTATTCTGATTACAACCCACATTAAATAAGAATGTGCCCCCAGATATGCACAATTTGTGATTTTTGAAGTCATTTACAGCCTTAATTTTAAATTCAGAGTCTTGTAGCTTTGCTAGGAAAAAAGAACAAAAAAGAACAAAACTAAAAAAACGCAATCCTTTTACATCCCCCAAAGTATCAAATGTGTCTTTTTATATAAGTAATCTATTAATCACATATAAAAGAGTGCATGTTAAAATACAAAGGATAGAGTATATTTTTCACACATAGCTTGTTACCAGCTTCCGTGTATAAGTATATATAACACGTGTGAGGCATAATGAAAATGCAAATTTTAGACCTGCATTTTTCACAGCTAATTTATATACCTAAAAAAAATCTTCAAATAAAAATAATGCTTCAAAAATTCCAAATAGCTAGAAGAAGACTAGAAGATGGAACTTTCTAGCATGACTGCCCCCACAAAAGATGAGATGATAAATTGCTGGATACACACATTATTTAGTAACGGATACAATCAGCAAAAGAATTCGATTTTTTAAAAAAAACATTGTTTTTTTGTTTAAATGATTCAGTCTGGGAATAGAGTCAAAAAATAAAAGAGAGAAAAGTGAAAGAACATTCATACTCATTTGAACACTAAAATTTTTGACCATGTACTTTTATAACCTTTAATGTTATAAAGTAAAACATAATAAATGTGCTAAATTCCTCTTCTTAAGACTTTGGTATTAAATCTACCTCTTCTGGTGGCCTGTCCTGATCAACAATATTGCCAGAAATTATCCCTTTTCTTAAACACAATCCCCTAGAGCTACAGTTAGGGAATATGAGACTTCCTTAGTTGTCAAGAACACACAGATGTTGACATCTTATACCAGGATAGTAGCCGTGGGGTGGTGATTAGTAGACAAGAGTATGAATATATTTTGAAGGTCTAGCCAATGGGATTTTTTACTTTTAGAGATGGGCTGTGAGAAGGAATAACAGCAGTGAAGGTTACATCCAATATTTTGGGCCATGGTGGTTGAAAGAATGATTTTTCTGGGGTAGGAAAAGTTGTGGAAGGGGAGTTATACAATAGAAAAACTGCAGCAAACTTTTTATAGCCCCCAAAACTCTCTTGGCACTTATGCCTTTGAGAGGTGGGTCTACGCCCTTCCCCTTGAACCTGGGTGGTCTCTGTGACTGTTTTACCTCATGAAATAGGACACATGCAATGCTGAGCCCATTGCTGGGCCCATACCTTCAAGAGACTGGCAACTTCTACTTTGTCTCTCAGAATACTCAATCATAGGACTAGAAGGCCCATGTAAGAAATACGTCTGCTCTAGGTTACCATGTCACAAGGAATCCCGAGCCACATGGAAAGACCATGGAAGACAAAACACCACGGAGTTGGAGGGAGAGACAGAATCAGAGAAAACAGAGGTGCCAGACATATATATGAGAACAAGCTATCTTGGGAGAACTTCCTTCAGCCCCAGATACCCCAGCTGATGTCATGTGGATCAGAGATGAACCATCAACTGATGATCCCTTCCCAAATTTCTAATCCACAAGACTCTGAGCAAAATAAAATGGCTGTTTTAAGACACTAAGTTTAGGAGCAGTTTCCTATACAGCAATAGATTATCAAAATAAGAATCAAGACTTGCATTTTACACATGCTAATTTTGAGATGCCTGTAAACACTCTGGCGTCAATGTATTTCAGCCTTTAGATATTGGACACACAGTTTACTGAAGACTAAAAGAGATAATGTATGCAGAAAGCCTAGTTAAGTGCCTCCTTATTATAAATCACTCAATAATCCTTAAATAGTTTTCAATTTTTAAAGTCACCTAATAGTCAAAGGAGAGAGGAGATTAATTATATTACGAATCAGGAGGCTATGTACATTTTATAATAATTAAATCATTCAAAGAAGTAGAGGGAAAAAGAAGAAATAAAGGATGTATATATTAATGCGCTCTTCTATAGTGGATAATGTGATAATTCATAAAATAAAAGTTCATATATATTAAGTTTTTAAAGTGAATCTCTAGAATAACCTGAAACAATATTTCTAAAATAGGGAAGGTTAAGACAACAAAATTGGGGGCCTATTGAAAGCATGATAATCTGTTCTTTTTATAGCAGAAAATCAATGTGTTCATGGAGTCTTCTATTGCTCCCAGAGTAAATCATCACATAGTAATGAGCGTGTGTATAATAGAAAACAGTATGCATTGCATAATCCATTAATAGAGAGGATATTAAATATATACAGTTGACCCTTGAACAAACGGCTTTGAAGTATGCACGTCCACTTACATGGGGATCTTTTAGAGAATAAAACTGTAAGTGTATTTTCTTATGATTTTCTTAATAACACTTTCTCTTCTCCAGCTTACTTCATTGTAGTATATTGTAGTATATAATACATATAACATATGCAAAGTGTTAGTTGGCTGTTTAAGTGAGGCTTCCTGTCAACAGTGGACTATTATCAGTTACACTTGTGGGGAATCAAAAGTTATACTCGGATTCTTAACTACAGACAGGGGGTCAGTGACCCGAGCCCCTGCATTGCTCAAGGGTCAACTGTATTTTTCACATGCTAGAAATAAGTTTTGAAAAGGAACACAATAAATTAGTGGGTTTTAGAGGAAAGGGAAATAGGGAAGTTCCCATTTTGATTTCCTAATTTTGAAATCTCAAAGGAATCCTTATAAAATCGCAGTTAGTACTCAATACTTTCTAAAACATATACCAACTCTCGTCCAATGAGTAAAAACAAAAATGCCCACTTTCTACTTAAAATTATGAAGTTTAGTTATAACTGTCTTTTTAAACTAACCAACTCCCTGATAACGAAAGGCTTCTATTCTTCTCCCTTATAGTGATTTCTGATTCCAGTTTATCCAAAGTTATTTTAAGTCAGCATACTAGAAATCCTCCTAGTTAAAAAATTAAAAAAGCATAATATGCTATACTTGAACCTTCTGAACAGACTAGGTATCGCAAGTGTCAGAACTGGCAATTCGGAGAAGTGGAGATAGTGTATTCATTTTCTCCTTTCCTTTTTAGTTCAACTCAAAAACTGCCCCTTTGACCACCATTGGCACCCTCAGCCTTGAGCAATACATCATAAATCATATTTAGAAAAAGAGAAAGCTTTCCCCAGGCTGCACTACTGTTCCAAGACAAGGTTATGCTAGCATGATGAAACAGAGAACTATTTTCATTATTCAAATCATGTGGGTCCCAAAGTATAATATTTCCCACTAAAATATTTAGATAACTGACTCAAAATCGAAATGTATTATTGTTTAAAGTGCCTGAAAATGGCATACATTCTCTGCTTCGCTTGCTAATAGAAAGCTGTCCTGTCTCAACTCATATCTTAGTTCTTCCTTGTGTAAAAATTAACCTAATTTCAGTACTCATATAGTCTGATGCAAAACCTCTACCTTATGCTATCACTCATATTTTATTTCCATTCTAAATACTATTCCTGATTATTTGGTTTATGTTTTCTAACCAGAAGGATCTGGAAAGAAACAGGCAAATAGATGAATCTGCAGTCTTTCCTGGTGAAATGCCCTGAGGGAAAAATCACTCAACAGTCCTTTCATGGCACCTTCAGAATTGTTTTTCAAAGAACTAAGTCTTAGAGAATCCTGTCACTAGCTCAAAGTCTAAATATATCTTATGAGGGAAAATGGATTTAGGCAAAGCAAGGCTAAGGCATTTTATTGCACTGAAAAAAATTTAGTTTCAGAAAACACACCGTCGATATTTTATTAAAATCCCATCAAACTCACATTGTCTTTCTCTGCTTCGCCTCCCTTATCTCTGCGGCATATGCCTTGTAACCTACTGTGTGTAAGATGAACACCATCTGTCAGCGTCCTGTGGGAAGTTTGAGACATTCTAATTCATCGCAAGAAACCATGAAACATTTAGTGCATCCTTTCTCTGGGGACTTGACAAGGGGGTAGGGAGACTGACCAGAAAGGTCATTTCCATTTCTTGCTTTTATGGTAAAACATTGAGCATTGGTTGTGTTTGCTTTCTTGCGAGTGTTTGGCAGTTTAACGGCAGCCATTTTGGTATTAAAAACGGTAATAACTGGCCACTCAATACAGAGAGTAAAATATGAAGGCTGTATGAGTCTCTGATAATAGATATCATCCATTTCAAGTATATTGGAGCCTGACAGAGTTTCCATGACTTGCACAATCATGTTAAACTGTTGCTCAAGTTAGGAAGACTAAGCACTAGGAAGGAAAAATAACCAGAAAGAGAGTTTGAATTGCTTTCATAATTCTTGCCACTTCAAAACAAACCACGGAACAATCCCCCATGAATTTACTAGTTTGAGAGTTCTGATGGGAGCTGTAAATGGAGATTCTGACAAGGAAGAAGAATCATACGTAGAATCACAGAGCAATTACAGGCATTACTAACTTGAAATAGAAAAATTGAGCCCAGCTGCTGGGCGCTGACCACTGGGGAAGAATCTGGGTTTCTGTTGTGTACAGCAATTCTTGGCAACTCTCATCGACATCTAATGCATGTTTCTATGCCCAGTAATTAAAAACCAACACGTTCCAAGCAGTTGCACCAATGCTGGGGTCAAAAGACCGTGTTAGGACAGCTGAACTAGCTTGGCTGCCTTTCCCGAGGACAATTGCTTTTCATAATTAAGCATGGAACAGTATAATTCAAAAAAGAACTGCCCCACTTCCTAAGGCCCGTTCTGCTACAGTCAAAATTTCTCATAATGGAATTTTCTTGGAACCGAGACAGAATATTAGCACTATGGCCTGGAAGCCATGTTGGAAAGATTGGAAAATCTATTGTCACCTTTTTTTTTTGAATGCACGTTCCTCCCTCTCTATCCTACCATTTATTGCCAATCTTTACCTTGTAAGTTAAATTTATGACAAGCACTCTTTACCACCACTGTTATCACCAAGCACACGCATCTTTTCTATCATCTAGTGTATGAATTTAATTAACAATGGCACTTTCTTTGTATCTACCACGTATCACATACTGGTCCTACAATGCTGAGAAGAGTGTGGTCTTTACAAGTAGAAGAGAATGCTCACAGCGGGACAGACAGAGAAATCAGCCTAAAATTATAACATATAAGCACATGTGATGTGGGGCACCCAAGTTTGACGGCACAGGTACATTTTGAATGTCAGAAAGGGTTTCCTGGGAAGAGTACATTCAACTCTGAGACAAGGAATAATGAATGAGAATTGTCTGGGTGAAGTAAGGGAAGATCCTTTCTCAGACATTTTGAACAGTGTGTGTAAGATACTGAAATGTTAAATGTGGACATCTGACGAATTTTCAAGTATAATTGTTAGGCTTGGGTATCTGGGGAAAAATTGGTTCAATATTTGGATTATTTGCCCTGTTGAGGTCCAATCTGTAAATATTGATAGCTTGCACACAGACACATATACAAACACACACACACACACACACACACACACACACACACACACACATGCACAGACACACCAGCTTGTAGGTACTAGAAACAAAACTAGGGAGAAACTACATGAATAGTATCTATTAAGAGTGCTACCACAGGGGCACCTGGGTGGCTCAGTCAGTTAAACACTGACTTGGTTTCCGTTCAAGTCATGATCACATGGTGCATGAATTCAAGCCCCACTTTGGGCTCTATGCTGACAGTATGGAGTCTGCTTGGGATTATCTCTCTTTTCTACTCTCTTTCTGCCCCTCCCCCTGCTAGTGTGCTTTCTTTCTTTCTCTCTCAAAATAAATAAATTTTTAAAAAAGAATGCTACTATATATACAGCAACTTTTATGTTTTAAGTTAATTTTTCTCAGTTCTTATTCTGACTTGTTGCTAACTATTTTATTCCCCTGGCTTCCCTAGAATACAATTTCCATGAATGTACAATAAAAATATTTGTATATATCTTGCAGCTCTAAAATTCTAAGTGTCTGATTCTCAGACCAAATTTTCAACCCAGAGAGAAAATCCTATATTTAATTTAAATCATGTCCCAGCACTGCAACCTGATTGCCTGTAAAACCCCAAGATTTAAAATTCCTGGCAAAACTGGCCCTCTATTCTTAGAAAAGAGTCGGGGCTCCCTTCTTGGCTCTGTTTAGATTCCACAAAAGTAATCGCTAAATAAGGTTTTGAGAACATGTCAATTATGTGGAAGGTAAAGAAAACAATAAAGGGGAAACAAGCAAAATCAGACAAAGAAGGAGAGAGTCAATAAAGTAGATGGTTGAAAGCCAGCTCGCACCGTGGTTTACCAGAGCTTAATCCCACTGGGGGAAAATGGGAGACAGAGTCATCCCATCTGGAGAGCCAAGGTAGTTATGCTCTGTTTCTTGTTCCTCATCGCTTGAGGGCTATGCCTGTAACACATCCAGCCAGATGCGGGCATGGCAAAAGGCTCTTCCACAGTCATGGAAAGTTTTCAGACTAAAGGAAGCAGGTGCTGGAAGTCAGGAAGTAGCAAAGTCACAGAGTGTGGGGATCAGGGTAAAGCCAGTTGTTATCTGCTCTACTCAACTGGTGGGAAAGTCTAAAGTAAAATCTTCAGTATCTCAGAACCCTAAGAACCCCATGACCTTAGGAAGCTGCAAACTGGTTCCTGTAAATTGGAGACCCTAAGGTTGGCTAACGTGTTCCTTAGCCTTTCACGAGACAATACATAGTTCTGTGACTTATATATATTTCTTATACATTTCTAAGTATTTACCTTTATCTTTTCACAAATAGGAATGGAGAGATCTGGGGGCACTGGGTGGCTGAATCGGTTAAGCATCCAACTTAGGCTCAGGGCATGATCTCACCACCTGTGGGTTCGAGTCCCAAGTCGGGCTCTGTGCTGACAGCTCAGAGCCTAGAGCCTGCTTCAGATTCTGTGCCTCCCTCTCTCTCTGCCACCCCCCCCCCACCACTCGCACTCTATCTCTCTGTCTCTCAAAAATGAATAAATGTTAAATGTTAAAAAAATTTTATAAAGAAATGGAGAGATATGAAAAGTAATTAAGATTTATAAAAAACAATTATTATGACCTATATCTAGAAGAGAAAATAAGACTTGTTTGGAAGATTCACAAATTTTTCAGATATTTCATCAGTACTATACATTTCATTTCTTGGTAATTTGTTGGTGGAATCATACTATGATATAAATACATTTGTTTCAAATTTACTTAACCTATAAGCCTAGTTTGGGGATAGAAACCTGACAGAGTAATTAGTAGTGTCACTTTTACTTCCCCAACTTGTGAAGTCATTAAGAGAGGGAAAAAAAAGTTTCTGCTATTCTGATAGTGAAAAAAAAATTGTAACAAGTTCAAATTCTTTAGTAATTTTGCTGTCACTCATAGAAAAATTTTTATATATTTAGGATAAAGTAAATATTTTCTAATAATTTATTCAAATCTCTTAGAGTTCTCAGGATAAATTATATTTGATCCTTTTTCCAAAACAGGAAATAAATGATGGGTTCTATCTTGTTTTATTTTGAAATTCACTGAGGTTTTTTTCCTTTATTTTTTAAACATAGTTATATAGCAAAGTCATGCCTCTAATGATTCTTTTAAATAAACATGGAAGGGAAAGATTCTCATTTTTGACTATGTCCTGAGTACCTAGCCTGATGCCTTATGAACAGAGCTCAAAAAGGTGTATTAAAATAGCATTAATACTTTCAACTTCTTTCTCTGTTTGGACTCCTAAAGGTTTATGTCTGGAGACTCTCTGGCACAAGGAGGTGACTGACATCAGTGTCTCACCTCTGGGAGCCCAGCAGTCATTTGCACATGTATAACTGAGGAAGGAGAAATCTGTTATGTAATTCTCATATAAAACAGGGGCAAGCAATCTACACATCTGTTCAGTATAAGAAATAATTGTAATTGATGACCATGGCTTGGCCTATTGATGACCAAGGTCCCTGTAACATGGTTTTAAAAGCCATTGGTTTTTAAGTATAGTCAGTTAAATGATGTTACCACTATACCCCCTGCCAAATATATGCCCACCCAGAATTTATGAATGTGACCATATTGTGGAAAAGGGTTTGGGTAGGTGTAGTTAAATTAAATTTAAAAAATCTACAGAAAAGATCATTTTAGATTATCTGAGTAGGTTTTTATTGCAATAGGCAGTGTCCTTGTAAGAGTAGAGAGAACAGAAACACACAGAGGAAAAAGTCCCTGTGAAGACAGAAGCCACAAGCGTAGCCACAAACCAAAGAACACTGGAACTACCAGAGCTAAGAGGGACAAGGAAAGATTCACCCTAGAGCCTTTGGAGGAAATGTGAGCCTTCTGATACCTGATTTTCAAACTTCTGGTCTCTGGAACGCTTAGACAAATTTCTGCCGTGTTACACCACCAAGTTGGTGGTCATTCGTTAGGGCAGTCACAGGAAATTAATACAGGCATTAGATTTTCTAAACAAACTTTTTATTTTCACAAGCGACCTTTTGACAGGATTTTCCTTGTTCATATCCCTGGAAAGCTATGGAAGGTTGCTACTGGAATGCTGCCTTTGACCTTTTCATTCATGAGCAAATATGGCAACGTGACCAATGCTCCCTGTATCTGTTCTCCTTGAGTTCTCAGCATAGAGTATTTCACTCCCCTGTCCGCCTTCAGCAAGGGGTGCCCATTTGGCTGGACCTACTGAACGAAATAGGAACAAAAGGCAGGTACCGGGATTCAATCCCTGTGTTCTTCTTCACTGCTCCAGTGACCAAGCGCCTTGGTCGGCTTGGGTTTACTGTAACAGAATACCATAGACAGGGTGCTCAACCAAACAAACATTTCTCATGGTTTTCGAAGCTGAAAGTCCAAGATAAGAGTGCCAGGATGATCCCATTCTTGGTGAGGATGTTCTTCCTGGCTTGACAACAGTCACCTTCTTGCTGTGTTCTCCTGTGGCAGAGAAAGGTCTCCCTTTGTCTTCTTATAAGGGCACTAATCCCAATAGGGGGTCTGTCTCTCATGACCTCATCTAAACCTCACCACCTCTCCTGCTTCCAAATACCACCACACTGGGGGTTAGGGGGCCCACATTTGAATATGGGGGTGAGGTGGGGGAGAATACAAACATTCGGTCTCTAACATTAGAGGAAGCAAATACTGGAATGGAGGTGCCCCTGTATCAGAGCAGTGGATTACAGCTCTAGATCAACTCCCTTGGCCAGTAATGAACTTGACACAAGCAAGGAATAAATTTTTACTGTGTTTATACAGATCATTGTGATGTTTGGCACCACAGTATGTACTCGGTCTCCCTGACTAAGAGAATATATAAAGCTAAAATGAAGCGATTGTTTTGTTTTGTTTGTTTTGTTCTGCTTATAATCCAAGAGGTGGTGCCACCTGATGAATTTCTAAGGTTACAACTGTTGATATACAGATATACTTTATCCCCTGGGTATAAAGTAACTGAGTGATCCTGCATCGCCATAGGAATTGGTCCATTATACACATAAATTCCCTTACAAATTACTTTTATTAACCAATGTATCATGTGTAACATACAGAAACATAAAATACGGAAAAGTTTAAATAAACGTAAATAAAAGTTTAAATAAAAGTAAAGGCTTAAATAAAGTAAATAAAGAGAGAGAGAGAGTGAGAGCAGGGGGAAGGGCAGAGAGAGAGGGAGAGGATCCCAAGCAGGCTCAGAGCTGTCAGTGAGGCGCGGATGCAAGACTCGAACTCACAAACTACGAGATCATGACCTGAAACCAAGGGTCAGAGGCTTAACCAACTGAACCACTCGGGCTCCTCTGATATTTGATTATTATTTTTAAGGACTGCCTTTTTTTTCTCTTCTTTTTTTTAAGTGGTCCCTGATAGAGACAACTATGAATGACTGCAAGCAATGAGGTACCTGGCCGCTTGTTTTAAATGTTTGAATACAGGTTTTTCAAACGAGCTGTATCTTTCAGACTGAGAAGCTACAGCCAATTTTGTTGCCATTTCTGCAACTAGAGGCACTGTGGTGGCAGTGTGGTGGTGGCTTTGCCTGTGACAAAGCCGGTGGCACTGTCCGGAAGCTAGGTAAGGTGTCTTCCGGCCCCCGCTGCCTTTCTTCTGCTGTCACTTTCCACACTATCAGGAAGCCAATGAGCAAGGCAGTCACTCTTCATGGAGTTTTGTGCTCAGGATTGAGAAGTGAGGAGGAGCAAGAATCCTGCTGATGGTACCACAGCATTTTAAAAAATAAGTGGTTTTCAAAAGATGGTGCTATTGTTAACATTCCAGATATCATTGAAAATTTATGGGAATTACCCAATCATATAATAAAAAATTTTAAAGTACCACTTTGGTCATCTGTAGTTACTTTGATAGAAAAACCTGATCTCTGCTAAAACGATGAGTTCATTAATCACCCTGACGTGTCTCTTAGGGAGTCGCCACCAATCAGACCCACCAAAACGCTGTCAACAGCTGAACCCCTGGTGGTAGTTCTGGCAGACTCTGATGTTACAAAATACCAGAATGAATGTCACTTCCTTATTTTGGTTTCCCACGATGCACACATGTTGACCTAAGAGCATGGAGAATAGTAGTGTACTATATTTCATTTCGAAGTTAATTTCAGTATTTTCTAATGCTTCTTTAAAGTAGAGACTCCAAAACTATATCAGGTTACTCAGTAGACAGTTTTCAAAGCTACTTAGTAATGCTTTTTCATTTAATAACATGGCATTGCATTAAAAGATAAAAATAAATATGTGTTGTTCATTTCTTCTTCACACGTACATGTTTTGAAAATTTTTGCATTATGATCGACAATATCATTGTTCAGACAAATCCAGATGAAATATTTGGACTTTCGGGTCCTATTCATTAAAATTTTTTTTTATTTTTATTTATTTTTGAGAGAGAGGGGGAGAATGAGAGACAGAGCATGAGTAGGGAAGGCGCAAAGAAAGAGGGAGACACAGAATCCGAAGCAGGCTTCAGTCAGATATCACTGAAAATTTATGGGAATAACACAATCGAATGCGGGGTTCAAATGCACAAACTGTGAGATGATGACCCTGAGCCAAAGTCAGGCGCTTAACTGACTGAGCCACCCAGGTGCCCTTAGGTCCCATTCATTTTTAATCTGACCTCCTAAAATAAAATTTTAATAAATTATAAAAATCAATTGTCATAGAGAAGTCTACAAACCATGTCTTACCTGACTGAAAACAGAAAAAAAACTTCTCATGTAAGTACAAGAATTATAAACCACAATAAATGTTCCACAAGAGTCATTAAAATTGGAGTTTGAGGTTAGTTCTAAACAATGTCCTATTGTTCCTAATATTGTCTCAATATTTTGGATTATAAGCTCTACCCAATTTGTAAATAAGCTATGTACCAAAAGCTATCTCAGATATTAGTTAATTTGGGGGCCTGGGTGGCTCAGTGGTTAAGTGTGGACTCTTGATCACTACTCAGGTCATAATCTCATAGTTTGTGAGTTTGAGCCACCCCACTCCGAGGCCTAGACTGGGTTCTGAGTTTTTAATGCAGAGCATTCTCTCTTTCTGCCCCTCCCCCACTTTTCTTTGTCAAAATGAACTTTAAAAAATTCAGTTAATTTGAATATTTCCTTATTGATATATATAATAAAGTTTAGGTACCTCTTTAACCTAGTTAATTTTCTCAAAAGTATAATGCAACAACTTAAAAATGAAAATTTAAAGTGCTATAGCATTTGAAAAATAGCATAAAGTATTTGTATTGTCAAAGCAAATTATATACATATACATATATATATATATATATATATTATATAGGTACAGATCGGCATAGTTGATTTACTGAGACATAAGACAATCTGAATTGTTTAAACTTCAGTATAGAAATCACAAATAGAAGCACAAATCATTTTAATACTTGCTGAATTACCATTTTTAAATTGTTTTCCAATAAAAATAATACAAGTAAGCATTTAGTCTCTGTCCAATCATAAAAAAAAATACCTCTATGTGTATCACCTTCTTCTCTTAATCTCTAGCAAAGATCATATTCTGGAACCTAAATTCCCATGGTACCTCACCTGACTTTGCACATGCGTATATACCTATATATAACTAGATCACAAGAGCCTGAGATACTTCTGTCTGGGGAATATTCAATGGTACTGAAAGGAGCCATTAAAAGCAAGAGACAGGAGCAGGGCCCTTTGCACTGAGGGTTTAAGAAGTGTGTGTTCTAGCAAAAAGGGACTTTCTTTACTTATGAAGACATTTTTAGATGTTCTTCCCATTTCTGCAGCACACAGAGAACACTAAGTCAGTAGAAGCAACACAACTCCTGAATAGAATGAAAACAAAACTCACCAATTTGCTGAAACACAAGGTAACAGTGCCCAGAAGTTGTTCTGAAGTTAACTAGAAATTAAAACAATCTGTGATTAGGAATGAGAATCCTGTGGTAAGAACCTGGTATCACATTATCAAACTATTGAGAGAAAACAGTGTAGGACACTCAAGAGTATATTAGGCACTGGAAAAACAAATTTTTTTCAAAATAAAAATGATTAAGTGTCAGCACAAACTATTTAAAGAGAGGGGAAAAAAGAATGATTTTTAAAAACCTAAGCATTACATATCATGCTGTTTCTCAATATTTTTATCCACCTTCCTCATGATATATTAGACATCTCAGCTCTCCTCCAGCAATGCCTAGATATTCTGGTAACTCTAATGAAGACTGCACTTACAAATTATTACTTTGTGTCTCCCAGCCATAAAAATATTTCTGCCTAGCTTTATTTTCCATTGTTGGTAGTACTAAAACTATCACTTTTTTAAAAAGAATTTTTATTGTGCATTCCTGTTTTGAGAGAGAGAGAGATACATACACACAGAGCATGGGCAGGGAAGGGGCGGAGAGAGAGGGAGACCCAGAATCTGAAGCAGGTTCTAGGCTCTGACCTGTCAGCAGAGAGCCTGACAGGGGGCTCAAACTCATGAACTGTGAGATCATGGCCTGAGCTGAAGTCGGACGTTTAACTGACTGAGCCGCCCAGGCTTTCCTAAAACTATCACTTTTAAGTTTTGCAAATGCAAAGTTATAATACTTAATGTGCTCTGAGAATTTCAAATGTCCTTCTTCACCATTGACCTACTGCCCAATAGACATTGAGCTCTCCACACAGATATAATTTTTACCCAAACTCTTATCCTCAGCACATAATGTAATAGCTGGTCCCAAAAAATGTTTGATGAGAGTAAGAGAGTATAAATATTAGAACTGGTCAGAATGTACGTGTTTTTCTCCCAGCTTTGCTATTAATTACTCATAAAATTGGCCTCTTCGCCTTTTGAAAAATGAGTGGATTGTACCAGAAATATCTAAGATCTTTTTCACCATGAACATTCTGTGAGCCTGTATTCATTACTCATGATTATGATTTTGTGTGGAGCATACCTCTTTAGAGATGGGGAAATGTATACCTTGATAATTGTATTAAGTTTAGAAGAAAATCTAAAAATTTTTAGTTATACATACACAGCAGATATCCCCTACCTACTTATCTTCTTACTGTCAAAACTCTTCTGCCGGAGTCCAGCTCCAGCAGGTCCAAGGCTTCCTGAAGGATGGATGGTGTTGGCAAAAGGGAGAGTGAGAGAGCTTCGACTTTCTTTCTGATCACCAGGCAGGCATCTCTGCACTGACCTGACAGTCAGCTTTATTTATGGAAAAATGTATGGGGTACAAAACAAGAGTGGCAATTGCCTTAGACAATGATTCCTGGTGACAAATTCTTTGGTATGTAAAAATTTTCCAGAACATAGATTGGTAAAAGACTCATGCAAAATCTTTATCAACAGTGATTGATTGTGGGCGATTTAGATGCTTATCATATAGGGAAGGAAGGTAACCTCAGCATTCAAATACAAGGCAATGTTTTTAGCATAGCAAAAGCAAAAGTTAGTTTTTTGTGAGCAGGGGTCAATAGCCTGTTTTCTTGAGGGGAAGTAAAACAGGTTTCTCAGGAAATGTAATATTTACTCCCATAAACACAAAAGAAGAAATTCCTATAATAAGTTTCTAAACAAGGTACAATTAGCATATTTTTGGATAAGGGGGCAAGTCACTCCTGATACCCGTCAACAAGGCACCTTGCTGGGGGTGCTCAAGCAAAAATAATTGAGTGGGGGGAAGACATCAGTCGCCATCTGACAGCAGGAGCCTTGCAAACCCGCCTTACCTCATAAGGAGATTTCTCGAGTTTATTGAGTTCAGAAACGGCTTCCAGCACTCTTCTAAAATAATAGTCAAAAAGTTCTGATATATAAATCCTCAGAAACAGAAAGAATGGGAGCAAAAGCACAAAAGAACCAAAGATTTCAGCAAGTATTTGAAAGACAGCAAGCTGATAAAGTGGTAAACTTTTCAGAGATAAGAAACTTGAAGTACATTCACAGGCCAGAACTGGAGGTAAGCAAGTTGATTTGCCTTTTGGAAGCATTCAGTTCCAAGCAAAGTGTAGATAAGCTATGTGTCTGAAGACATCTCTGTCTGTCTGATAGAAAATTCTCTAATAGATATATCAGACTCCCCAGGCCTTTTCTAGAAATTGCTCTTTAAAAAATTGAGAAAGCTAATAGAGATTACATAAATCAAACATGCAAAGTATTTACATTCCATGCTTATTATATACACACCAGATGAAGAGGGACAAATAAAAAAAAATGTGAGATTGACAATCTAGCAAACAAGAGATTTAACAAAGCAAAGTGACTGAGAAGAGGTTCAGGATAATAACTTTACAGCATTTCAAAAGAGAAGCCAGTCTAGATGAAATTAGGAGGGAAGAGTGTACCAAGGAAGAGGTCTCCAAAGGGAAAAATGATTTTGATAGATTACGTACTATGTTTGAATATATGTGAGGAAAAAAGCATGTAAATGGGCTTATGATAAAATTTATATAAAAAATAGAATAGGCACATTAAAAAAACTAAGTAAGTTTTAAAAAAAGAAATTTTATGTCAAAAAAAATGAGCAAGAAAATAAATAAAATCATGGCACACAGCCTCTGGTGACATTGGAATATATATCATGACGTTTCTAAGAGCATAATTAACAAACAGCAAAATATGACATTTCTTGACCTTATAATTTAAAAAATAGTCAAGAGATGAGAAGCGGATGGTTGATGTCATCCTCGTCTACTCAGGATACAGTAGTCCTTCAAGGACCACACACCCAAATCTCAATCATTGGAAGAATTTAGGAATACTGCTCCAACTCTTTTACTAAGGGACTCAGAAGGATGAGACTTTCAAGAAAGACATGGGAAGGGCTTTGCAATAGGAACAAGTTGAGATCCAAGCTGATGCACAACCTATTCTGTGTGACTGCACGAATCTGATGCTGCCAGATGCATGAGGCATGGATAAAGATGCTGTACATAATCTCTGGAAAACAGCAGCAAAGGAAGTCCACAGAGATGCTTATAGCTCTGGGTCAAGGCTAGGCATTCTGCATCAGAGAACTATTCTGTGTTTGTAGAACACAGCACAACGCGACCCAGAAGCTCTTCTTAAAAGGATAATATTATCTACAAAAAAGAAAAAAATATATAACTTTTCTCTAAAATCCTAATCATCTCAAAGCCTCCTTAGAACATCCCTGTTTGGCACAAATATTTCAAATTCCATTTAATATGGGTCATGTGACCAAAATGGCAAAGCACCTTGGTTGGCAGGTTGGACCCACTGTAGATTCTTGCCTTGCATGCAACTCACATAAAATTGTCAGCTTTTTGCATTGTTTGTAAATGGGTCAAAGGAGCATACTAGAATGAGGAATATGCCACCATAACTTAGAGAGCCCTATTATGTAACGAACCTCTTTCTTGCTTTTAGGATAGACCAGACATAACGGCTTATCTTTCATCTTGCATCTGCATCAGATTCAATGGCTTGTTCAATGTACTTGAACCATTGGAATGTTCAAAATATAACTAAGGTAGCAGGACTCTGAATTTTCAAGGGATTTGCTTCCTGTTCACTGAAACATGTATCTCTTATAAGAGTGCTAAAATATGTATATGTGGGATCATTATATCTAGCAGCTAAAATAACTTCTTCCTGATCACCAGGTCCAGTTGCGTGATATTATCAAGACAGTGGATGAGTGTGATATTTTATGGAATAGGAAGAGAATAGGGGTCCTTGAAGACTAGTTAATGACAGAAGGCTGGAAGTTGGAAGAGCTACAAGGTAGATCAGTGAACCTCCAGAACACTGAAAGCACATTCTTGGTGGCCTTTACTGAGAGGTATAGAGAAAACAAAAAGTTCTCCAGATCAATAATTGCATACTAGGTAACAAACACTATGTTGATTTGTGCTAGTAAAGAAAACACATCCAGAGCACCATTTGCAATTGGAGTCACTGTACGATAAAACTGATAATAACCCATTGTCATTCTCTAAGGTTACATATTTTTTGCATAGACCAGGCAGGTTAATAGAATAAGAATGTGGCAGAAATCACTCTCCCTGAATACTTCAAGTCCTTAAAAGTGACAATTTCTACAGACCCTTTAGGAATGCAGTATTGCTTTTGGTTAATTAGTTTCTAGGTAGAGACAGATCTAGCCTTTTCCATTAAACTGGTTCTACTATAATAGCTCTGACTATTTTTTTTGAAGTTTTCAAAAATATAAAGCTCTAATCGGAAGCAAGCAGTATCATCACTGGGCAGACAGGTCATGACATTGCATTTACAGGATGCATCCCCCACTCACTGTCGTAAGCCCTAAGTCCTACCCCTAAATTTTAATACTTTCGGTTCCATATACATTGTAACCTTCTCTATAGGTTGCTAAATTCGGGGTATTCTGCGAGGAAGTTGGGTTAAACGTCTGTGCACTCTTTGCCATCTTCATTCTCTTCGCTCTGCCCTGGACTTGTAACAGAACTCTACCAAAGCCACCAGCATCGCCAAGCCCAAGCCACTGACCAGAATGTAGAAAACACCCGCCACGTTGCTCAGGCTCAAGGTGCTCCTTGCTTCCGGAGTCCTTGGCTCCACATTCACCTTTATCATACCACCATCTGTTTTTCAGCTTGTCTAAGACGCCTGTCTCTCTGATATCTATCAGAGAACCAGATAAGGCTTCTGCTTTTTTCTGAGTGTATTTATACTAACCTACACATTCAGAAGCTGGAAAAAATAACTGTTGGAATTGTTCAGGGACCGAACATGTCCACTGTAAGAGGAACCTCAAAAAAAACCCATTATTCACTTGCCCTTCTGTACCCCTACCCCTAACCCAACTGACTAACACTTCTGGATATTTTAGGAACAGAATCAATATAAAGTCAATTTCAAGTGATCCTCAAAAATTGAGGGAGTATATCCTTCTCCTCACTTTATAGTCACCTGGTAAGTAACTCAATTTTGAAGACAGGAGGTTGAAATTTCCCACATGGATCACAGGGAGTGATAGAAAGTTGTGCCACTCCTATTTCTATACCTAGGCGTTCAGACCCATGTATACCATCTTTAATGGACACAGCTTGAAATAAGTTTTTGAAACAGGACTCATACAGCATCTTGGAAGATGGCAATCCACCATGTAAGATATCTCCTCCAACCTTTCATGTCAGCTTTTATGTGGTGTAGTAAGACCAGTAGATTCCACGACCTTGTGCCCATTACTCATTTCCTTTGAAGTTTAATGAACCCTCTGGTTTACCGCAATATTACCCACAAAACTGTGCCAGTGAATCATCCTTTTTAAGCCCTTGAATAGTAGTGCCAGCAAACAAGACAAAATGGTAGCTGAGAATGTGTTGATTCTAGTAGAGATTAATGACTGTTGATTCCAGGATAAAAAAATGCCTAACAACACAGTGTAGTCAACTTACTGCCAAGTGGTTGGTAGTATGATGGTAGGTTTTCAGCACTGATCTCTGCAGCTGGCAGGTTACACAGGTCAGGGAGCAGTAGTTGTGCCTGAAATTGGTTCTTAGGGAGATAGGAAGTGCTCTGACACCAAAAGGCATAAGTTTTTCAATCCATAATGTTAATAATCTGACTCTGGGGTAGTGATGATTCAAAACCCACTACATCTAGTATCCAGGGCTGCCAGGAAGCCCTCCTCTGTTATTTATAAAGGAGGTTTGTTGGTTAAATATGACAGGTATATGTGCCATCATGCTCACACTGACTTTTCCAGATTAATCTCTATCCTTAGCCTTGGTTTCTGAAGCCTCCCTACCTCAACTGCCTCATTAGACTTTTTGCTACAAATTGGCTTTGGAAAAAAGAGATCCCAAAGCAGAATTAGAAAAGAGGAGTAAGGTTGGGGTTTTTATCCTCACAACCCTATACCTACAGGTTATATGAAGGCCTCTCTCTTTTCAGGTTGCCAAAAACAATCACCTTACTCTTTCTACCTCGAGTAGCATCAGCCCTGCTATTTCTAGTATCACATTCCGTATTTGACCTTGTGGGTTAGCTCACCCAAACCTACGTAGATGGTGCATTTGTTCAACTGTCTTCAAAGTATCCTAACTTGTGTGTGCCATTTTTTCCGCATGGATTCTGAGTAACATAACATGGAAAAAATGGGGGTAGTAGATTTTAATGAAAGTGAAAAAATGGACACCAAGATGTTCTTTTCAAGCAACTAAGAAGATGAATAAAAAGTTCCTAGCAAAAATGTTTTGTTGATACTGAAGCAGAGAACGTAAGCAAGTGATAAATCCCAACAGATGTAATTAGCAGATAATATATAATCTCTTTTTAAAAAGACTCTAAGATTTGAAGCTCCAGGAACACTAAATTAAAGTTAGATGTAATCTACTTTAACTGATGTTGTTAAACTCACTACTTGTATATATTCATACCAGAACAATAAGGCAATTAATTTTCAAGTATAAATCTACACCATCCTCTACTTCACCCCAAGCAGGCAAATATTTTCAGTGCTGTCTTAATTCCCATCCATTTTACGCTGTATCAGTTATTTATTGCCATAATCATGGTAGAGAACCAACAATACAAAACATGCTATCTTAAACAATGGCGGTTCATGGCTAATGAGTATGGTGTCAGTTGCAGTGAGACCAAGTGTTTCTGCTTATCTTGGCTGGTTTTGTGCCTAGGACGGCTGGCCGGCTGTTGGGTGATTCAATATGCCCCACATGCCATGTCACCCTCCTGCAGGCTAACAGTGACAAGTTCTCATGACAAGGGACTAAGTGCAAGAGCCAAACAACTTAGAAGG
Organism: Helogale parvula; assembly: GCA_004023845.1. Lineage (NCBI taxonomy): Eukaryota > Metazoa > Chordata > Mammalia > Carnivora > Herpestidae > Helogale > Helogale parvula. The sequence goes on from PJEM01002905.1 coordinate 113,411, forward strand.
CCAACCCAGAACCAAGAGGAGTGAATCTGGTCTCCACCTCTTTAGTGAGAGGAGAAGCAAGCTGTGATGTCAGAGTGAATGGGGGGGTACTTAGTTCATTTAATCTGCTCTGTGTGCCTTTTCCATGCCCACCTCTCCATATAAGGGCAGGCATGGCATCTCTTTTCACTATCCAAGACTCATGTCTTCAAACCGCTCATTCCCATTATGGAAAATGAACACTGCTGGCCCTTCTGATTGCAAAGACCATCATGACCAGAAACATTAAGAAATGGGAGTTCATGGGGTATCTAGGTCGCTCAGTTGGTTGAGCATTGGACTCCATTTCAGCTCAGGTCTTGATCCCAGGGTCATGAGATCAAGCCCCATATTGGGCTCTGCACTGGATGTGAAGCCTATTTAAAAAAAGAAAAAAGAAAAGAAATGGGAGTTTACATTAATGGGAGCATGGAAGGAAATGAGTGACTGGCCTCAGGAAAGGCATGGTCCATCCATATGTCGGGCACTGATGCCCAGCCTCAGGAACTTGGGCTCTGTGCTCAGGGAGCTCTGCTAAGACCCATGATTATCCCTCTCTTCTTTTCATGCACTAGAATGCACGTCCCTGCGGTCCCACATGTCCCCACTCCCCACGCTACCCGCTGGCCTTGATGGAGCAGGAGACAGCTTGGAGGAGTTTCCCCAGCAGGGTTGTCAGAGTGGGACATTGTAACTTCGACAGCACTCAGGTGTGGCAGCAGTCTTGAAGCCATCTCCAGTGACAATGTACATGCTCTCCCCATTAGAATTTTCATCATGAAAACTGCTTTCCCCTTTTTATGACTCAAACCTGTAATATGAAATGAGCCACACAAAGAGGAAATATAAATTCCTGTTGCATCTAAATACAATGAGGAAATGTCCTTCCTCTACTAAATTGTACTTACTATACCAATAGCAGACATAATGATAACATTTACATTTCCTCAGTGATTTGACAATTTCTGTAACACTGCCACATATTTGCTTTCTTTTTCATTGCTGTTTCCAGCTTCAATTCTTCCATTGCCTTGTCCAAGCAAGCTTGGGCGCGTTTCAGGCACTTCTGTGCCTACAGTTTCCATTGATGACATCCCAGTCAGACTCCTGTAGACTGGAAGGCTCCCAAGACATTCAGAGCCATCTTGGCCATTCCATAAGAAGAAAGTCCTGGGGTGGATTTAATGAGGTTTGGGGCCGAGGTAGAGTCTTGCATTTATTATGAATCACAAACATTCTTCATTAACATGGGTAGATTATTTGTTAAAAGTGAATATGGCCAAGAGTATGAGAGCGGAGGCCAGGAAATCTGAAATTTAGTGAGTTTCCCTGGCGAATCTGATGGCTCTTTCTATCCTATTTGGCTCAACAAATTATTTGTGTAAGGTGAGTGAGGGTAAAGTTTTTCCAGGACGCTGCATACTTGATGGTGTAACTAGCCACAAAGGGTATTCACTACTTATCTAGGCCTGACTAAGTGTTTCAAAACATTGGAGATGAAAATTGACCTCTGTTCCTTTGTTTTTCAAAGCACACTGAATTTTAATTTTAAAAAAAGATAATCTTGAACAATACAAATCATTTAATCTGCATTAGCTTATTATTTACATTTAAGATACAAGCTACACACTGTCAGATTTAGTGGGAATGCTTCCCTCAGAATTCTTCAGAAGGGAAAGAGACTGGGAATCTAGTCCATGGGAGGGACTTTGACAAACACCATCTCACTGTATCAAAGCTGCCCCAATGGAGTGGTCAGTGGGTTGGGCTCTGAGGTCACCTGCCTGGATTCATACTGTCTCTACCAGCTTCAAGCTATATGTCTCTGGGCAAGTTCCTTGTTTTTCTGCTTTAATCTTTTTATCTGTGAAGGAAGATACTAATGGACCAACCTCAAGAGCACTTAATATAGATGAAGGGAATTCAGATGAGCAAAACTCATGGAGTTAACACATAACAAATGAATAAATGCAAAGTAAGCATAAGCTATTATTATTCTTTTATAATTACAAACTCAATTCATTATTAGTCAAGGAGCTGTTTTAATGTTAGTTAAAATTAAGTTGACTTATTTGGTTTAATTAAGGCTGACAGAAAATACATACTGTACTAATACTTGGTAAATTAGCTTAAAGCTGTATTTTAAAATACTGTGTTTTATTATTATTGCCATTAGACTTTATCTATCTTTTACCTGAATGGAAGATATGATATTACCATCCAGCCACTCATACTGGATCCCGCCTCATGCCACAGACTCCTTAGAGATCAAGTCACAAATCCTGAAAATAAATTACACAATTTAGAATTTCATAGCTAAATTACGCTACTCCCTATTAAAGAGGGGAAAAATCAAGGATTCTTCCTTACCTTCTATGGAAAGGTTTTTAAGATTAACTTCCCTGTGGCCTGGTTTCAATCTTTTCACCACAAAATACCTCTGGGGTAAGAGCTATTTTGCATTTTAACTAGAGGCCTCCTTAACCTTCCTCCTGGCATTTGAAGAACTCTGAGCGTGGCCTATTAAAGGACAAGCAATGGGGGAAGGGAAGGGCAGCCTCTCCTTTGTCTCCTATTTGTGGAGCCTTTTAGGAAGGGAAGAAGGATGGGCTCTGATTAATTTCATGCCTTAGAGTTTCAGCAGTCCCGTGACACGCTGGACTGCTTTTCTTTTATGATTTCCGCTTTTCTCTTGTGCTTCTTTTACACACTCCTCCAATGGAAAGCTAACCTTCAGGCTTTTATAGACTGATACGGCTCAGAGTCAGAGCGAAGTTGGCAATCATAGGCCAGGATGGCATTTGGCAGGAAGATCATACCCTGGCGCTCACAGTCCAGGTTCTCTGCATATCATTTGTTACTAAAATGCTAACACTGTTAGTGCTCCGATTGTATTCCAGTTCTCTGGGGGCTTTTTGCACGCTGTCATCACACTGTTCACACCCCTGATTTTCAAATTGTTGGACTAAGCGTGGGGATTTTATTCTGATTTTATAGCCACTCAATCTACTCGAGGGCTGTTTTGCTGATTGATAGGTTATTTATTCAGAAAGTGATTACTCATAATAACTTTTAACCTAAAATACCTAATATGTTTACATTATACATATTGGCCATGAGATGAGATATTATAATATGTTCTACTTTCTGGATAGAGATGAGACTCATAATGTCTGGAGCTTTTGGATATATAGGAGAGTTTTAGTTTGTTTGATTTTCAAATTACCTGTTTGATCAAATCTGATCAAATCACCTCTCTTCCCTTAGCCATTAGAGGCACATATTAGTATGAAGTCATATAAGTCAAATATCTTTTTTTCTTTTTTTTCCCAACATGGGGATGGGTTTGGCATAAGAATTGGATGAAAGACACAAAATGGAAGATGGTTATGGCCAAGCAGGATTTACTTTCTCTTTTATCCCATGTAGGGAAAGAGACCTGAGTAAAAGAGTGAAAAGGACAGGGGTGCCTGGGGGGCTCAGTCAGTTGAATGTCTTGTAGGAGGATTCTTGCATAGAGTCCTGACACTGAAGCTTTTCTTTCCAAGAAGTAACTTTATTCCTGCTGGCACCGCTCAGTTGGGCTGGTACTCAAGGAACTGAGACCCGAACGCCACATGGCATCGTTGTTTATGTATTTTTTACATCTTTGTCTCCCATATATGGTAATACACAAACATGTTGTCTGATTGCTACAATTGCCTCATGCTACAAGGTCATGAGCGATGCTGTCACTTACCGAATAGCAAGGTTGCCTTGAGGTTTTTGTCTTGTTTCCTTTGTTTCCTTAGGGAGGGGACCTGCCACACAGTCTGACTTTTGATTTCTGCTCAGGTCGTGATCGCCAGGTTTGTGAGATGGAGCCCCGTGTTGAGTTTGGAAACTGCTTGGGATTCTCTCCATCTCTCTTTCTCTCTTTCTCAGAATAAATAAATAAACTTTAAAAAAGGAGTAAAAAGACAGTGTCTTGAGTGTCTTTGTTAGATTAGTAGCAGCACATCAGCTTTATCCTGCTGGAACAGACATTACTACCATTGCCTACGTCCCAGCACAGTGAAAAAAATTTGAATGACTAATAGCTTTAAAGAGATAAAGCACCCTTCAGTCCTTTCTTCCCCAAAGAATCGGGGAGACCGCATGCTTCCCTGCTTTCTTACCTGGAGTAAGACTAAGCCCTGAGCCCTGAGCTTAGTAAGGCAAAGAGAGAGAAAAACATCTAGTAAATCCAGTATGAGGAGATAAAATATTCCCCCCCAAAAATGGATATGAGGCTAGAAAGTGACTCTGATTAAAACAAGTAACAAAATATTTTGTACCTCTGTCTTATTTATTGATATATATACAATTAGCTAATAATGATGCTCATTTATTATAATGGATTATATCCACATGCCCACAACATGCCACATACCTAAAAAGGGGCAACATTTAGAAGCTAATGAGCAAAATGTAGCGGGACAGGTACTAGCCTCCAGGTTAGAAGAACAAAGTGGGGTTTTTGTTTGTTTGTTTTCTTGCTTTCTACCTACAAATCCTGTGAAATGGTGATAGTAAACTTCTGTGTTCTGGGGAAGGAAAAATAATAATGTACTCAAAATGTTTTTAAAAATCTAATGGGGGTGCCTGGGTGGCTCAGTCCGTTAAACCTCTGACTTCAGCTCAGGTCATGATCTCATGTTTGTGGGTTTGAGCCCCGAGTCGGGCTCTGTGCTGACAGCTCAGAGCCTGGAGACTGATTCTGATTCTGTACTTCCCTCTCTCTCTGCCCTTCCCCACTCATGCTCTGAATCTCTCTGTCTCAAAAATAAATAAAACAGTAAAAAAAAAATTTTAATAAATAAATAAATAAAAAATAAAAATCTAACGGACCTCTACAAATGTAAAGTTGTATCATTAGCAAATAAATCCTTATCTTCAAATGACTGACTCTTGCCACAAATTGCCCTCCATCTAATTGCCATCAATACTTCATCTTAAATTAATCTAGCTGGGTGCTTTTCAAAGTGGAAATCGTGAAACTTCAGTTCTGACTCTCATGGCCTATGGCAGTTAAGCACCATTTCCCTGAGACCTTTCCCGGGCATAGTTCCCCTCTCAGACCTCAACATACCAAGACTGAGAAGTGGCCTCTCAATTCCCTAGAACATCTCTTTTATCTAACCGGGATGTAGGCAAAATAATCACTTGCCGCCCCTTCTTTTGGAAACCAGAAAGAGATTCAGTGAGATCCCTGCTTCTGACTGATGAGTTGCTTCTCAACTTTGCTAGACTGAGTCCAAGTTCCCCTAGAGAATTTGTCTAGAGCAAAGGCAGGGTTGCTGGTATGCTGGGTTTGTTCTGGAACCCTTGACATTTGGATAGAATTATGCTTGAAACCTTACACCTGGGGCATGCCACTGGGCTGAACTTAAGGGCAAAAATGGTGTTGACAATTATTTAATTGTGGCGATATGGAGTCTAGGTTAAGTAGAAGCCGCAATTTACAAATGAATTTAAAAATGGTGATTCTGTAAGAGGATGGAGGTACTAGCTTACACTGTGGTGTTAATTATTTATAATAAATAAGTGTATCAAATCAACCTTAAATGTATGCAATGCTACCTGACAATTATATTTCTGTCAGGCTGGGGAAAGTAAATAAATAAGTAACCGATGTAATTTTCCTTGTTACCTGACTTCTACACCAATTCAAATGGATTATGAGACTTGATAAATATAAAGCAACGTAAAGAAATAAGGTCCAAAATTTATCCAGGTAATTAAAAATCTGGCCTTTTAAATGTTCCAGTGATATCTACTTTTAAAAAAAGTGCCCAGCATAACGAAAATAAACGCTCAGACCTCCATTTGAGAGTTTATAGAGTCACCTACAATGAAGTTTTTATTCTACTTTCTCCCCGTTTTAAAAATACAGATTTGAAACTATAGCCATAGTTATGCCTTTCAAATGCACGCACTTTAAATTTTTAAAGAGAAAATTATTTTATTGTCAATGATGAATTATTCAGTTGTTTCTGCTCAGCACCAGCACATCTTTTGGATTTTGACAAGGTTTTAAGATCAACTTAACAACAACCACTAGCATTTACATTGGGCTGACTATAAATACTAAATGCATTCCTATTTCTTGAAATTTTATTTAAAATGTACTTTTTGCTGAAATAAAAAATATTTTAATTTCCTTAAAATTCAAACGGGGGAAGGCCTCTGGCATTCAGACAGCTCTGCAATTCAAATCAATTTTGTACATATGAAAAGGATCACTGGGGCTACTGGGTGGCTCAGTCCGTTAAGCGTCTGGCTTTGGCTCAGGTCATGATCTCACCATCACGGTTCATGGGTTCAAGCCCGCCATCGGGCTCTGTGCTGACAGTTAGCTCAGAGCCTGGAGCCTGCTTCAGATTCTGTGTCCCCTTCTCTCTCTGACCTTCCCCTGCTCACACTGTCTCTCTCTCTCTCTCTCAAAAATAAATAAAAGTCATAAAAAATTAAAAAAAAAAAAGAATCACTGATGGCTCAAAACCTTGGGAATTTTTCAGGTGACATGTGAAACTGGCCCCCATACACTGAGGGCAAGAAGAGATTGAAGAAGGGGGCAGATCACTCCAGAGTGGTAAAAAGGTAGGAAGCTTAACAACCATGGGAACTTACCTATAAGGCTTGTCTTGCATGGCTGCAGGATGAGTAGATCTCCACACCCATCGGCAGAGAATCTTGAGTTTATACAGAGGCCTTAATGGAGTTCAGTCATATACATGGTCCAGCTGGTCTTAATACCACGTTGCTGCCTCAAGGCTGTGTTATTGAAAACAGCTCCTTCTGTGGGAATAATGGGCAGAATGTACATCCCAAGGGTTAGGAGCCTCCGATTGCCTACGTCCAGATCACTGGTCAACCAATGGCCATCCTCTTGGGACCTCCAACAATTATTTAGCATTGGTTTACAGTGCATCTCTGTAAGCTATCTCAAACTCTTTTTTTTTTTTTTTAAGAAGTGGAAGAAGGGCAAGATGGGGGAGAAGTAGGGAGCTCTGTAATCTGCCTGCTTCATCTATCAAACTGAGAAGGACTGAAGTGACGATACTCTGATCTGCAAGAGTGGAAGGAAAACACACAGACTCCAGGAAGAAGACAACCTCAAAGATCCCTGAGTGAGTGAGTGAGAACTGGGGAAATTTAAAAAAAAAAGAAAGAAAGAAAGAAAAGAAAAAGAAAAAACAGACTGGGCCTCAGAAGTGCAGAGAGGTGGGAGCCCCAGCCCAACACAGGGAGAGACAAGGAAAAGAGAAAGAGAGACTGAAAACACTCATAGAAGTGTCTCTAGAGAAAAGACAAAGAACTTGGCCTGGGACAGAGAGAGATATTGTCACACCAAATATAACCACGGGGCGAAGGGAGAGAAATCTATTCTATCTAGCTGGGAATTCTTCCTTGGGCTCAGTGACAGTGGTGCCAATCCCAGGCGGCACCAGGAGAAACAGTCCCCTCCCCCTATGCAATCTCCTCTGGGAGGCCAGCTGCCAGGGGGAGGACATCTCATCTTGGGTGGCAGCATTAAAGTGCATGGACTAAATTTGGAAACAAGGCGGGGCTTGGAAAATACAACTTGGTTCACTCGAGGTACAAAGAGATCAGACTCAAAAGAGCAGCTTGCAACTCAATTCAAGCAGACCTTGGGGTGCTGCCATTCTTCTCCCAGCAAACACAAAGGTGGGACCTCAGAGAGAAGCCCCCAAGACCTACCTATGCCAAACTATGCCCCTCCGCACTGGAGGGCTGCCTTTTGTTTGTTTGCTTGTTTGTTTTTTGTCATCCAGATCTATTTTCCCTTATCTCATTCTTATCTCTCCCCTGGGCTGGTTATTCTCTTTTAGACTGTCTGTTGTTTTTTTATTTCTGTCCCCACTCCCATTTTTTTTTCTTTTCCTTATCTTTTTCCTTTCCTTTTCTTCTCTTTTCTTTCTTTCCCCTTTTGGTTTCCTTGTTTGTTTGATTTGTCTGTGCAGTTGCATGCTTTTGTTCCCTCTGTGTTTGTCTGTTTTCCTTTCAGCACTACCACAAGAAACAAGCCAAAGTACACATGGTGGAGAGTCCCAAATATTATTGAGTAGGGAAATAAAATAATCAAAGACACAAGAGAAACAGAGAAACCAAGAGACACCAGTAAAAGAACACTTCCTGAATGGACAAGGCCTGGACAGTCAATGAGTCTCCTTTAATACAATACTCACAGGTGCAGAGTGCATAACAAGCTTTAAAAACTGATAAGAAACAAAAAGCTAGCCAAAATGACAAAATGAAAGAACTCCCATCTAAAGAAATTCCAGGAAGGAGTCACAGCCACAGAACTGCTCAAAATAGATACAAGGAACATAACTGAACAAGAATTTAGAACAATTGTCTTAAAATGAATCACTGGACTTGAAAAAAGTATCAGAGAAGCTATTGATACAAAGACTAGGGACCTTCAAAACAGCTGTGATGAGTTTTAAAAAAGGGTATAAATGAGGTGCATAATAAAATGGAGGCGGCCACTGCACAGATTAAAGAGGCAGAGAGAACAGGTGAATTAGAAGACACAGTTATAGCAAAAGAGGAAGCCGAGAAAATAGAGAGACAAATTGATACAGGAGCACGAAGGAAGAATTTGAGACCTGAGTGATACAATCAAATGGAACAATATCTCTATCATAGGAATTCCTAAAGAATAAGAAAGAGAAAAAGTTCCTGAACGGGTGCTTGATCAAATTATAGCCAAGAACTTCCAAATTTGGGGGAAAAAATTGACATTGAAATCCAAGAGGCACAGAGAACCTCCTTAAGACTTAACTTGAATCAACCTTTGGCATGACATATCATAGTGAAACTGGCAAAATATAAAGATAAAGAGAGAATTCTGAAAGCAGCTAGGGATAAAAGGGCCCTAACATAAAAAGGGAAACCTATCAGAGTGGTTACAGACCCATCTAACGAAACTTGGCAGGCCAGAAAGGAATGGCAGGAAATCTTCAACGTGATGAAAAGAAAATATATGCAGCCAAGAATCCTTTATCCAGTGAGCCTGTCATTTAAAATAGGAGAGATAAAGGTGTTTCCAAATAAACAAAAATTGAGATAATTCATCACCACTAAACCAGCACTACAAAAAATCCTATGAAGGAAATGTTACAAGAAGTACAAGGAACCAGAGACACTACTACACCCATGAACTCTACAGAGAACACAATAAATGTGAACCCACATTTTTCAATAATAACACTGAC
>PJEM01002905.1:122791-208062 GCA_004023845.1 Helogale parvula
GAAGCCAAAAGAGAGCTGGAGTAGCCATCCTTATATCAGACAAACTGGACTTTAAAGTAAAGGCAGTAACAAGAGATGAAGAAGGACATTATATAATAATTACAGGATCTCTCCATCAGGAAGAGCTAACAATTATAAATATCTATGCGCCAAATTTGGGAGCGCCGAAATACATAAAACAATTAATCACAGAAAGAAATAATCTTATTGAAAAGAATGTGCTAATTGCAGGGGACTTTAATACTCCACTGACAGCAATGGATAGATCAAGAAGACATAAAATCACTAAAGAAACAATGGAACGGAATGACACATTGGAACAGATGGAATTGATACATATATTTAGAACTCTACATCCTGAGGCTAGGAAATTGACCTTCTTCTCAAGTGAGCATGGCACATTCTCCAAGATAGATCACATACTGGGGCATAAAGCAGCCCCCCATAAATATAAGCAAATTGAGATTATATGATGCACACTTTCAGATCACAATGCTATGAAACTTTAAATCAATCACAGGAAAAAGTCTGGAAAATCTCTAAAAAAGTGGGGGTTAAAAACCACCCTACTAAAGAATGATTGGATGAATCAGGCAATTAGAGAAGAAATTTAACAAACATATGGAAACAAATTAAAATGAAAATGCGACAATCCAAACTCTCTGGGAGGCAGCAAAGGTAGTTCTAAGAGGAAAGTGTATTGCAATCCAGGCCTATTTCAACAAACTAGAAAAAGTACAAATACAAAATCTAACAGAGCACCTAAGGAAAGCAGGAAGAGCACTCTACACCCAGCAGAAGAAGAGAAATAATAAAGATCAGGGCAGAAATACATAATATAGAATCCAAAAAAAAAAACAGTTGAACAGATCAATGAAACCAAGAGTTGGTTCTTTGAAAAAAAAAGAAAATTGATAAACCTCTAGCCAGGCTCCTCAGAAAGAAAAGAGAGAACACTCATATAGACAAAATCATGAAAATGGATCTATTACAACGAATCCTTCAGAAATACAAGCAATTATCAGAAATTACCATGAAAAATTATATGCCAACAAACTGACCAAGCTAGAAGAAATGGACAAATTCCTAAACGCACATGCACTACCAAAATTCAAAAGGGAAGAGATGGAAAATATGAACAGACCCATATCCAGTGAAGAAATTGAATCTGTTATCAAAAATCTCCCAATCAATAAGAGTCTGGGGCCAGATGGCTTCCCAGAGGAATTCTACCAGACATTTAAAGCAGAGTTAATACCCATTCTTCTGAAGGTATTCCAAAAAATATAAATAGAAGGAAAACTTCTGAACTGATTCTACAAAGCCACCGCCATTTTTATTCCCAAACCAGAGACCCAACAAAAAAGAGAACTACAGGCCAATATCCTTGATGAATACAGATGCAAAAATACTTAACAAGATACTGGCAAATCTAATTCAACAACATATTTTTATATGTTAATATAAAATTCTTTTTAGAATTATCCATCATGATCAAGTGGGATTCATTACTGGGTTACAGGGTTGGTTCAATATTCGCAAATCCATCAATGCGATACATCACATTAACAAAAGAAAGGATAAAAACCATATGATCCTATTATTAGATGCAGAAAAAGCATTTGACAAAATACAGCACCCTTTCTTAATAAAAACCCTTGAGAAAGTCGGAATAGAAGAAACTTACTTAAACATTTAAAAGCAATTTATGAAAAGCTCACAGCTAATATAATCCTCAATGGGGAAAAACCAAGAGTTTTCCCCCTGAGATTAGAAACACGACAAAGATGTCCACTCTCACCACTGTTGTTTAACACAGTGCTAGAAGTCCTAGCATCAGCAATCAGACAACAAAAGGAAATAAAAGGCGGCAAAAATGTAGTCAAACATTCACTTTTTGTAGATGAAATGATGCTCTACATGGAAAATCCGACCGACTCCCGCAGAAGCTTGCCACAACTGATCCATGAATTCAGCAAGTCACAGGGTACAAAATCAATGTACAGAAATTGGTTGCATTTTTATACATCAATAATGAAGCAACAGAAAGAGAAATCAAGAAACTGATCCCATTCACAATTGCACAAAAAAAAACCCCAAAACCTAGGAATAAACCTAACCAAAGATGTAAAAGACCTGTATGATGAAAACTATAGAAAACTATGAAAGAAATTGAAGAAGACACCAAGAAATGGAAAAACATTCTGTGCTCATGGAATGAGCTTCATCAGAAGAATAAACATTGTTAAAATGTCATTGTTACCCAAAGCAATCTACACGTTCAATGCAATCCCAATTAAATTGCACCAGCATTCTTTGCAAAGCTAGAACAAACTATCCTAAAATTTGTATGGAACCACAAAAACCCGAATAGACAAAGTAATATTGAAGAAGAAAACCAAAACGGGAGGCATCACAATCCCAGACTTTAGCCTCCACTACAAAGCTGTCATCATCAAGACAGTATGGTATTGGCACAAAAACAGACACATAGACCAATGGAATAGAATAGAGAACCCAGAACCAGACCCACAAATGTATGGTCAATTAATCTTTGACAAACCAGGAAAGAGTATACAATGAAAAAAGACAGGCTCTTTAGCAGATGGGGCTCGGAGAGCTGGGCAGCAACATGCAGAAGAATGAAACTAGACCACTTTCTTACACCATACACAAAAATAAACTCAAAATGGTTAAAAGACCTGAATGTGAGACAGGAAACCATCAAAATCCTAGAGGAGAAAGCAGGTAATAGCCTCCTTAACCTCAATCGCAGCAATTTCCTACTCAATACATCCTCAAAGGCAAAGGAATCAAGAACAAAACTGAACTATTGGGACCTCATCAAAATAAAAAGCTTCTGTGCTGCTAAGGGAAAATCAAGAAAACTAATAGGCAACAGATAGAATGGGAAAAGATAGTTGCAAATGACATATCAGATAAACGGCTAGTATCCAAAATCTATAAGGAACTCACCAAATTCCACACTCAAAAAATGAATAATCCAGAGAAGAAATGGGCAGAAGACATGAATAGACACCTCTCCAAAGAGGACAGCCAGATGACCAATAAATACATGAAACGATGCTCAGCATCACTCATCATCAGGGAAATACAAACCAAAACCACACTGAAATACCACCTCATGCCAGTCAGAGTGGCTAAAATGAACAAATCAAGAGACTACAGATGCTGGCAAGGGTGTGGAGAGATGGGCACCCTCCTACACTGTTGGTGGGAATGTAAACTGATACAGCTGCTTTGGAAAACAATGTGAATTTTTCTCAAAAATCTATCCATAGAACTCCCCTATGACCCAGGAATAGCACTGCTGGGGATTTATACAAGGGATACAAGAGTGCTGATGCATAGGGGCACATGTACCCCAATGTTCAAATGGCACTTTCAACAAGAGCTCAAATGTCCATCAACTGATAAATAGATCAAGAAGATGTGGTTTATATATATAATGGCATACTACATGGCAATGAGAAAGAAAGAAATATGGCCATTCATAGCAATGTGGATGGACCTTGAGGGTGTCACACTAAATGAAATAAGTCAGGCGGAGAAGGATAGATACCATATGCTTTCACTCATAGGCCTAATAGGAGAAACCTAACTGGACTATGGGGAGGGGAAGGGGAGAGCGGGTGATGGTCATGGAGGAGGGCACTTGTGGGGAAGAGCACTGAGTGTTATATGGAAACCAACTTGACAATAAACTATATAGAAAGAAAGAAAGAAAGAAAGAAAGAAAGAAAGAAAGAAAGAAAGAAAGAAAGAAAGAAAGAAAGAAAGAAAAAGAAAAGGAAGGAAGGAAGGAAGGAAGAGGAATAGAGCACCTGGGTGGCCCAGTTGGTTGAGTGTCTGCCTCTTGATTTTGGCTCAGGTCATGATCCCAGGGTTAGAGGAATGAGCCCCATGTAGGACTCCAAGCTGAAAGTACAGAGCCTGCCTGGGATTCTCTCTCTCCCTCTCTCTGGCCACCCCCACCTTCTTTCTCTTAAAATAAGATAAATAAACTTAAAAAATAAATAAAAAGAAGTAGAATCGAAATAAACAATTTTTAAATAAACTTTAAAAGATTTAGTTCATCATGTTATCACCAGTGAAAGAGTATATTAGTAAGAAGTTGTTTTGAAACAAACGTAGATATTACCAGTCAGAATGGGCTGGTAATTCTGCATTAATAAACAGCCCCCAGATCTCAATGGCTTAAGCACAAGCATGGTTCCCTTCTCTTTCATGTTTCATGGCTATTGTGATTAACTAGAGATTTTCCTTCTTAGTACCTCTGGATCCAGGCTAATAAGGCAGTTCTATATTGAACTCTGGGGGTCATTCTGAGGAGTGCAGAAAGAAAGAGGGTCCTCTTAGAGCCTTGGATCAAAATTTAAATTCAGACCCCAGAAATGATAAACACCATTCCCAGTCTCCACTCATTGGTCAGAAATGGATCTGTGGCTCTATCACAAAATATTAGAGCATGAACCAACCTTATGCCCAAAAGTTAAAGAAGAAAAAGAAATGTATTATAAATAACCCTAAAGACCAGCACAGTCTACCCTTCTGATCGACAAATATTTGTGTCACTGCTTACCTTAAAACCGAAATACATTTACAGCCTCTCTGAATGAGAAAAAACTTTAAAAGATGTTTATGCAGCCACGCCATGAAGCATAAAGGCTTAGATGTCTGAGTGATGTTCAGTAATATTTATTACAGGAGGTATGCCCATCATTAAGCTACTATCTTGCAGCTTGGATTTTACTGCACTTTATGATGCTGAGACTCTTTTTCTGGCTGACTCCCAGGTAGGCTTTGCAGCTGGAGGTTCTAGAAGACTGGAGAACAGAAGAAAAAAATACGTGATGCCTGCATTTTGATCCTGTGAAATCGCTCCAGTAATAGTGCTGCAGTACATCAGTGGTAGAAATTCCAGTGACAGCAGCCAATAATGGTTTGTAATTTTTCAGCACTCTTCAAAGCAAACACTCACTTTGCCCTCTCAGAGACAATAGAATCAACGAACAAAGGGGAGAACCACACTACTGAGGTGTGCACTCCACCTGCAGAGAGCTCTTCTTGCCCATGAACTAGAGGGCTGAATGCAGCTCACAATGCAGTTCTGCAATAATTCTAACTTTTCCTCCAGTTCCTCCCTGAAAGTGTAGCTGCTTTTGTTTCATACTCTTTGTAATAGCTTTAGTGTTTCCTTTCTGTCTTTTCACCCACAGTGTTTACTATCTAATTCCCTGTTAAATAAGTAGTGTGGTTTTAGTCTCTGAGTAGATTCCTGACTGATGCAGTGTATATTGTAGTTGGAACCATCTCATCTTGGCCCAGAGAATTATGTACTCAAAGGATAAGTTATTTTGTCAACAACCCACTATAAACAATTGTGGGTCAGGAACAGGGTATCTGCAATAAATTCTCATATTCAGAAGGTGGAAGGAACATGGGGCTGGGTGTAAATTTCAAAGGGAAGGGAAATGTTCATGATTATGCCCTGGATTTGCTCCTTGGAAGGAGGACTCCAGCCCACTCTTTTGTTTGGCCCTTTGCTTCCAACCTCTGGAAAGTCCTTCTTTATTCTCTTAGCCCACCTCTGAAGAAGGTGTCCTCCAGAAAATGCCCTTTGCGATAGTCTGAGTCCTGTGAGAAGCAGATGGCAAGAGAGTACTCTATGTGCAAAAACTTATTTAGACAAGTGCCTGTGGAAGAAAATGGAGAAGGTGCTAGAGGAGGCTGGGGAACCTTCAGATCATATGCAGGCCTGACCCCCAAGGAAAGGAAAAAGAGAAGGAAGTGAGGAAAGATGGAAGGAAGGAGGGTTGATGCATCTTAAAACGCAGGACAATTCCAAAGAACTCTTGACAAGGACATAAGTGAATCCCATCAGCGGGTCCTGCTCCTAGGAATGAACCTGCCCATATTCTGTTATTAATGGAGAGCAGCCTGCAGGAAGTGTAGCCTGGGTGTAGCCTCCGACAGTTTCAGAAGGACCACGGGAGCCATTGGTAATTATGCTTTCTGCAGTTGATATTCTGAATAACACATCCTCATGGCCACCACTTTCTCTTTGGGGACTTCTCACCTTCTCAGGTTGTTTTCTCCCATATAAATGTGAGAGTTCACGGTTGTTCAATGGTCAAAACAGTAAAATGTGAAACAGGTCTTTTCTTTGCTGTCTTTCTCAAATACTTACCTATTTTATTTTAGTTAGTAGCGTGTCCCAAGACCCACACCCATACTTTTTCCCAAGACTTTCACTCCCCTTCTCTCTGGGTATAATTGCTGCCTAATAGGTTTCCAGGAGAAAGACACCTATGTCTCTTTCCCCTAAGTCACTTTGTCCCAAGAAAAGGCTTAATGAGATGCACTGTAGCCACTCAAAGGTTGAACACTTTGAAAGCTGCATCTTTAATTTGATTCTTGCATTTAGACAGTGATTTCATTTGATTTTGTTGCTTTATGAATTTTTTCTTAGTGTTTTATTGTTTGGGGTTGAAAAGCAGTTACATGTTCCAAACGTACAAGTGTCTGAATAGCCACACTATTTTCTTCATTCCTGCTTGTAAATCAGCCAGTTAGGTTCTCTTTCTTTTAGTGCCTTTTCAAATGGAATGACAGACCCATCTAGTAACAATCTGCCCTCCAAATTTTTTCACTAAAGCTATCTGTTCATTAGGTACATTATATGCATTCCAAGGTTATTCAGACAACATTTTCACCAAATAATTTGCCACTACATAACAATGATTATGCATTGGCCATTGGACAGAACCATTTACATGCCTCTAACAAACCACAGGGAGATAGGAAGTTTACTCGTGGTATGTTACCTGGGGAGGAGAATAGGAATGTATAATTTAGCAGAGTAAGGACTTACATAATGGCTTTATATATATATACACACACATACATACATATTTATATTTATTTATATATATATACACACACATACATACATATTTATATTTATTTATATATAAACTAGATAATATTTATATATAAAAAGAGAGAGAAACAGAACCAGTAAGATTATATATGTAAATATATTTATATTTAATATATTTGGAATTCTTAGGGAAGAAATGACATAGAATCAATATTTGCTCAAACTGAAGAATTGTTTAAAATTAAAAAGAAGCAAGAGATCAGCTGGGAAGTGTATTTTAAATTTCATGTACTTAAAAAAAATTCCCCACCTTGATAAATTGTATTAAAACTTAAAAATATCCAAGTAAAGATATGATTTTAAATATATGTAGAATCTTACTAGTTCTGCTTCTCTGGGAAATACTTACAGATACAGCCTGCATTTCTACAATTTTTCTGCCTATAAATTACTGCCAGGCAATATCAGATATTTTTGATAAATATCAATTGTCTTCAGCAATTAGAGTTAAATAAGGCTTTAGATCTTCTACTACTGAGTTATCAGGTTACTAGGTGATTTACCACAATGATAAATGCCTTTAGTGTAGCAAGAAGCCCCAAAGTAATATTACAACCTATTTTTAATAATCACTAAAGACTACACTGTTTATCTCAGACACTTCCACAATTCCCAGGATTGAAAGAGTCATTCAAGATGGATGAAACAATATTCTGATTACAGAATCATTCCAGCTTCTAGTGGGACCAGGTGACAGTGTCTTCAGGAAACTAGAAACTATAGACCTACTGTACTGCTCACTGTCCTTACCATATCCTCCCAGGTGGCTCACAAAAGGGCAGAACTGACCACACCATCCTCTAGCTGCCCTCAGCACTTGCCACAATCACGGTCAATTCTCTAGTTTGAAAGTATTTTCAACAATTCTTATCTTATTGTTAGAGGTCATAGATAACCATGATTTTTCAATCCCTAATGAGAATTCCTGAGATGAAGATTTCAAATTAAGGTGTTTCAAATGGTAGTCACTTCTAGGATAGATTATACTTATCTGGGCATAAATTTCACAGACTATAATAAACTGTAGTTAAATACTTTATCATGCATAAATTTAACAAGCCTAGGATATACTGTATCCCAATACAAAGTCAATAATAGGCTAGCCTGTTAGGTATTGGCAGTAGAAAGAGATATAAATGTATTAATTAAGCAAGTAGAAGATAATAAGTTAAAGTAAAATTACAGAAATACAAGTAATAAGTGCTTATGCAGCTGAAATCTTATTTTTTTACACAGTTAATCCTAGCAAAGATAACTCATAAAGTAGTTCCATCTTAAACAATTCAGATGTCTTCGAGTGCCCATTAACAAAGGACAAAAATCCAGCAACAAATTAAATATATAAAGTCCCTGCCCATGTGGGCCTTGTATTCTAGTGGGAAAGGCAGTGGGAAAAAAAATAGTATGGGATAGCATTATATACTAGTATCATGAACATATTTTAATGTGTTACAGTAATAAATGGGTAAGGGTTCTGTTTTATAAAGAGTGATGATTCCAAAAGTTTGTGAATGACAAACTGTCTTCATCTTTTGACTTTTGCAAAGCCTCTGGTGTGCTCTTCCATTGAATATTAGTTAACTAGTATAAATGTCTAATATCCCTTGAGTACTTAGAGACATTATACTACTGTCCTCTAACATCTTTTTGTTGTTGCTGATGGAAGTTTCATCAGAGTAATTAGGAAATATTTGTCTTTTTCATATGGTAGGCCTTTACTTGGATATTTTCAAGTTTTTAATATTTTCAATTTATCCAGGTGGGGATTATTTTTTAACTACATAAAATTTGAAATGCACTTCTTATTTCTCTTTTAATTTTAAACAAGTCTTCAGTTTGAACAAATATTGATTCTATGCCATTTCTTCTCTACTTTAAGAATTCCAATTATGTAAATATTGAAACTTTTCCATTTCTGTTTTCTCTGCTGCCTAATATTTGCTTTCAAAATATGTGTATGCACTTTGTGTGTGTGTGTGCGTGTGCATGCGTATGGTTGATTTTTTCTCTTATGGATTCTTAGCTAACTCTTAAATATGATTTCTTCATTTATTCTATCATTGGTTTTATCCAGCTTGAAGTTTGTCAATCTATTAAGTGTTACTTAAATGAATATATTTCCCATTCTAGTATTTCTTATTGGTCATTTTTATATTCACCTATCTTTCTTTAACATTCATTTATTTTTGATAGAGAGAGACACAGAGTGTGAGCAGGGGAGGGTCAGAAAGAGAGGGAGACACAGAATCCATAGCAGGCTCCAGGCTGTGATCTGTCAACACAGAGCCTGATGCGGGGCTCGAACCCACAAACTGTGAAACCACAACCTGAGCTGAAGTCGGCTGCTTAACCAACTGAGCCACCCAGACATCCCATATATTCGCTTGTTTTATATCACTACTTTATTTTGCTTTATATGCTACTGATATTTTGCATGAATGTAAGACTCCTGTTAAGTGAGAAAAGATCTCTGTCTCTCTCTCTCTTTTGCAATCTCTCTCTCTCTCTTCTCAACACCCTCTCTGCCTCTCTTTCTCTCTACTTCCCATGGCCCTAGTTCAGAACTAAATCTATTTTTGAAGGCTGAGAACTCTTGTACCTTGTGTTATTGAGCATATAGGCATCAAGCCCCTACGCCAGAGAACAGCAGTACTTAAAAATATGCTATTTTGTTATTTCCTTTCACCTTCTAGTCACAGACTGTCACTATAGGACTGAGAGAGCCCTGGTCCAGCATCAGATTCTAAGCACTGAGAGTGATTAAATGGAGTCCTTATTCCCATTTTCCCAAGAAGGGTAAACTCTCATTGCTCACATGTTGTGTGATCCCAGTACCTTACAGCATCAACTATGCACAATGTTTTTCAAGTAGAAGTCTTTTATTTCTGTTACACAAAGTTGTTTGTATCGATTTTATTGTATACATATGTTTTCTTGAATGTTGTCTTTTAAATTTCTACCATTGTCATATGCACTTGGAGCAGGAAGAGATCCACAATACGGAATCCTGTTTCCATCTTGGCTTGAATGCAATAGCACCTTCTCAACAGTGTATCTACATCTCAGGGCATTTTCATTGTTGTTTCCCTTTTCTGTTGTTTTTATGCTTTCCAGACTTTTCTTCAATACTTGTGTACTTCTTTTGACACAAGAAAAGAGAGGATCAATTTAGGATCTGAAAAGGAAAGGTAGTTTGAAAATGCTTAATTTATATACATTCTGGTGAATTTTCTAACAAATATATTTCTTAGAATATTTCAATCTAGAAATGAGAGAGAAAATTGTCAAGTAGGTTAGGACATCAAACTAGCAGAGAAGAAGAAAGGATGTTAAAATAAGGAAGCTAACTCCATTTTCTTACTTCATTAAGTTAAGATATTTCCATATAATTGGTAATTGTCACTTCTGAGCACAGGACAAGTTAACAGTCATTCTCCAAGCAGCAAAAGTGATTTTAGATACTGCTTATTGGGCTGTTTGCAAATCCACAAGCTTAGCATTGCATTTTGAAAGGCTCCACTTCTTTGACACTAATGTGTAAGTGTGGCCTGAATTGTTCACCAAAATCATAACCAGAGATACTTGCATAAAAGGACCATATGAGGAAAAAAAGCATTAACAAGAAAAAGAAATGAAATTTTCCTCACAAGCTTAAAAAAAATGCTTCAGAAGATGCTAACCAAATGTCATGAAGACAGTGCCCTCATGGCACCGTGTATCAGATCTCACTGTCTGTAAAGCTTATTCCATCTCAAGTAGGTTTCCACCTTTAACTTTAAAAAAATAAAATGTGACTATTTGTATTTGAGTAACCACTACATATTTAAATATTTAAATGGCTTATGCTATTTTTCTTAGTATTCTCAAATAGCTAAAATCTTGAAAAGAATAAAAAAGAAGTGACTCTTTGTAGCACAATTCATTAATGACAAAGTAGAGAGATATTGTCATTGAAACCATTGAACTAATTTCTGCATATCAATCATCTACTGGTATTCTGAAAAAATTTTACTCACTAAATCTTTAGTTCACCAATGATATCCATGTTGAGAGTAAAGTGATCAGTTCTGAACCCTCAACTTGCTGGTCCTATCTAAGCAAAAATGCACCAGGAAATGTTGGACAAGCAAGGAAGACTTTATTTAAAAATATCGAGGGCGGGGGCAAGAATATCTTAATTGAAGAGAGAGACCCAAACTAAAATCTCAACTCAACTCTACTGAAACAAAAGGTGGGAGAAATTTTAATCACCAGGGTGAGCTAATGGAAAAATAGTGGAGAAAGTCAAGCATAAGATTGGTCAGTGGGGTGTGTTGAGCATGCTGATTTATTTTTCAGTTCACAAATGTTTTCTCTCTGTGATTAGACCATCTGTACTTGCTGTTCAGTTCATAATGGAAGTCATGCTCCTATCCTCCCGAAGCAGCTGGGAAATAGGGACGCCATCTTCCTTGATAATGACACTCCAAAGGGATGGCTTCCAGGTCCTTGAGGAAGACATTTCTGGCTTGTGATGGTGGTTAGAAGTTTTTCAAAAGATGCATATCTCAAAGAAACAGAGAACGAATTTACAATTGCAAGTTTTCTCAAGTTAGTGCTTTAAGAAAATGGAATTCAAAAGCCAGAGTCAGGAAAAATTCTGTCTGAACTTCAGCCAACCTGAGAGCAACTTGAAGACCCTCTTGATCAGCAGCATTTGATACAACTGATCTTTCCCTCCTTCAGACAGATTTGACTTAGAGGGATACCCTCATGGCCAGTTTTCCCTCCACCTCATTGGAGGCTGCTTCTGTGTCCCTCCTGCTGGACTGGGAGCTCTCATTATGTATTAGTTTGCCAGGGCCACCATAACAAAAGACCACTGACTGGCTGGCTTACACAACAGAATTTATTTCTCACAGTTACAAAGATGGGAAATGCAAGAACAAGGTATCAAGGGAAATGCAAGATTAAGCTCTCCTCTAGCTTGTAGATGGCCATCTTCTCACTATGTCCTTACATGGCCTTTTCTGTTTGCAAGCATTCTGGTGTCTTTTCCTCTTATTAGGACAATGGGCCAGTTGGATTGGGGTCCTGCTTTATGACGTCATTTAACCTTTATTACTTGCCTAAAGGCCCCATCTCCAAATACAGTCACCTTAGGGGTTACGTCTTCCGCGTCATGAATTTGGGGGGTGGATGCGATTCCATCTGTAATACTTCATGAGCTTAAAAAGGTGGAGTTTCATATTCTCAGTCCTCCGGCCCTTCTTTATTACCATTTACTCTTTCTATTACTGCAGAAAGTCCTCTGGACAGAAGTGAATTTTTTTTAAATTGATGGCACCCAAATTTATAACCTCAGCCTTGAACTTTTTCTCAAATTCAGAAGTCCTCAAGCCAAATTCCTATGTGACATCTCCACTTAATATTTAATAAGCACCTGAAACATAATATGTAATACAAATTATTCATTTTCTTTTCAGGTGCACCTTCCCAGTTTTGTCCCATCTCAGGAGATAGTAACTCCAGTGTTCAACTGCTCAACCTCAAGAGTCTTCTAAGTCATTTTTCTCTTTCCTCATTCCTTTATATCCCCAAACCAGTTTGCTTGCCAATCCTCTTAGTTCTTCTTTCAAAACCTATCTGTACTCCTATTTGAATCCAAAGGGAAAGGAGTTTGTCTCTAGTTTTGGTTTGTTGTGTGAACTTGGGTAATTGCATTAAATTTTATGCCTCAATTCCTGTTTATCTAAAATGAATTTTTAAAATATCTACCTCATAGGATGGTGGTAGCACACACAATGCCTTGCATGTAGTAGTTGCATAATAAATGGCATGCATAATCATTGCGTACTTCAAGAAGTTTCTCCAATCTGGGACATGATATAAAGATCACCAAGAGTGTGATTGCTTCTGTTTTCTTTTTTCCTCCCTATTTCCCATGGGAAACTTTGGTCAGCAGTCATGTATACTCAAAACCTGAAATGGCTGAGCATAAGCTGGGTTTATTGCAGAACACTCTAAAAATTCCTACTCTCAATATGGCCTTCCGAAAGCTGACACATCACTCTTTTTAACTGAGAAAAGGCAACAGCCAGATTTAAATGTATATGTAGAAGTAGACTTGAATCACGACCACAACTGTACAGCTTATCTTCTGCCAAACTAAACAGTCAGGATCTGCATCTCTCAGTTGCTCTACTGTCCTCTTCAGAACCTCCATGTATAGAGACCACATAGGCTATTTACACAAATGTAGGTCGTTAAGGAAGGCAGACCATTCATATTAGCCATTCCTCAAGAGGTGTCATGCTCAATTACCATTTTTCTCTCTTTTTCCATACCCCTGCCTAACTTTTCGGAGCTCTAAATTCAAGACCAAATTTGCATGTATGGATTTGTAGTTATTCCTTATTGTAAAAGAGAAGGTATGTGACATTAAGAACAGAAACTCAAAGACCTCTATTTCTAATTGTAGGATTGGGCAGATACAGATGTTAAAAAGTGGAATTCTTTTTGGAAAATACTTTATAAAGACTGATGAATTGCCAGGAACCACTATCTTTAATGGGGTCTTCCCACACCACTAAGTTTCATGACATCACCCTATTCTAGGACAGGTTACCCATATGTTCTTTACTGTGCCCTCGTGGCTTATTCATTCATTAGAGGAAGTGTGACATATTATCAAGTATGAAACTGAGATGAAGGAGTGAATGTGTCATGAATTCTCAAACCCTCATCTTTGGAGTATGAGTTGGATACACTACTAATGGGGTGAACTGGTGAAAATCGACCTGCTATTTGTGCATACAAAGGTGGTATTTTTTTAGGTTCCCTGGTTAGACATGGTGGTTCTTCTCCTCTTAGATTTTTTTCAGAGACTTCAAAATAGGAAATCAATGAACTCTTTCCTAGAAGAGTAGAAGTCATCAAGGCCTTATCAGTGGTAGCTTCCTGAACATAGAAGAATCTCAGGGTCTCTTCTCACGTTGGTATCTTTTGGCAGAAAGTCTCCATACTCTTCTCTCCTTATCTAAACTTTCCAAACCAACCTTAAGTCTTTCATCCCCTTTGACTCTCCCTGCATCATTCTAGCCCCTGAGATCTGAAAGCTTGTAATACCATGTTGCATTTCATTCTATTTTTATACCCTTCTTTGTTTGTGCAGGTTAATTTTTCAGTGTGAGTGCCTTACCACCCATATCTGCTAGGAGTTTAAGGTAACAAATGGCAGAAACCCAACCACAATTACTTATATTTGATAAATAATGATAATTGGAAGAAAACATGAGAAACTATTTTCTGGAAAACAATATTAAGGTAGGCCATAATGCTAACTATGAATTATTCAAAACACTAATTCTGTAAAGTAGGTATTATTATTAGTACCATTTTACAGATGAGAAATCCAAGTCTTAGTAGAATAGAATAAGTTAGTTAAGGCTCTAAGCCTAGGAAACATCAGGGTCTGCATGAAACCCAGGTTTCTCTGACCCTTCAGCACCGTGATCATACTGCCAAACCAGACAGTATGGCTTAGGGACTGAGAGTTCATGCTTGGACATCCAATGGCCCAGAATTTTTTTTATCAGCTCTACTAATTTACCTACTGTGTCATTTCTGGATTGCCCACAACACTGTACAGAGGAACCACAGAATTATTTAATAGTGGAACGGGTTTGTGTATTATGATTTGCTATGCTGATACATCCTTAGAAATTGAATCATAGCTTCTAAAATCCTAAGAGTGAACATAGAAGAGTTAGACGTCTACCGTCTACCTCTAAAGGTAGTAAATAAAATGGAATCTTAATCAGGATAGCTAGGAATGTTCTAATCAGTCCGATCATCCTTTCAGATTGAATATGCCACTATAGTCTGTTTATGAATTTTTTATTTCAAAATATCTTCTCCAATGATATCTTTTCACAAGATTTCTCTTTTTTTTTCATTAAGCAAAAAGAAGAAGAAGAAGAAGAAGAAGAGGAAGAAGATATTTGTTTACTAACGAAGTGAAAGGTGATTCTGGCATGTTGAAAATCTGGCCTAGAAGCAGCTGGTCTGGGGAAAAATAAGTTGAAACTAGTGTTATAGCAGAAATGGCTATGAGAAATGGGATGATGTGTGTTTTAGAATGAACATATCTGGGCTCATATTCTCTCATATCTCTTTCTTTTCTAAACAAACTTTAAACAAACATAAAGGCCATCAGATTGCAGCCTTCCACCTTTAACTCACCAAAACATAATCTTGTTGAGATGTAAATAGAGCCTTGTAGTGACTTTGCTTCAGTATCCAAAGCCCTGAGGAGTGGGTGGTCACTGCTCTCAGTCTATCCCAGGCCAGATTAGTGACAAGACAAACACCTCACATGTCAGTCACCCTTCCTTCTCTGTTTGACTGCTTTTCTCAAAGAACAAGAAACTAGTAAAAGCAGGAAAAATTTATCAAACTACTATTATTACTAAATGTGGGGTTGGTTTTTGTTTGTTTCTAGCAATATGTATCAATAGAACCGATGCTTCCTCTTAAATTGACAACATTTTGGCATAATGTGAAGTAAAACTGTTATCTTCTTAACAATCGTCAATGTATAAATAGGTGCAATTTTGTGTTTCATATGCCATAAAAAGAATTTAGGATAAGATGTTTACATAGAATATGCTTTTCCTAAGAGTTCAATCTTTTTTTAGAAATGTCAATTTATATTTGAGAAAGAGAGAGAGTGTATATGTGCATGAGTAGAGGAGGGGTAGAGAGAGAGGGAGACAGAGGATCCCAAGCAGGCTCTGGGCTTTCAGCGCAGAGCCTGATAGGGGGCTCAAACTCATGAACCATGATCTCATGACCTGAGCCGAAGTCCTACGTTTTGAGACTGAACCACTCAAGCACCCCTAAGAATCTATCCTTAATCCAAATGGAGCCAGCATTATTTGCTTGGTGTCTTTGTTTTACTGTTTCAAAAAGGGGATATCTTTACTTGTTTCTGTCTTTCATAGTTGGATAAAATGCTTGCACTTTGCTTGAGATAACATATCTTAACAATATTATTTTCAAAAGACATGATACATTAAACAAGGATTAGTTGTAAGTAATAGACTGTCTCACAAGAGGGCTGGCTTCTCCCAAAGTGTAATCTAGACCAGCACTGTCCAACAGAAATTACAGGGATGATGAAAATGTCTTATATCTACACTATCCAATATGATAGCCATTAGCCATGTATAACAATTAAGTACTTGAAATCATCTAGTGTAACTGAAGAGTAGAATTTTAAATTTTATTTAATTTTACTTAATTAAAATTTAAGTAGCCTTGTGCAGCTAGTAGCTATTATACTTAACACAGTTTTGGACAAAGTCATCTTCTGTATTTCACTACTTCCTTCCTATTCACAGCCCGGCTTCTGTATTGTGTGAACTGTCCTCATTTCTATCTCCACCTTCTGATTCTATCTCCCACCTAATTACTCAAATATTCTTTCCTTATTCAGCATTCAACAGACTCTAATTGGGAGCCTTTTATGTAACACTTCTTGTGACAATTAACAGGCACAGATTTATCATCAAAGGCAACATAGTGCCCACACTTATTCAACTAAAAATTTGCTGAATAAGGAATACACAAGGTATGACTCACCTCTCCAAAACATACTGTGGCTCCCTATTGCCAGTCTCATGATAACCAAACCTTTAACCACAGAACTCAACTTTAATATGGTTCTTTTCTATTTTTCTGTTTCAATCTCTCAGCCAGACTGGATAATAAGTCATTTCTTTGTTGTTGTTTTTTAAATTTTTGACATTGAGAGAGGGAGAGGCAGAGAGAGAGAAAGAGAGAGAGAGAGAGATAAAGAGGCAGAGGGAGAGGGAGACACAGAAGCTGAAGCAGGCTCCAGGCTCTGAGCTGTCAACACAGAGCCCAGTAGGGGTCTCAAACTCACGAACCACGAGATCATGACCTGAGCACCGAAGTTGGACACTTAACTGACTGAGCCACCCAAGTACCCCAATGAGTGATTTCTTAAATTCCCCCACCTTCATCATCATTGAGACATCCTCAGATATTTGACCATTGACATTTTCTTCATGGTTCTTATCAAGGATCTTATCAAATGCTACCTTTTTTTAGGAAGGAGTATTTTATTTATCTAGTGATAATTTGGAATTCACCTCTGGAGAGTTTATATGTCATATAGATGTAGATTTTCCTTCTTAACTTGGACTCATGATAGTTCAATACTAGGTGTGTGCTATTCTGGAACTGACAAAGAAAATTCATAATACAATTCTAAGAGAAGCTCCTTTAAAAATCAAACTGACAAAGTGAACAAAACAGCCCACTGTCCACTTTTACAACAGAGGGCTAAAAGTTATTTTGCTAAAAGACCAATTTTATAATTTGATCTATATATATATATATATATATATATATATATATATATATATATTGTGCATGTGTGTTAGAGTAGGGAAGTGGAAATTAGTGGATAATAAGCTTGATTCTCCAACATAGACTTTTTAGTTTCCCGTTCAGAAAATGAGTCCTCACAAAGTGGAGAATCTGGGAGAAATGCCAACCTGCCCTTTCTCCCTGCAGAGTCAAAAAATAAGTTATTGATTGGATAAAATTTCTGATATCTTATACTCCCATTTGACATTTCTATAATATGTCAAAGCAAATGCAGCTAACTAATCCTTCCTTTTCCAATCACCCAATTTGAGATTTTTCATTAATTCCCAGAATATTATACAGTTGTTAGAAGCTAATTGTTACTGTGTTTCAGTATTAACATACTTCCACACATTCTATCTTATATGAGTGCTCCAACTACCCAGTTTATAGAGGGGAAAGCATTAAACATGAGTTGTGCAAGATCAAAAGAGCATACTAGTGAGGAATTATAAAGGATTATATTTACTACATTAAAATTTCAATGTGTTATTTGATCGGTCCCTGTCACCCTTTCTCTCTTTCTCCTTAGTGTCTTTCTGGGTATATGAATTAGAGCCAGAGCTAGGTAGGAAGACATAGATATATGCATGTGTTCTGTGGATATCATTTTTCAATTAAAACGGATAAGTAATATAGTTATTTTAAGACAAAAAGTGTACAATAATTTTTGGTGCTAGTTAAATGTATTCCATGAAGAAAAATGTTTATATAGTATTATATAAAGTCCCATTTTTGTACTCTGCTTTTGAATTGTGGATACATATGTATGATACTTGTTATATAAAATATAAAGTGATTATTTGTGAATGATAAAGAACCTAGCCAAGTTTCTAAATCCTCTACTGTAGAAATAACCATACTCCAACTTAAACCTTTTTTAAGGAATACAGTTTTGGCAGTGAGGGTCAGGCCACGTGGCTTTGCTTTCTCATGAAAAGGGATATGACATTTCAAAATGTAAAAGTCTTTATTCGGATACTTGGCCCATCAGTCCACCATGGATACATACACATAGCCACATACATTTACTCTTCACAGAGTTCTTTAGTGTTTTAATTTTGTATCAAAGTTTCTCAGGTTCATTCATTTTCCTTTATATATTTGTTACCTTCCCATTCAGCACAATAAATTTACTCTCCTTTTTGTTTTCCCAAAAATTTTCAGCATGGGAATAGGATTTTAAACTACAGTTAGAGAGTAGGACTTTGTGAAAAATGTAGTCAATCAATATTTCCTTTAATTTGATGGTTTCATGATAAGTCAATGGCCTTAGTTTCTTAGAAGGCAGTAACAGTGAGATGCGATGGTAGTCACTAGTTTTGCGAATTTTTCATCTCTCCCTTTCATTCTCTAAGGAATGGAAAACAAAACAAAACAACAACAACAACAATAAACCCATAAGGCAACCTTGCTATAGCCTAAGATTTTGTAATATGAGACCACTTAATCAGACTGCATGTTTGTGTGATACCATGTATGGGAGACAAATAAATACAAAATGTATTAAAAACTACGCCACATGGCATTCGGGGTTCAGTTTTTGTGGTAGGTACATGGCGACATGAATAAAGCTGCTTCTTGGAAAGAGCAGCCCTGGTGTCACAGCTGTGGGAGAATCCCACTACACCTGTACCCAGGCACATGGGGGCATTTCAACTTACGGTTACTTTCTTGTTGGATGGAGCCATGTGACCAATTTTGATCAAGAAGTTCTGAGGAAAAAAACTTCTATAACTTTAAGCCAAGGATTTTTCCACTGTGTGGCCTTCAGGCCTCTTTCCTTGTGTTGCAGAATCTAACAAAAAGGTACAGATAGAATCCTCCGCCTTGGTCCCAGAGTGAGAGTGTGGATGAGGCGGAGCAGGGCCATCTGCTGACCCACAATGCACACCGCAGAGTTAGTGAGAAAGAAAACAGGATTCTTTCATGCCACTGAGTTGGGGGGATTGCTATTACCATACCGCAATGTAGAGCAGCCATACTAATGCAGTGGTTGTGACCAACAAAAAATTCTAGTTTTGTTGACTACACGAGCATTTCTGTCAGAGC
The DNA here is from genome assembly GCA_004023845.1 of Helogale parvula. Lineage (NCBI taxonomy): Eukaryota > Metazoa > Chordata > Mammalia > Carnivora > Herpestidae > Helogale > Helogale parvula. The sequence goes on from PJEM01002905.1 coordinate 142,245, forward strand.
AGAAATATGAGACATGAGTATTCTCTCATCATACAAAAGTGCACTTACAAAGCAGGTTCATAAGGATCTGATACCTGTTCCTTCTCTCTACCTTGTCTATACTAATACCTAGGATACATTCCCACTTACCCAAATTCCTTTTCCTGTATCATCTAACCTAACATTTTATCTCTTTCTTTGTCAAACACATTTCGTATGGAAACACACTGCAGCCTATATTTAGTATAGATGTAGTATCCGCCCAATGAGAACTGAGTTAGCTTTGAAAATAATCTGTCAAATCTAATAAACATTGCAAAGCCCTACAATAAGACGACTGTGCTATGATCCCTGCATAATTCTGAATTTGCCTAGTAATCCTCAGTCATCTGAGAAGAAAACCAAACAAATAACAAAAGGTACTAGATTATTCTAAAACTATATATACAGTCATGTGTTTCTTTAAATATTTTGTAATTTTCTGTATATCTCAGTTACAATCCCGAATATTGGGGGGCGGGGCCTGGATGGCGCAGTCATTTGAGCGTCCAACTCCTGATTTCAGTCAGGTCATGACCTCACATTCGTGAGATCAAGCCCTGCCTCAGACTCCATGATAAGCATGGAGCCCGTATAATATTTCCTCTTTCTCTCCCTCTGCCCCCTCCCCCACTTGCATGCTTCCTCTCTCTCAAATAACGTAAATAAAATAAAATAATACACAATAAAAACAATATTGTAGCAAGTAAAGAATATGTGATCTTAAACAAGAAACACAGGAAATGCCTGATTATTTAGTTAAAATATATGGACAACAATTATACAAATATTTCTAGTTGCATAAGTTCAGAAAGCTATTTTATCTATTTATATAAATATGTAAATATATGTAATATATTCTATGAGATACACATTATATAAGTAAATATATTGGCATTTATCCATTATTTATACATGGCATAGAATATATACCATTGTCATCAGCAGCAAGAAATTAGAAGAAATGATTCTTTTTAGAAATCATTTAGTGTCACGCGAATAGCTGGTAGTAACATGAGAGCCCATTTTTATGTTCCGTGTTTAAGTTTCTTTCCCTTTGTGTAGAGGAAACCATGGGTTTCTGATAAAATTTCTTGGAAGAAAAATATCCTACCTTGGGTATAAGTGTTTTCTTAGAAGCAGGTGGAGGATTGATCACTTGGTCAGACAGGAGATGTCACTGACTCTTGTAGACAGTAGGGTCTGGGCTGGGGCAAAACCACGAAAGCCATCAAACCTGGCTTTGATGTGTGTGCACTGCCTGCTTCTGCTTTCTGCCTTTATGAAGTGGTCCTTTGTCCTCTCCCTGCTTTTACTTTCCAACCACGCCCCCGGCTCACTTGTCTTATGGTAACTTTTCTGTGGGTCTCTAAATAGGCTGATCATTCACCACATTGCAGGAGTGGACATATTTTTTAAAAAACACAGAATTACAGAGCTCTGTGCTTTCAAATACTGCACAATCAAAATCTTATGTAAGAGCAGTCGGATTTCAAATAAAACCTTCAAGACTAACAATGACGATGATGACGACGATGACGATTATAACTCTACAGTGTGGCGCTTTGACTACTTTGCTAACCATAGAGAAATATATTTTGGCATTTTAAAATATATTTAAATACCATTGAAGAGATTTTGTGATCTTTCAAATAACACCAAATAACAGATGCTCACCTAGCCCTCTAGGAGGCTGTCTGCCATTCACAAATGTTAGTGTTAGTGATGTTTTTCTGAAGACAAAGGGAGTCTGCCTTACCCACTCAACCACTATCTCACATTCCATGGAAAGGTGGTTCTTAAATGTGTGATCACAGGTTTTACCCAGAATCTTGTTAAACATGCAGAGTCAACACCCCAGCTTCCAGAGAATCTGGGTCAGAGGTCTGATGTGTAGAGGAATTTGCATCTTTGATTACTCCCCAGAAGAGTATGACTCCCAATGTCACCACCACACATAAAGCCTGAAAAGAGCTACCTGTGGTAGGGGTTATCCCTTCTCTTGGAGAAAGAAATGGAGCTGGGTGAAGAGTTATAGGAAGTCCAATTTCTCTCTGTTATTACTTTGGCATCCTGAAGGATCTATATAATATATGAAATAGGATATGTAGTCTCAATACAATGGATGAATGAAAAATCATAGAATTTGGTGTCAAAGAGATCAGAGTATAAAACCCGGCTCAGCCACATTCTCATTGTGGGAGCTCAGACAAGTTATTTCACCTTCTGAAACAGTTTCCTCATTTATAAAATAATTTTTCAAGTCAAAACAAAACAAACTATTTCATAGACTTGTTGTAACAGTTAAATAAAATAGAGACAATAACAGTGCCTGGCGCAGAGCAATCATTTTAAAAGTTCATTTAAATACCTGCCCATTTCTCTTATCACTTTAAGGTTTTTCCATTTTCAACCTACAGTATTGGCTTAATTCTGATAAAAATTGCTCTCCACTTAATTCTCTTTTGAAGCAGTTCTGGAAAGATTAAAGATGACATGTTTCCTGACTGCATGCAGTTTTGACTGTCCAACCAATTAGCAGCCAGATTCAACCTTATATAAATGTTGCTCACAGTTATGTGTTGGGCTCTCTAACCCCAGAGGGTGAATATAACTCTTCTTTCAACATGCAACAAGCGTTCTTTATGTGATGAGATACCAATGCTCTGTTTTTTTCCAATGAGTGGAGCTGTGTCTGCCCTTCATGGATGAAACGTCTTATAGAGTCATATAGTCTGCATTCAGGGTGTTGTTGGAAAACAAACTACTTAATTTTCCTTTGGAGTCTGGTCCCTGATGGGTGAAGGAGGCTGGTAATTAGGGGTATATAGGTTAGTGGGTGGCTCCAGGGGGTAACTGGTGAAAGAAAACCAAGGCTTTCAGCTCCAGATCACCACTTCTAAGACATACCAGGTCAGCAGTGATCAAAGATGTGAGGGACTTCATACCTTCTTTTCTGGTTCCTGCTAGATGGAGGGTTTATGTCAGAAATGCATCACCTGAAATGACCTCTTCAGCACAGAAGCCATAATTTAATTGACATGGAAGAATGGCCATCATTTCATTATTATGGGCTGTCAGCCACAATCAGGACGAAGACAATTCTGTAGGACTCCCTCTGCCTTCCCAGGGACACATGCCACAGAATGACCCAACTGGCACTTGATAAAGGGGCTCAAGTGTGTGTGATCTGGCATGTGGACAGTGAAGTCTGTCTACTTAATGAAGACATTGCTACCAAATGTCTGTACATTATACCTTACACTGTAGGTAGTTAACACCCAATGTTAAATAGCCCAGCCGTGTGTCAGCAACTGTCTGTGATTTGAAGATATTTGGGTAAAATTTCTTTTTTACCCAATAAGCCAGGCATTATTCCAGGCTTCTGCACCTCATTTTCTAAGGAAATATGGTAACTTTTCTCTTGTCATGTTTTTCCCATAAATTGGAGATTGTGTATGATTTTGGAATTCCTGTGATTGTTGGCCCTACACAACAATACCCTCGGTGACAATGTATCAGATAGAGTTCTTCTCCATGTGGAAATATTTTAGTGTCAAGAAGTGGCCATCTTTCATAGAAAGGACGTTGATGATTGGCAGGCCCGAATTTGAATGTCTACCCAATGGTTATTATCATATCTATTTAGAAACCTATGCTTCTTACTTAACTTTTCCAAACCTTAATTTTCTTCACTTGCCAAATGGTCATTAATGATATCAGTCCTATAGGGTCATTGTACGAATTTGATAAATAGTATCTAAAAACTGTTTCTTAGAAGGCATATTTCATAAAAGATATCCAAAAAATGTCAGTCTCTTTTCTTTCACTAGTAAATATAGAAATTACTAAAATATTTTTCAGCTATACTGTGTATGGATCCATTTAAATGTGAAAAACATTGTATCTGTGGTTTTGAGGTTTCCTTCTCTGTGGGAAAGGCAGGCCTGTCTAAAAAGGGTAAGATCCAGCAGGTGAAGAAACATGTAATCTCATTTGAAAACAGAATAGAGAGGTTGAGTGAAGCACAGTCAGAAACTGGGGGAAAGTAGTTTGCTAGGTTAGCCAATACTGACTTCTTGTGAATGACTGACAAAATTATAATAGCTTTTGTGTGTCATACTGTACACTTGTGCCAAATTGCCCATTTCACCAATAATCAAGTGAATAAAAGCAACAAATAATAATTGCTTAATTACTGCTTAATTCTCAGGAATTCACACAGTCGAGAACCACCACCTGAGGATAGTGGGCATCCAGCAGATGCCATGTTGATATCATGGCATCACCAATAGTGGTACCTTGCTGTGTGGCCTCAATGAGCCATTGGATTTACCTGTGGCTAACGCATTAGATTAACTAAATAATATTCAAATCTTTTTGATTCAAATATCAAAATCTTTTCTAGCTATACATTTATCTGAATATTTGTTATTATTCATGGGAAAGGTAATTAATGATCATTTTGCTGCTTGCTCTATTGTATTTCTTTTGTTGTGGCTCCCTTACAGTTAATTTATATCATAGTCTAAGCAGCAATTCACTCATGCAGAGGTATTAAGTTGAGTTGTCTCACACTGCATCATTTGTTACTAACATTGCCCGTTAATTTTCAATTTCAGAAACGTCTACTATCAATGGCGACATAGTAATAGAAGAACACAGCCCGTTGTTCCAATGCCAGGTTGATTTTATAGCACAGACAATAAGATTCGTGCTCACCTGACAAGTAAGCCCAATAAATTTTGACAAGTAAGTCACTAAGAATAAATACATGCCCCCATATTTATGCTGTTCTGACTATAAATACATATCGAATATAGAACATTTTCCTTGACAACATCCTTGACGTCTTAGCTACCAGTTTATAAATCATATAGGAATTTGACAGTTACAATATTAAAGTGTCTGTGTAGCATGTGGAAATGGAACATCCAAACCAACCTTGAAACTAAAGAAAGATAATAGTTAAATGAAATGGCATCATTGTGACTTATCAGAATTTTTTTCCAGCATATAGGAAACTTTCAAAATCAATCAGGCAAGAGATAGAAGGTGTTCTCACTCAGTGACTTGGATATATATTTCCTTTTCCTTTCAGTTTCATAGTTTAGATATTTCAATTAATTGAACATGACTTATTCTTTTTGGAAATAGAATGCTATTGGCTAACATAAATCCATTCATTACATCAGCCTGCATTAAGCATCTGTGTGTAAAAGAGGCTATACAAAGGCCTTAAGCATATTCTAGTATAAATTAGACAATTTCTTGACCTGAAGGAATTTAATGTCCAGTATCGACAAGCACGTAGACTGTTAACAGACTTAGAGATTCATACCATCCAGTGCTCATACATTGGTTACCCACACTCATATACACCAAAAATATATATTTCCAGAATGGACTGAATTACCTTGCATGGAAGAAAGTGTGCTACGCCAAGACGAAGAGATAAGTGACCATCGTAATAAACTAGTTGTATAACCTCATTCTTGGTTGTCATTGATTTGTCTAATATTAGGCATGTGTTTCTATTCAAATAAAATATAAGAAAAAAATTTACTGAAGGAACTGGTTTCTAGTAAGTCAGAAACTGTGAAGAGTTTGAGATTTTGCCTGTGTTTAAGCTAACAAGTTATCCTGCCACATTTTAGATACATTTTCTCATAGAAAAGCACAAGACTTCTGGACAGAGAAATGTATCCTTTAACAATCATGTCAAAATGAAGGAGCTGGAGAGATACCATCTACCAGTTCCGCCATTACAACTCCCACAGGGCACTGCCAGGAGGACCGTACATGCATATGCACTCAGTTGTACAAGAGAGGAACTCCAGAGCCTTGAAACTTGGAGTTTCTGTAGGATAGTCAATCTGCCTCTGCTCCACTCAGTAGATGGAGAGACCTTATCTTTACTCTGTGTTGTGAACAGATTCTGTCTGGTAAGGTTAGGGGAATGCCTCTAGGTAAATACCTTGGAATATAAACAAACGTGTCCAGATAAGACCAAGGAGGGTGGTGTGTGTGAGGTGCTAGCTTACAAAGCCTTTGTAGTTCAAACATGCCTTTGGTTAGAGGGTCCAGACATTGCAGACCTAAAATACTCACAGAGAACTGTCTCTCTTTTTGCATAAAAAGACAAGACATTCCAGGATAAGGGTCTTTTATTCCTTTTCTCTTGTTTCCTTTCTGGCAATTGCACATAATCCTGGAGATGAAAATACCACTTGGTGATTATGTTGGCAAAAAGCACCTTGGCAAACCTCAACACACTAGCGATGACAGAAGAGAAAGATAAAAAGAGGTTAAACACCTCACTGTGTTGTTAAGCATCTGAGCTGATGGAGAAACTGTCTGCTTCTGATTTAATGTGATGTGAGTCAAGGTATGTTAAATTGAATTTCTTGTTACTGTAACCAAAAACACTCCTAAATCATGCACAGGGGATTCATGAATGAACAAGCATCTCCTCTACCTTGAACAAAACTGTGGTCGAATGTGTAATAGTCCTGGCTACAATACAATAATGGAACTCATATTACATGATTCATATGAATTCTATCATTTTATCCTCACAGCCTTTGGAGGTATGGAATTTCGCTGTTTTCCAGTTGAGACAATATAGGCTTAGCAAGATTAGGTCATAGGACTTAGAGGAAGAGAAAACACATGAATACGTCAAGTCCGTGTTTTTACTCACTCAGCTATGTGCAAGAATCTATGACTTCCTTGAGAGTTTACAAAAAATGTGAGTTCATCCTCCTCAACCACCCATGCTCCAAGCTTTGCTGTAACATCTCCCTTAAAAATACCTTTCTTAGGATGCCTAGATGGCTCAGTCGGTTGAACGTCCAACTTCAGCTCAGGTCATGATCTCATGGTTGGTGAGTTCAAGCCCCGCATCGGGATCTCTGCTGTCAGCGCAGTGTCAGCTTCAGATGCTCTGCACCCCCCTCTCTTTGCCCTCTTCCTCTCTCTCTCTCAAAAATACATAAAATGTTAAAAAACAATACCTTTTTCTGTGGTAGTGCCTCCAGACCGGCTTCTTTTTTGTATTGCAGTAACTGACTCTCTGGCCTTTGAACACTTACCCCCTTCAGATAATATATGCAGAAAATACGGTCATCATGAGGCAATCCCAGCCTTCGAGAAACAATGCCCCTGGTTGCAACATGGGGCTGGTAGTGGGTAGATGTCCGAAGTGACAACAAATTCACTGGACCCAGGCAACCATTCTTTGCCTTTGCACAGCCAAATCTGTTGATTCTTATGCACTGAGTGAAGCACTGAATAACCAAAAGGGTTAAACTGTCTCTGAATATTTGATTTCCTACAGGAAAAATCTCATTACAACAAGCACCTCATCTCTATATTATATAAAAGCCTTCCAAATCCCACTAGACCAACGGCTCATAAATTTCAAATATTTCTCAACGTAACAAAATGTCAGTGAAACAAGAGAAATAATCCCCTCAAGTTATGCATTGGCTAAACCAATATAGCAGAACATGAGTTGGATACTGGGAATGTTCTGGTTTGCTGGAATATATAATGATTGAGGTGACGTAAATGAGTAATAGCATTAGATATCAGTGATGTTACCTGATGGCTGTCTCGGTTATCCAGCCAAGTGCACAAATCAGTTCTGTCTGGGACATTGAACTAGAACCGTGTTTCTAGAAGAACACTTTATGCTTATTTGTTTTGTTTCTAGTTTCCATTGTGAACCAAAGTTTTATAAAATGCAATAAACTTAAAGTACTAACAAATCAAAATTTAAAAACATACAAATTATAAATCCCCCGTGTTTTTTAATATAAGTACCAATAGACAAATTTTAATAAAAGCAGAACCTACCATAGAGAAAAAGAAAAAAATTTAAATACCATAAGCCTTGTTTATATAAAGTAGCCATTTGGGCAATTAACAGACAGAATAGCTGTTACACATACCATATCGTCCTCCTACAATCAGAATTAACCAAACTTATGAATAAAGTACTAGTTTCCTGATATTAAACACCTATATGTGTCATTTGAATGAGCACTATGTGTATCAATATTTGATGTGATAAATGAACTTTCTTCTTGATTTTTACCTAAATATTCTAAGTTAGATTGACAACAAAGCTCTTTTTGTAATAATATTTGTAACCCCCCTTTTTTGGTTTTATTTTAAAATTCTAAAGAATTCAGTCTCACATACATACATATATTGATGAAAAGATTTTTTAATGCTTTTATTTTTGAGAGAGAGAGAGAGAGAGCACACGGGTGCATGTGAGCAAGTGGGGAAGGGGCAGAGGGAGAAAGAATTTTGAGCAGGCTCCACACTCAATGCAGAGCCTGATGCAGGGCTTGATCCCACCACCCTGAAATCATGACCCAAGCTGAAAACAAGAGTCCAATGTTCAACGGACTGAGCCCCCCAGGTGCCTTAAGAAAAGATTTTTAAAGCAATTCCAGTAAGCTCAATATATTCATATGTAACTTTCATACAACATAAACAAATGATTTTGTATTTTAAAATTTCACTTTTACTCCTATATCAGTAGCCTTTTCTAGTAATTTATTCTGTGAAGTTTGGGATTTTTTTTTTTTTTTTGATGAAAATAAAGGTATTCTGTTTCTTATGTACTTGACAGCTATGGTTGAAATACTCACCTGACAGTATCACACATGACCTCTTACTGTGAATAAGCACTACAGAATCTGTGCTACAAGCACCTTACAAAGAAAGATCTCGAGGGGCACCTGGGTGGCTCAGTCGGTTGAATGTCCGGCTTCAGCTTAGGTGATGATCTCACGGTTCATGGGTTCAAGCCCCGCATCGGGCTCTGTGCTGACAGCTAGCTCAGAGCCTGGAGCCTGCTTCAGATTCTGTATCTCCCTCTCTCTCTGACCCTCCCCTGCTCACGCTGTCCTTCTCTCTCTCTCTCAAAAATAAATAAAAAACATTAAAAAATGTAAAAAAAAAAAAAAAGAAAGATCTCCAGACTTGAACTCATCTATATTTGTTCCAGGAACGAGTCCTCGGATCATATGTTAAACATCTAGTAATATAAAATTGCTATAAAAGTTTCTATAATTAAGAATCTATTTCTTGCTTTGACTTCCTCTTGTTTTTTCCCTATGCTTGTTTTGTTTTTTAAATTCCACATATGAGTGAAGTCATATGTTATTTGTCTTTTTCTGTCTGACTTATTTCACTCAGCATAAGAAGCTTTAGCTCCATTTATGCGGTTGCAATTTAAGGGTTACCGGAGAGGAGAGGCTAGAGGGCTGCATTAACTAGGTGACGAGGGTTAAGGAGTGCACTTGTGATGGACACAGGGGTGATGTATGGAATTGTTAAATTAGTAGAGTGTACACCTGAAACTCATACAACACTGTACGTTAAATAATTGGAATTACATCTTCAAGTAAAAAAATTTTTTCCGAAACTCTTATCTTAAAGCCTTATATTTATCTTTTCAGCTGACCTCTTCCAGCTTCCCATTCACACTGAGAAGCGCTTTTCTAGGGAGAACAATGGTCTGGCCAGAAGCCCCGTGGCTCACGAGTGCAGAGTAGGCAGGCTGTGACTTAAAACACCACCAGTCTTTTATTTTTTGCAACAACCACTCTGCCCCCTTTTTCCATGAGAAACACCTCTCCTTTTTTTTACTCCAATTATTCATACAGCATCAAAACTGTTTATTGACACTGGTGTCTTAAATGTAAGCATTTAATGAGGTATCGTGTAGCTCAGCCGAAGAATGAAAGGTTTGAACTAAAGATATAACTTACTTATTTATTGACCACTAGGTGGCAGCACACAGGATAGGCATTATTTGGACTGACCATTCTTCCTAACAGGGTAAACGCCATCTTGGTTTTGACAGGCTCTGGGGTGGGGGTGGGGGGAGCCCCTTTCTATCCAGGAAAAACCCGGAGAACGTTTAGGGTTTTTTGATGCAAGATAAGAAAGCCACTTTCTCATTGTTGTTTCTTTTTCTTCGTCTATTTTTCTCTCTTCAATTAATTTTGTCCTTCTAAATGCTGTAGGTGGGATTTCAGACTTCCTATTGCAGAATTGGAGACCTTTATATCCTGTGACCTTTAATACTGGCTGGGTAATTGAATTGGTTGGGGGCTCCACAAAACTGGCTGTGCAAAATGAATAGATTCTTCTTTTATTTCTTTATCTTGCAAGTAATAGAATTACACCGCCCATATCACCACAGGGTTACATCCTATGGCACCTCTTATTCTTTTAACTACTAACAGTAGCTTTGGGTTACTTGAGTAACTTAACTCAAGGCACATAGATATATAACTCTTGGGTTTTAGAATAATTTTTATTTCACTACATATTAGGCTCATTTAAATGAATTTTCAACCCTGCAGTGTGAAAGTGCACTGTGGAGAGTTCTGGCAGATAGAAAAAGCCAGGTTATCATGCACAGAATTCAAAAACAAAGCCAAATACCCTGCCAAAGATTTGGGATCCTCAAGACCTCACCCTGACTAACATAGAATTTATCCCTTTGGAATCTTCTCTCTGACTATTGTTTGTTTTATTTGGAGTGCTTTGGTCTGTTCTGAAGATGATATTGATCCTAATTAGCCTTGGCTTCAAAAATCACACTGCTTGGAAAGGAAGATGGGCCAAGTTACACTCTCCCATTATTTCTACAGGAGTCCCTCACTTTCTGCTCAGTACTATAGGTCCAACATTTTTCTCTTTATTTCTATTTTTCAGTGTCATCACAGTATTTAAAAGTCAGTCTCCTTAGGTGACAGAAGGTACACGGCTCAAACTAGCAAATCCTATGGCTCATGATGAACCAGTATTTTATTTCTTTTGTTTCAAGGTTAAAACTGCATGGTGAAGAAAGATATTTGCATTTATTTTCATGAACACAACCCTGAAATAAATTATTGCATATCTATTAAGTGCAGATGGGACACCTGGCTTCAAAAGGTCCTTATAATGCTTTTCTGGAAGCAAATAAATTATACTTACTTTACATAGTATTATTTCATACAGGACACTGAATGAAAATATTAGTTACAAAGCTATTATAATTTAATGTTTCTATATTTACTGAGTATATAATTTTAGTCTTCATAGGAGCAGTTAATAACTCTGAGTAAGTGCTAATATCTGCATATTATTTCAACTATTTAGTTTCAGTCATAACAAGTTCACTTTATGAAAGGCTATCAATCCGAGAGACTTGAGAGGGCAAGTGTATAGCTACTCAGGTACAGAAGTGCATGACGTTCTTAAACGAAACATTCAGAGAACAGGTTCTTCTCTTTTATATCAGCAAACCTACTAACCCAAAGTCCATGTTAACTTAGCTATTTATCCAGAATTTCCCTCCTCCCAAAACACTGAGCAACATAGAACATGAAAACATCTCCCTGAAATCAAAAAATAAGTGATAAAATAAAAGAATGGCTCCTACTAGAGTAGGTCAGAAAGAGCAAAAGGGAAAATTCACTGATGTTCAATATATATTCAATCTACCAGCCTACAAATTTATCATTTAGATCTCCAATTGAAATGTTTTTTTACCCTTATGTATATTTAACATTTGCCACTCTATCTCTATATGATAGAATTTTTTATCCTTCTTCCTTCAGAACCAAAAGTCCAAAAGGTACTGTGGCCAAGGTGAGTAATGGAATCCCAAGTGTAGAAATATTAGCAAAACACAATGAAGTGGGATAGAATGTGATAAAGGGAAATTCCTTAGGAGAGATTGTCAGTAAGGCACCATACCAGACATCAACTCTTGCATGCAATGAACAAGTAGAATTAACAAACAATCACAAAATGAAAAATTTATCCACTGATTCATTATTTTACAAATATCATTTTGAATTAAGCCAATTAATAACTGGTTGATTCCATGGTTAACTATAAGTAAAAAACTCAGGTCAAGTTAAATATGCTTTACTTACAAGTAACTATGTGAAAGACAAAAGATATTCATAATACCTTTACGTATATTAATTCATGCAGTCATTATACAAATAGGGATATTCAGGACATACATAGCTAAATTTTAAGTAATAGCAGAGGTAGGATAAACTCACCCATCTATGACTCTTCTAGTCCTTTTTTTCTCTGCATTTTGCCTTCTCTTTAAATCTCTGTCATCCAACACAATGGAAATGATGACTAACTCATGGGCTTCTCTTTTAATCACCACTGCTGCCTCTCAACCATGATTTAGATGCAAGAAAGCAAAGGAGAAAAGGAAATGACCATTAAGTATTTACTGCATGCAGATATTATACTAGACACTCTCACATACTTTACATCATAAAATAATTACGCTATCCTATAAGTTATGTTTCTTCCAACTTTGTTTATTACTAGAGAAAATGAGACTCAGTAAAATTAAAGTCCATTGCTGAAGATTATACAGGTAGTAAATATTGCACCTGGGATTCAATTTGAGGTCTAATTGACTTCAGGATGAATCCACTTTCCACTAAAAAATATTGGGGAAGTTAAACATGGATCAGGCTTTGTACAATGACTGGAATTTAAAAACTATTTCATGGTTCATCCAAAGATAAATGTACTCAGTCATAAGGTTGAGCTAGAATGTACTAGCAACCTGATTTCATCCCATATCTCTAGTCCATAGAGAACCAAAAACATTTAAGTGTGTGGGTCTCAGGTTGGGGGAAAGGTAAAAACTATTGGTCAAAACCCCTAAGCAAAATATATTAAAAATTATGCAAAAGGTTGCATTTCTTGCCCGCATATTTGTCTAACCTGAGTCTATAATGACAATATATCAATAGTAGACCCCTGGTATTTTTGCCACTTGCACATCATTATTGCCCTCATCGGATTAAACCATTACCATAAAGGTAATTATCCTCATGTGTTTAAAACAGTGAAAAATCTATGGACGACTGGAAAGTCATGTATGAGTTTCCTCTCACTGTCTCTAACTCGGGGCAGAGCAGACCACACTGGAACTATAAGGGGATTGCCATCTCCAATCTACCATACTTGGATTCTCTTCTGAAAGCAATTTTTGAGTCTTAAAAATCATTCACTACAGTTCAAGATGCCAGGAGGTAATAATGTGAAAATTGCATCTTCAGGATATAACCATGTCCTTCCAGTAGGCTGAATGGCTGACATTGGTTCGGTTTAGATGCTCTTATTGTCAAAGTAACAGCAGAGAAAAATAATAAATTGATTAAAACTGATAGAAGTAATCGGTATAATAATGTCCTAGCCTTTCTAGATTAAAAGTGTCAAAATTGTTAGAATTCTCTTTATATCTTATGGTAAGACATTTTATCCAGCAACTCTGAAGACAGAGAAGGATAAAATTGAAAACTAAAAATCATACAGAAAAATGGAAGCAGAAAATAAGAATGCAGCACTCATGCTTAACAATTGTAGTGAAAGGTCAATCAAAGAGAACCACTTTATTTATAAAATCACTTAGTATTTTAATGTTTTGTGCTGTATGGAGGAATAAGTTTAAAGAATAGACTGGTCCTAAGACTGTTAAGATAAATGTTTGATAGACAGATATTATTTTGAACAGAAAAAAAAGTGAGTTTCAAAGTTATGGTCCTAAATTTTGATAAAAAAAAAATACAAAGCACTTTTTTTTTTGCCAAATTGTGATCTTGATGTTTTTCCCAAGGGAAAAACCAGAGAGTGAGTGGGAAATGAATTTGATCTGGAATAGTATTTTAATGCATCTATTAAAATGCATTGTACATTAGAATGACAAAAGTCAGACACGCTTAAAGCAAACTCCAAAATATAATTTAATTAGCTGGCATATGTTAAAGTGTTGACTCAAATTTATTCTCGCAGTTGTTCCTACAGAGAGATTTCTATTTTAATAGTGTCTGCAGTAACAAGTCTTAGACTCTGAAGATGATCTCTTAGCTTGCAAATCTTCATTTCAGTTATTTATTTTACTGTTGTTACCAAATTCAGTTCACAAAGTTAGTAGATATATGCAATTTATGTCACAAATAATTCATAAACATTAGGAATGTCTGTTGCAAGACAATGCCCTTTAAATAGCAAGGAGTATAGTCCATTTTATGGGAAAATTCTTAATTTTTATATTAACACTACAAGTTGTAAAGACAATATTAATTTTGATAAGCATATTGTAGAACCACTAAATTGAAGTCAAAATGTGTTGGCTTTGCAGTTTTAAAGAACATCTGATACTAAGCTCGGAAGGGTCATGTTGTTTACATGAGCAATTTTTTGCAAACACAGGCAAAATCTATTATTTGTCCTTCCATGGACTGGCCCATCGGTAGGTGTCTGCATATGTGGTTATGAATCGTAATTGTATTGCCCCAAAACCCTGAACACATGTACACTGCCTGTAAATTATCATCTACAAGTTTTATGGTTTAGTTTTTATGTTTACTTGCACTGTTTTTAGTGGAGGAATAGGTAGAAGTCAGAGCAGAGAAAGCTTTTAAAGACTGTGCTTCAAATTATTGACAATTAAACCAAAATAACCATAGGACACTCTAAGCTTTCTCTGACTTTAATTAATTCAAATCAACAAACTTATAATAATTAACTTGTGAGATATTATATGGAGGCCTTTAGTTCAAAAGAATGAGGTAACTTTAAGTCGTTTTCAGTCAAGAGGAATAATTCTCCCAGGAAAGAAAGAAAATAAATAATGTCCAAAACAAAACAAACAGAAAAGTCTTCTTCCTTAGAAAATTAACACTATGTCAATATTTTAATTTTTATTGTAGTAAAACAGTATCATGAAATTTACCATCTTAACCACTTTAAGTATCCAGCACAGTAATGTTAACTATTGTTTCACAACAAATCTCTGAAATTTTTTCATCCTGCAGAGCTGAAATTCTAGACGCATTGAACAACTCCCCACCATTCCCCCCCTCCTCTGGCCTTAGGTCACCACCATTCTACTTTCTATTTCTAAGAGTTTTGACTTTAGAAGCTTCATATAAATAAAATCTTGTCTTCTCTGCTTTATTTCACTTAGCATAATGTCTTGAAAGTTCATTTATGCTGTACCATAACAGGATTTTCTTCTATTTAAGGCTATAATAGTATTCCGTTTTCTGTATATACCATATTTTATCCATGAATCTTATCCAATTATCTGTTGATGAATACTTAGGTGGCTTCCATTTCTTGGCTATTGTGAATAAAGTACCAGTGAACTCAGTTGTGCAAGTCTTTCTTCATTATCCTATTTCCATTCTTTTGGGCGCGTACATTGAAGACAAAGTACATTCTATCACAGCTCTGATTTGGTTTTGATGTACCTCCATACTGCTTTCCATAGGGACCACACCATTTTACATTCCCCCTAAAAGTGTAAAATGGTTAATCTTTTCCAAACTTGTTATTGTCTACTTTTTTGACAGTGTTTATCCTAATGCAGAAAGTGCTATTTCACTGTGGTTCTGATTGGCACTTCCCTAACGATTTGTGATGACGCACATCTCCTGTTTTTAACATTTGTTGGCCATTTATATATCTGACAGCTAGCACAGAGCCTGGAGCCTGCTTCAGATTCTGTATCTCCCTCTCTCTCTGACCCTCCCCTGCTCACATCGTCTCTGCCTCTCAAAAAATAAATAAAAACCATTAAACTTTAATTAAAAAAAAAGATGAGTGGTTAAGGCCATTCTAATAGAGTCGCAAATGAAAATAAGGAATATATTGTTGGAAACTGAAGGAAAGGCAATTCTTGATATAAGGTGGCAGTGAGCTTGGCTGAATTGGGGTTGTATCCAGGGGTGCTGTGGAAGGCAGAACTTGTGAGAAATACAACTAAATATTTGACTGAGAAAATTTCTAAGCAAAGTATAGAAAATTCTGCCTGGTTTCTCTTGAATATTTACCATAAATGTGAGAAGAAAAATAATTTAAAGACAAAATGGTTAATGAAAAGGGAAACATAACTTAAAATATGAGGAAAATTCAGCTTATCCATATTGCAAAAAAAAAAAAAAACCAACAAAACAAAAACAGTGAGAAAGAAAGTTTAACAGAAAACACTAAGAATGTGGTCAAGGGACCCTTAGATAAGGACATTAGTGTGGATATGAAAGATAAAAATCATATGATCATATCAATAAACACAGAAAATGCATTTGACAATATACTTTAATGATTTAAAAATCTCAATAAATTAAATATGCAGGAAAAGGAATGTACCTCAACGTAATAGAAGACCATATATTACAAGTCCACAGCTTATATCACAGTCAGTGGTGGAAGGTTGAAAGATTTTTCTCTAAGATCAGGATCAAGGAAAGCATGCCCACTTTCACCATTCCTGTTCAGTATAATAATTAAAGTCCTAGCCAAGCAATTAAGCAAGAAAAATAAATAAATAAATACATCCAAATGAGAAAGGAAGAAATAAAATTGTCTCTGTTTGTAAATAATATAATATCATATATAAAGTCCTAATACTGAACCAACAACCATTCAACTTAAGAAACAAATTTAACAAAATTATAAGAAAGAAAAATTAGCATACAGAAATCAGTTGCATTTCTATATACTAATAATGAAATATTTGAAAAGAAAATAAAGAAAATAATTCCATTAATGACAGCACCAAAAACAATAAAATACTTAAGAATAAATTTAACCAAGGAGGTAAAAGATCAGGTCACTGAAAACTGTAAGACATTGATTAAAGAAATTGAAGACACAAATAGAGAGATATCTAATGTTTATGAATTGGAAGAATTAATATTTTTAAAATACCCATACTGTTCAAAGCCAACTATAGATTCAATGCACTCCTTGTCAAATTCAGTGGCATTTTTCCAAAAATAGAAAAAAAATCCTAAAATTTGTATGGAAACACAAAAGAATAAACAAAGGAATAGCCAAAGGAATCCTGAGAACGAACGAAGCCACAGATATCACATGTCCTGACTTCACACGACATTACAAAGCTGTAACAATCAAAACAGTACAGGGCTGGCATAAAAATGGAACAGAATTGATAACCGAGAGGGAATCCCACACATAAGCTCAGGTATCTGACAACGGAGCCAAGAATGCCCAATGCTAAAAGGATAGTCTCTTCAATAACTAGTTTGGAAAGCTGGATAACCACATGTGGAAAAATGAAATTTATTTTGGTAACTTTTTTACATTTTTAGATATGACACCTAAAGCATAAACAACAGCAAAAGCAAAAATATGTGAGTGAGATTAGATGAAACTAAAAATTTCTGCACAGCAAAAGAAATAATTAACAAAATGAAAAGGTAACCAATAGAATGGGAGAACATATTTGCAAATCATATATCTGATAAGGGGTCAATATTCAAACATAGAAACAACTTAGACAAATCAATAGGAAAAAAAATTCTAAGTAAAAAGTGGGCAATGGTTCTGAACAGATATCTTTCCAAAGAAAGCATACAAATGGCCAAGAGGTACATGAAAAGATGTGCAACATTACTAGCAATCAGGGAAATGAAACTCAAAAACACAATGAGATATTACTTCACACTTGGTAGAGTGGCTAGTGTCGAAAAGATATGAGATAGCAAGTATTGGCGAGGATGTGGAGAAAAAAGAGCCCTCTTACATTTATAGAGAATATAAATTAGTGCAGCTAAAATGTAAGATAGTATGGAAGTGCCTCAAAAAATTAAAAATAGAGGGGTGCCTGGCTGGCTCAGTCAGTAAAGCATGCGACTCTTGACCTCAGGGTCTTGAGTTTGAGCCCCACAATGGGCATACAGATTAAAAATAGAATGACCTGAGGCCCCTGGGTGGCTCATTGGCTAAGTGTCTGGCTTTGGTTCAGGTTATGATCTCACAGTTGGTGGGTTCAAGCCCCATGCCAGGCTCTATGCTGACAGCTCAAGAGCCTGGAGCCTGCTTTGTATTCTGTGTCTCCTTTTCTCTCTGCCCTTCTCCCACTCATGCTCTGTCTCTGTCTGTCTCTCTCTCTCAAAAAAAAAAAAAACATTAAAAATTTTTTAAAAAACTGATGACCATAGGATTCAGCAATCTTACTTCTGAGTGTATATCCAAGGGAAATGAAATCAGGATCCCAAAGAGATATCTCCATTCCTATGTTCATTGCAGCATTGTTCAAAATAGCTAAGATAGGGATACAACCTAAGTGTCCATGTACGGAATGTATACACACAGACGCAAGTGCGTGCACACACACACACACACACACACACACACACACACTATATATATATATATATATATATATATATATATATATAATGGAATATGACTCAGCCATGATAAAGAAGCAAGTTTGTCATTTGTGACTGCATGGATAAACCTTGAGGACATTATGCTAAGCTAAATAAGTCAGACAGAGAAAGCCAAATAAATACTGCATGCTATCACTTACGTGAAAATCTTAAAAAAGAACAAAAGCCAAACCCCCAGAAACAGCAGATGATGGTTGCCAGGGACTGGGGGAGGGGGAAACGTAGTTTTGGTAGAGTACAAACTGTCCACTATAAGGTGAATTAGTTAGGGGGATCAAATGTACAGCACGGTCACTACAGCTTACAGTACTATATTCTATCCTTGAAACTCCTAACAGAATAAATCCTAAACACTGTGACCACAAAATACGTACATATAATTATATGACGATGGAAGTGTTCTCTAATTCTACTGTGATATTTATTGCACAACGGATTAAGTATGCAAAATTATCATATTGGACACTTTAAACTTATGTATGTTATATATCAATTATATCTCAGTAAACTGGAAAGAAAAATGTGAGTCCGAGAGAAATCAGAGGAAAGAGAGGGGATCTTCGGAAACGCAGACAAGAAGCAACCGGGAAAACTTTCCCAGGGACAACAAAGCCAGGGTCTGTTTGAACAGCACCTACCATCAGTCACCAGGGAGAAGGGTGCTTACCACTCTGTCCAGAGAATTTCAGAATGGGCTGGTAACTAAGTACTATGGATGTCACCCTCTTCTCCTCTTTGAATGTGTATTTCTTACAGTAATCCCATACTCATTCTCCATGGTTTAATGTGAGTAATTTTCCTTTTTAGTCCACAAATCACTGGATTAAGAGGAACCACATTCTCCCCTGAGAATGCACATCATCCCAAAGATCCTATGATTTCAGATCCACACTATCACTAGATTTGGGTTTTGAATTGTCTTCTCTGGGGTGGGAACAGGCGTATTTCTGCATGAGGGAAAGAGAGTGAACCAAATAGCTGGAGAATGGAGGATGGCCTGATGTAGTCACTCTCCACTTTATCAAATATTTCAATTTCTTCTTCTGGGAAAATAGTAATGCAACATGCCCCTGTTCTTTTAGAGTCTAGCAAGGCCAATCATTGGCCTAGCTTTGGCCAATGATGTGTGAGCAACAGTGGTGGGTGCTATTTGGGGTAGAAGCTCTAGGAGCCAGTGTGGGATTCCCAGCACCCTACTCTTCTGTCTTACAACAATGCTTTATAGATAGTGGCTGCCTTCTTATCTGGGACCCTAAGTGGGCACGAGTAGAGGAGAGCCCAGATGACCATGAGCACATAGTCTAATAAAAAAAATCTTTGTTTCAAGATACTGAAATATTTAAGACTGAGTTTTATATCAGCATCACCTAGCCTATCACGACGGTTATAATGAATTGATTTCTTTTTAATTCACAGACTTTATTGTCTTAGGCCAGTTTTAGGTTTACATAAACACTGAGCAGACTGTACAGAGTTCCATATAGCACCCTCACTCCTCCCTCCCCTGGTTTCCCTCATTACCAACATTTTTGCAGTAGTGTGATACATTTGTTACAACCAATGAGTCAATATTAATACACTGTTATTAACTGAAATCCATAGTTTACATTAGGGTTCATACTCTCTGTTGTACCTTCTGTGGATTGTGGCAAATTTATGACATATATCCACCATTACATTATCATACAGAACGGTTTCACTGCCCTAAACTCCCCTGTGCTCCACCTAGTCCTCCCTTTGCCCAAACAAAATAAAACAAGTAGTTTCTAAAATTACCAATAAGTGACGTCTTCTTGTGTAACAGATTAATAATTATGAATGTTAATTTTTTAGATGATATAAAATATTTTGTCACCTCTATTTTTATGAAATTGATATTCATGATTGAATGTTTCATTATATTGGGAAAAACATTATTTGTTCAGCACATTTAATCCATATAGTCTTTTCTGTGCTTTTATTATACCTTACTTCATTTTTCTATTCCTAATACTGACCTCTACTCACTCTGGAATGACCTTCATTATTTTGGGCAATATTGTAAATGTCTCCTATTCTAGCTTTTTACCACCTTTTCCCCCTCTGTAATCAATCATCCCAATTATCCCCAAACTATTCCCTAATGTATAATTCTGATCATTTCTTTCACCTTAGCAAAAACCATTTCTGATGCCCCACTCTGTGCTGAATAAAGTCCAATGACCTGGACTCCTGACCCCATTACCTGTAGCACCTCAGTCAAAAGAGCTTGTGTTCTTTGCATTATTACTACATCCTCCTGTCTTCTGTGGCATAGAACTGCCTTTAATCTCATTTCTCTGGTTTATCTTAACATTTTGTATTGTATCTGTAATATATACATACAAAAACTGCACAAAGTTCTCTCTCTCTCTCTCTCTCTCTCTCTCACACACACACACACACACACACACACACACACACACACACACACAAGATTAAAAGTAGAAAAAGTAGGGGCACCTGGGTGGCTCAGTCAGCTAAGTGTACAACTTCAACTCAGGTCATGATCTCGCAGTTCATGGGTTTGAGCCCCGCATCGGGCTCTGTACTGACAGCTTAGAGCCTGCAGCCTGTTTTGGATTCTGGGTCTCACTTTCTCTCTGCCCCTCCCCTGCTCATGTTCTGTCTCTCTGTGTCTCAAAAATAAGTAAACATTAAAAAAAATTTTAAGTATAAAACATAATGTGATCACTTAAATATCCACAGTGAGTTAAGGAAGATAATATGGTTATGTGCCAGAAGCTCTACTAGATGTAATTGCTGGTCTCAAATTTGTGTTAATCATTTTTTAATTTCATTTTTGTTGTTATTTTTACTCATAGTTATTCATCTTTAAGCTATAATGCCTGATTGTGCATTTTCAAACTTTATATAAACCAAGAAGTATAGAATTTGTTCTATAGCATCTTGTTTGTTTCACTAGTTAGTATGTGAAATTCATTCATGTATGTAGATTGAGCTCTAGGTCATTTGTTACCATTGCTAGGTCATATTTTCTGAACACTTAGCTGACACCTTAAAGTAGGTGTTAGATGCCATTCGAGGCATAGACCTACATGGACTTAAAATTCTAAAAGCAAGTCCAAACCTGGGAATCACTGGCATATAATAAGTCATTAAACGGCAAAGGCAGAGAAAAGATTATTTGGTGATTGTGCACATATTGAAGAGAGAGAGGGACTTATTCCATTGCCAGAAAATTCCACCATTTATGTGAAGAAACAGAAAAATAACCATGGGCAGGAGTTATCAGCAGGGATGAAGGAATATAAAGATAGAGGTAGTAAGGAGATCCACAAGAATGTGTCAGTGGGGAAAAAAAGAAGTTAGATGAATTGAACAGCAACAAAGAAAAATTGAGACTTTAAAAATATGAGAAGAAAACAGGAATAATATTAGGACAAAATAAGAACAATGAGTTCCTAAAGATAGGTTGTAAGAGTCCATCTTGTATAGGGGTAAGAGAGAAAGTTAAACAGTGGTCTTCCTGGTAGATTGTACAAGTAATTAAGTGCTGTATCAATACTGACTCAGGTAGACAGCAAAATACAGTCACCACCCATCAACTAAAACATTCCAGATTTAATAAGATATTTAACATCAATAGGATCAAATATCCAAGATACCATTAACGTCCAGAAACACAGTGTCTGTTCCCTGAAATACTAAAGAATAAAGATGCTTCATAAATTATGGAAGGTAAATTATAAATCCAAGTATAACCAAACAGCTTTTTACATAGAGTGGGTTTTTTTTCCTTATGCCTCATATCTATTTGAGAATCATGAAATAAAACTTTGGAATGTTTATTGACTAGAAAAACAGAAAATACCCCATTAGTGTATCAGTGGAGAAGTGAAGTAAGGAAAAACTGTAATTGTTGAATTGGCAGATATTTAGGGAATGATGTCAGTAGGGTGTTGGGGGAGGGGGACAGACTTATTCCAACAGGTTGAGGTGTGAACACAAGAAAAAGCAAAAACAAGAAGAGGTATCTTTTTTTTCCAAGTAGCTTGGCTCTATGGAGAAGAATAAATATAAAATAAGAACTGAAGTATGACATCAATGGAGTGGAAGATGTTTTTCATGGTAGAAAAGCCTGGAGCACACTTCTATGCCCAGGGAACAACCCATTAGAAAACAGAAGCCATCATTATGAGGGTAAAGTTAGAGGCATTAGCTCTACTTAGGCAGAAAGCACAATGCAAAATTAATCCTCAAAGTCTAAGTATCCCACGGATTATTGTCTTTTTCCATGGATTATCGTCTTACAAACTCATTCTGATTTCTTCCAATTTCATACTGAATAGTCACTAGGTTTTCATTGATCCAATTCACTGATCCTTTTCTGCCTTTTCTATTTTTAAATCAGCTTTGCTAAATTATGATTTACATAAATAAAATTCACTATACGATACAAATTGTTGAATTTTGACAAATGTGTAGCATTCTGGAGCCACACTGGAGTCACACAAGGATGCAGAACATTTTCATTTCCGCAAACCATCTCCTCAGGCCTTCTGCAGTTAATCTCCTCTCTCTGCTCCCTGCCCTGGGCAATCTCTGACCTGCTTTTAATCCCTACAGTTTTCCTTTTAGAAAATTGCATAAAAATTAACTCCTGTCGTATGTAGACTATAGTCCCTCACAGCTGGCTTCCTTCACTTTGCGTAGTTGTCACCTGTCCTTAGTTTGTTCTTTTTATTGTTACGACTATCCCATCAAATAAGTACTATAATTTGTTTCACCATTCACCTGTTGAAGGACATTTGGCTTGTTTCCAGTTAATAAAGCTGCTATTAACATTCAAATTTAAGTCTCTGTATGAACCTATATTGTCATTTACCTTAGGAGCACATCTAGAAGTAAAATTGCTAGTTTATATGTTGTCTAAATTTATAAGAAAGCATAAAACCATTTTGTGACTCTGCATGTCCACCCATAGTTGATGAGAATTCTAGTTTTTCCACATTTTCACCAACACTTTTTTTTCTTTTCATCATAGTTGTGGCCATTCTAGTAGTTGTGTAGTCATATATCACTGTGGTTTTAATCCACACTTTCCTAATGGCTAATGATGTTGGACATCTTTGCCTGTCTTTATTTTCCATTTGTATATCTTCTTTAGTAAAGCATTCAAATATTTTACCCTATCTTTATCAGGGTGCTTTGGTACAGTACTAGTAACTAGAGACTTTATTCAGATTTTACCAGTATTTATGTGAACCCATCTGTTCCCGCACATATGCATGTATGTGTGTAGTTCTATGTGATTTTACCACATATATAGATCTATGAAACCACCACACTCAAGCTACAGAATGTTTCATCACCCCAAATGAACCCTTTTGTGCAACTTCTTCATAACAATACCTCCACAGTCTTGGCAATAAACAGTGACGTTTGAAGAGTAAAATATTTTAGTTAATCAAATATGCTCCAGGTTATGTTTCCTGTCTTCTAGAAAACTTTTACCAACCCATGGTTACTAGAGCTTTCTCCTAGGTTTTTTTTTAAAGAAGATTTTCCTTATCACACTTACTCTTAATCCACTTCAAGTTAAATTTTTCTCTCTGGAGGTCTAGAATATATTTTCTAAGTTTCTCTTTAAGTATTTTATAATCTTCATGCTATGAAAAATTACATTCTTTTGAATTTCAATTTCACAGAGTGGCAGGGAATTTGCCAGCAGCACTTTGTTGCTCTAGACATTCTGGAATAGCTTCCTGTCATTTTCAATGGATTAAATAGTGTCCCTCCAAACCCATGTCCACCCAGAAACTCAGAAGATGACCTTATTTGGAATAAGGGTTTTTGAAAATGTAATTAAGGCAAGGATCTGGGCATGAGATCATCTGACATTATTTTGGTGGGCCCTCAATCCAATGATGAGTGTCCTTACAAGAGACAGAACCGGAGACACAGAGATACACAGAGGGAGACACTCATGGAATGATAGACACTGGAACTATGTAATCACAAGTCAAAGAACACAAAGCATTGTTGGCCACCACCAGGCATGGGATCAATTCTCTCTCACAGCGTCCAGAAAGATTCAAGCCTGAAAACTCCTTAATTCCAGACTTTTTCCCTTCAAAACTGTGAGAAGATTTATTTCTGTTTCTTTAAGTCACTCAGTTTGTGATAATTTGATATGGCAGCCCCAGAAAACTAATCTATGGTCTAAATGTGGTGGCAATTTCCTAATGAAGGGAAAAATGTAGGTTACTGAGAGATAAGAGAGTAAATAAGTTTTCTTTTAAGTTGTAGTAAAATAAGTGTAATGAGGACACAATAGGAAAATCACAGTTATGTAATATAAAAATCATCCATCACCTATATCAAACTTTTGAGGACAATTTTTATAAACTTAGGATATCACTTAATTGTGAAGTTATTCACTGTTGTGAAATATCCTTGAGGACTCCCTCTTTTCCACTGTGAATCTGGAATAACTCTGTGAAGTTGGTTTTCCTGTCCACCACCTCTGCCTCTGAGTTTTCTCAGGTTTGAAACCAATGATACTTAATTCAAAGTCAAGACTGAATTTTTACAACACCAGCATCACCTTGTCATGCTATAACTTCCTTTATCAGATCAGTTTCCATTAAGTTAATTAAATACCTGCCTGTTGCAAATAATTAAGTCATTCTTTATCAGGATTGTTAGTGAAACTATAAGATGATTATTAAGGGTAGTTTGTTAATAGTATTATAAAGAGGTACAACTTATCAATGTAATATTAAAAGTTAACATTGAATTTTAACTTTTTTCTAATTACCCTACTGCTGGCTTTGTCTTTCTGCATCGTATAAAACCAGAGGGGACTGGTTGCTTCTGTCAGTCTAAATGTCACCATTACCTATATACTACACAAATCCATTTCTAGGCAGACATTTAATCTGTTTTTTCCAGGATATCAAATCATAGTTGCAAAGTAATAATAGAAGAGTTATCTGTAGCTCAGATTCTCCAAACTCTGTCTTTTGGAACAGAAAAAAAAAAGGAAAAGGGGAAGAAAATAAAACTTACATTGGTCAAAATTCACAACACCAACAACACCAAATGTTAGCAAGGATATGGAACAACTGGAACTCTCATTCATTGCTGCTGGGAATGCAAACTGATACAGCCACTTTGGAAGACAGTTTGGTGTTTCCTATGAAATTAAACATACCCCTACCAAACAACCCAACAATCATGGTCCTTGGTATTTACTCAAAGGAGTTAAAACTTATATTCATTCAAAAGTCTACACATGGCTGTTTATAGCAGCTCTGTTCATAATTGCCAAAACTTGAAAGCAACCAAATATCCTTAAATAGGCAAATGGATAAATAAACGGTGGTACGAGCTAAAAGGAAGTAAGCTATCAAACCATGATAAATGCATTTTACTAAATGAAATAAACCAGTCTGGGAGTGCCTGAGTGGCTCAGTCGGTTAAGCAGTTGACTTTGACTCAGGTCATGATCTCACGGTTTGAGCCCTTTGTCAGGCTCTGTGCTGACAGCTCAGTGCCTGAAGCTTGCTTCAGATTCTATGTCTCCCTCTCTCTCTGCTACTCCCCCACTCATGCTCTGTTTCTATCTCAATAATAAATAAAAATATAGAAAACAATTTAAATAAATAAACCAGTCTGAAAAGACTACTCTATGATCTCAATGATACGAAGTTGTGAAAAAAGTAAAACTACAGACAGAGATAGTACATAGATCATTGGTTGTTGGTGTTAGTACAGAGGGGTGAGTAAATGGAGTATGGAGGATTTTTAGGGTGGTGAAAATATTCTGTTTGATGTTATAATGATTGATTCATGTCATTAACCACTCAACAAAACCATAGATGTGCAACTCCAAGAGTGAACCTAATATAAACCGTAATGTAGAATCTAGGTGATAATAATATTCAATTGTGATCAGGGTACCATTTTGGTGGGAAAGGTTGATAATGGGGGAAGCCATGCATGAGTAGGGAGAAGGAGGTATGTAGAAAATCTCCATATGTTCCACTCAATATTCTATGAAACTTCTCTCTTAAAAAGTCTATTAAATTAAATAAAGTCTATGTTTATTGGGTGAGGAGGGATGCAGTTACTGTTGTTGCAAGTGGAGGTTCCCTAAGCTTTCTAACTATGATTTTTTCTCAAATTCCTGATGGGTACCATGCTTCCGGGTTGCTATGTAAGTCTCCTCAGCTGAGTGCTCAGAGCCTGTGCAGAATCATTATGCCACTCAGAGAGTTTATATATTGCTTCCACTTTGCTAAGTCTGCCAGGAAAAACACTACATAGCACAAAGTCCTCAGCAATCTTAGGTGGTCACAGAACAGGAACCTAGAGAAGATCCGAAAACTCTGTATCCTTGGCGAAATTAAGAGCCCAATGGTCCTACACCGTTACAGCAAATATTCTGTAGACAATGTTAGGTGCTGCTCTAAGTGCTAAGAATTTAATTCATCAAAAAAGCCAAAGTCACTAATCTCAAGATGCTACAATAAGGCTGGGATGAGAGGCAGAAAAAAAGAAATGTAAGGCAAATAATGTGGTGGTACCTAGTGATACACCATACAAACCTAGTGAACAAGGTATCTGGATAGGTTATCTACATAGTTATACAGTAGTGATCTTGGTGCTAGGGAAAGCAGAAGAAAGGGAGAAGAAAACATGATCAGGAACCAGACATGCACAAGTATCACAGAAGAGCAGCCCAGGAAAAGTGAAATTACTGCCAAAGCCTTTGGGAGGACCAGGAGGGAGGCTCGATAAAGTGGCCTTTTGTGCCAAGGGGTTTGAGTTTACTCTGAGTACAATTAGAAACTGCTGAAAGAATTGCATGATCTGATTTAAAGTTGTAAGTGATCACTATGACTGCTCCAGGGAGATAGAATGTAAAGTGGCAGGAAAAGGAACAAAGAAGAAATTAAAAAAAAAAAAATAGGAAGCTGATCCATATTACAAGAGAAAGAGGAGAAATGATGATATCAGAAATCAGGCAGCAGATGAAGACCAGTATTCTGAGAGGTATTTTGGAGGCATTAGACTTCTCGATTGCTGACAGATTTGATGGGGGCAGGGGGCAAGTGAGGAAAGGTAAGGATCCAAGGGGAAACCAAGGCTGGCTTGGATCTTCACATGAGCACTTCTGCATCAATGGCCTTAGGCAGCTGTTCATACCTTTCTCTTCCAATCTCAACAACATAGTTTTGAAAGGCAATTCTCTGTGAATCTGTCACATGTCTGTGCATTTCATGAGCACTGACCGCATTTGCTCGGACTATCTTTTCAAAAGTATTTGTACAGCAAAAGCTTGAAAAATAGACATAATGTGCCCATCAAGAGAAAAGAAGTTTCTTGACTATATAATAAAGAGAATATCTTTCCCAAAGACAAAAGTTAGACAGGTCTGCTTCCCATTATAAAAAATTGGGGTTCCCTAAGTTCATGACTTCTCTATCTCTCATAACACAACCTAAGTGGCCCAGTCATGCCACCTGCCAACTGGGGCTCAGGGAGCCAGTGCAAAGGCCCTGGACATTCCTCTTGCTTTAGTAACAAACTATCCTTGATCTCTGACCCAGTAGTCCTAGGCCTTCTGATAGTACTGACAGCATCCATGAAACTGTGCCAGCTCACTCATTCACTTGCAAGGAGAGCACAATGTCAGCTTCCTAGTTCTTGACATTTATCACTAGTGATGTCTAAAGGAGGTATTCTTTCTTTATCCCTATATCGGACACTTGCATATTTCTAATGGGTTATTTCCTTAGTCCTACCAACTTTTCAGCTGCTTCAGTTAGCAAAGACTGGCAACATCTTGCTTACCAGACATAGAAAGCTCTAAGGGAGTCACAATAAATGTCACCTTTTCTTTAGTCTTATATCTAGATTAATGAGTATGTGTCATAAGGATGCTTTCAGTATTAGAAACTGATTCAGGAACACGATTTAAAATATTCTTCTTAAGCCCAAAAGACTTATCTGTAGCATTGCCTATGTAATAAATTACCTCTTTTATTTTCTTCTCCATACATATAGAGAAAGGAATGTTTTCTAATTAGAAGCACCTCATGTCCCTCTAAGTGTAACAATGAATCTTGATGATCTAAAAAGACAGGATGTAAAATAATTTGATAAATGAATTACTGCCAGCTGATGAAGGGTGCACACTACAGAACTAGAAAACAATAATTGTGGGGAAGGGGGAGGAACTTCAAGGAAGATGACTCTTTTGGAGAAAATGAGAGATTAGATAGATTAAAACCAACATCATGTTTAGTAGAGCAGAGTCCAATATAAATTTGAGGCAATTATTCATTGGCATTGCTGGAGAAATGGAGAGAAAGTCTGAGGAACCCTTGAGAAGAATCCCTAGATACCCAGGGGCTCTTAGGTGGCTCAGTCAGTTAAGCCTCTGACTTCGGCTCAGGTCATGATCTCACAGTTTATGGGTTCAAGCCCCATATCTGGCTCTATGCTGACAGCTCAGAGCCTGGAGCCTCCTTCAGATTCTGTGTCTCTTTCTCTCTCTGCCCCTCCCGTGCTCTCACTCTGTTTCTCCCTCTCTCTCTCTATCAAAAATTAATAAACATTATAAACAAATAAATAAGTAAATAAAAGGAATGTTTTTCTACCTAACATAATTAATACATTTGTGGTCACAGATTCCTTATAAGAGCTATGAAAGTGCAAGTTAGCCAATCAGGTACAAGGATGAGAATCTAGGTCTAAAAATGGGGTGTGAGATGGACTTGATAAAATGGTTTGGAATCCTACCTGTTAGGAAAATATTTTATGGATTCTTTCTTCTATAGAATGACTGATATCATTGATTTTTTCACTTTCAAAATGGTCGGGACTAACATGGAAATAGATAAAAAGATGAGGGAAAGGGGACATCATATTATCACCCACAGCTGACAACCATTTTTAGAGCAGCAGCATCTATACTTTCTTTTTCTGGATTCTCACTTCCTGGTTCTTTTAAAATGCTCTCTGAATTCCCATGATCTCTACAACTGAATTTTGAAGAGATAAATAGTGCCATTCTAACTTAACCACCTTCCAACCATGGCTTTCCACTAATATTATCTGTTTGTGTATTTAAAGAAGCATGCGTTTCCATTTCAAATTCAAGCACATCAATATTATTAGCAAAGCCAGTATGAGAAGCAAACCAGAGCAAGATATGAAGCAAAGGTTTTACAGATGTATATTCCATAAAATTTTAACAAAGTTCACTTTGAGAGTTTTTCAACCTTCCTGATTAAGATGACTCATTTTTGTGCCTGACCAAATTACATAAAGTAGGTCATACGTTCTGATAAGCTTCTTGGGGAGAGTTGATAAATTTTCACTTAATGGTCACATTAAGTGCAATCTTTTTCATTGCTACATTTCCTTTAATAAGTTACAATAAGTACATGTCTTGATTTATCCTAACCTACTTAGCTTGGGTCCTTCTCTCTGGTCATACATTATAAAACCTGTGATAAGCAGAATTTTCAGATGGCTCCGATGACCTTCAAGCCCTGGCATTACTTCCATGGTTATGTTACATCATGTTACAAACAGATTAACCCAGTGGGGTCTACTGCAATCATATTAGTTCTTTGAAAGCACAGATTTCTCCGTTTAAGGGGCAAAAGAAGGATTCAGAGAGATGGGAGCATGAGAACTGTTGCCAGCCAGATGGACAGCACCATTTGTAAGGACCAACTGGTGTCCTCTAGAAACTGACATCAATTCCCAGTCAAACAACCAGCCCTATATGGAGACCTCAGCCCTATAGAGGCAAGGAACTCAATTCTGCCAACAACCTAAATGATCTTAGAAGCAAATTTGTTTTTCATTACAGCCCCCAGATTAGAGTTTAGCCTGTCTAACTTCTGGATGCTGGTCTTGTGAGATTCTAAACAAAGGACCATCTGAGCCAGCCTTGACTGCTGACCTACAGAACACTGATAACAATCAAGGCATGTGTGTGTGTTTTAAGATGTTACATTTCTGGTAATGTGTTACACAGAAGTATAAAATTAATACAGAACCAGAAGGCTAAATTTTGAAATTATGATGATTCCTGCCAATAATATAGACAATATTGACAAAAGAATCGGATATATATTTAAGAGGATTTGGGGGGTTGTTGTTGTTGTTGTTTTTAATAAAAACTGCTTTTTATTTGCTTTTCTCTTTTCTTAGATATTTTGATACACAGTCTTGCTAGGTAGGCCTTTTGCTGTTGGAAGTTGACCTGAGACATGCATGTGTCTGGTTTTTTTTTTTTTTATTTAAAAAATAAAAGGAATTTTTGAAGAGGAAATTTCCAGACAGGGCTTGAGGCACATATTTTTACTCTGTTCGTGCAAAGTTTATCTTCTATTTTTCTGTGAGCTATGAACATTTTTTTTACTTTTTTTCTAATAAAATACTAGTCATTAGTGAGCATCTTGGAAAACATACAAACCCCAATGAGCAATGGGGATAAAATCTCCAGCAATGTCATTATATTTGACACAAAACATTCATCCCCACCTTCATCTGTGGTATTCTTAGCTCTTAAGGCTCTAAGACTTGCTAGAGAAGTCTGTTAAAATCAAGCCTGTTTGATCTCCATGACAACAAATCAGGGGGGCAGTTCTAAATACATATAGCAGATGTGAGGCAGTGCTGCAGAATGGTAAAGCTCATGGGTTCCTGAGTTGATCTATCTGGCTTCCAATCCTGGCTTTACCAGTTATTTACTATGTGACCTTGAGGAAGTGTCTTAATCCTGTTGGTGTGTTTATTAGTAAAATCAAGAGAAATAGGATCTGTCTCATAGAAGGTATTATGAGTGTATATTTGAGACACTTCCTGGAAAAGAGTGAATGCTCAGTAAATTTTACAGTTTCTTTTCACAGGAGAGCTACCCCAGACTAATGGGAACTCAAATGCAGTATGACTGATTAGACAACTTGTATCAAATCTTAAATTAGAGTCTTTCTTGTCTTCCCTCTTTTTATCAATAATTTCCACTATTTTCCAAGTTACCCAGACTCAAAGCCTCAGAATAATCTGAAAGAAAATTTCAAAGTGGACTGTCTTCTGATTGATCTCTGACTCATTCTATAAGTTTCACAAGAGAGATGTTTGTGCAAAGTCTGGAGGTCAGACGTGAAAGAGCAGCCATTTTTAGCTTGCATATCTTGTCGCTGGCTGGCTAACTCCCATCATTGGTGTGAGGCACAACAGTTGTGCCACAGCCCCATCTGCCTCTGAATCCTACTTTGGCTTCTCTAATCCCCAGACCAAATGTGTGTGTTTAGCTCCATGACAAAGAACCCTGGTCTTTACAGGACACCCATTCTACCTAGGTCAGAGGCAAAAAGAACTGATTCAGGTTTCAGTCCCCTTTCATGGTCCCCAGCTTGTGCTTGTGGGTATCTACTTCTTCTTCCTCTCTCCCACTTTACTTACCTCCATTTCTCTTCCTGATGGCCTTCCCCTCCTGGACTTTGGTCTCCAGCATCAAACTCAAAGAAACAGCCTTGGAGCTGGCTCTTGGGACTGTTGGTACCACTGAAGAGAGGCGAACTGGACCCTCCAGTATGAGACTAAAGGAAGAAAAATATCAAATTAGCACACAAAAGTGAAAGGATGTATTTGGGGTAGCACAGTTTAACTCCCTGCAGGGGCTACCGAAGGAAGTAAGGGGGGGAAAAGGAGGCGCAAAGAGTGACACCGTGCTCTGGATGTAGCTAAGGCAAGAGACCAGGTAGTTTGGGAGAGGTGGTTTCTCCTTCACTCATCTCTCAGAGCTTTGGCACAACGACTACTTGAAAGAGAGTGAAAAACATGAGCCTGCAGAAAAGCAAAGGTCAGGAATCGCAACAGGAGTGGCATTCACATATATATTGATAGTATGCACCCTCAGAAGCAAGAGGTCCAGAGGGACAACGCCCTCGGAGCAGATTTTGAGAT
This sequence comes from Helogale parvula, assembly GCA_004023845.1. Lineage (NCBI taxonomy): Eukaryota > Metazoa > Chordata > Mammalia > Carnivora > Herpestidae > Helogale > Helogale parvula. Next base: position 174,509 of record PJEM01002905.1, read on the forward strand.
GCCTCAGGGATGGTACTTAACTCCTCTTAGCTAATATGAAGAAGTGAAAATAGGATTCAAGTTTCAGCAATACTTTAGTTAACCATTTGGCACTGTTGACCTAACTCTCAGACGTGTCTTTCCCTTTTCATTGAAAAGACTGTTTACATCTTTTCTACTTAGAAAATGCAAAGGTGAAGTTGAGGCAGAGATTGAGCTGACAGCTAAATAACTCAGAGATAGCCCCTTATATAGCAGAAATCCAACAGGTTGAGGGCTTGATTGTAGGAGAGAAGGGAGAAGTTCGGAGTTGAGAGGACAACTTCTCAATATCTTGGAAATTACGTCTGGTTATGAGAGAGAGGAGAGAGACACTTCAGATCACATTCAGGATGATGACAATTCTGTCTGAAAGTGACATACATCCCTTTTGTCCAAACCTCTTTTGACAAAGCAAGTTCACATGGCCGCCCTTGAGTGTAAGAGAATAATGGTATAAAGTCTTCCCACAAGAAGAGGGAACTGCAGGGAGGCAACCAGAATAGTTGGTGAACAATGTAAATTCCCCCAAATTTTACCAAACTTAGGATAAAGCAAAGCTACTCTTATGAAAACTTAAATTAGCCCTAGGAATTAATCAGTCCAGTTATTTTAAGTAAGAAAAAGCAAGCAAACTCTGGAATGGGCTGTGACTGTCATTTCAGTTAGTCTCATACAGAGGCCCAGGAATTAATTAGGCTGTAAGCCGGGATCTCAGGCTGAAGCCCTGTAGTTGGTGGAAAGGTAGAGAATTAATACATTCATTGCGGTAGGTGGATTATAGATAATGGGTGCTAACCAGCTTGAATTAAAAACCTTATATAATGCCTATCTATGTTCACAGTCTCTTAAGACACAAATGGAAACAAATATACCTCTGGCATATAGGCCACTGTTTGTAAACTATAGTCTATCAATAATTACATTGAAATATCCTGGTAATTGTCAGGATTTCTCTTTAATAAAATGGACAGTTAACAAAGTATATGAAAATAACGGTACAAAGATCCATGGATCTTCCACTATCAAATTGTTATGTGACCTTTACTAAATAACTAAAACATTCTTTATTCTGTTTTCAACTAGATGGCAAAATAGCGTTATCCCATTCATGGGGACATTATGGCGTGGACATATATCATTTGTGGACAGATCCTTAAGTTGAGTACTTATTATTCTACCATGAGATCAAAACTAGTAAATCATATCACTACTCTATTATTAGGATGATATAGAATACCTATTAGCTATTTATGACCCTAAGATTAGAAAAGAAAGTGAGCAGCCAGCGTTAATGCTTAACGTGATGAGAGTCATCATTCAGCCCTGTCCTGGTAATTCCCATATCCTCACAGCATTTGAGAAAGCCATAGACATACCCCATGCAATCCACAACATTTCCTTGAGAGGCTATTAGCAGGATATAAGAGTTTGTACAAGTAGGATTTTTTAAAATATACATCATGCCTTTTTAAAAATGTAATTCACATATCATAGAATTCATCCTTTTTACTGTACAATTCAGTAGATGTTTAATATAGTTACAAAGTTGTGCAACCATCACTACTATCTAATTCCAGAACACCACAAACAGATGACAGTGGATAAGAAGCCAATGTGGACATTAACAACAACAACAGCAAATGTAAATATTTGTTGTCTACATATAAAATCTAAATAATTCCAAATATCTATAGCTATATATAAATAAATATAACAGAGGGACCTGCAGTCTTTATCAGGAAATGATTAAAACACCCCCAAGAACCTATATAATCTAGAGAATTGTAGCCTCTTGATATTTAATATCATTTGCTGCAGCCTAATAACTAGATTCAAAATGAAGACTTTAAACAACAGAAACTACACTCATAGCTCTTCAGTTCAGTACTTAGAGGTCATGATGACAGTTCGTGTGGGCTCTGATTTGTTCTCTGTTGAACTCAAGCTATGTCTACGACATGCCAGCACAGCCAGGTAGAAAGTCAAATTAGCTCAAAAATTCCATACCCAGAATGACCAACATTTTAAAAATGAATTATTTTGTATTATATTATGGTGAGTATATCTTTGATGTTTCACTGGGACTAATCCAGCTATTAAAAATGTTCTTCAGGCTGTTCTTAAAACCACAAATTAATTTATAAATATATATTTACTTTAATTTATATGTATTTATAATTTATTTCATTAATATGTTCACTTATATGATATTTGTATATAACTATATATGATTATATACATACAGACATATAAAATACTTATCTATATATAATTTAAATATATACATACATGCATGTATACTTATTTATATATAATTACATATAATTTAAATACATGTATACATACACATATACACATACATGTTTATTTACATATAAAGATTGATAGGCCATCATAAATCTTTACTCCTCACTTGTGGATAATTAGTGGTCTTGGCTGAAGGGAAGGAACGTGTTACATTGTATTATGTGCAAACTTTTGTTAAGATCAGGAGTGGACAGAATGAGAGGCTCAGAGTGAACAAAGCCATTCAGGCCATAGGGAATAATCATGAGAAACTGGGGAGGGTCTTCCTTTCTGGATTCAGGTTTTCTCTCCCTTTTTTTTTTAATTTTAATGTTTATTTATTTTTGAGAAAGAAAGAGACAGAGTGTGAGCAGGGGGAGGAGCAGAGAGAGAGAGAGACAGAATCTGAAGCAGGCCCCAGGCTCTGAGCTGTCAGCACAGAGTCCAACACAGGGTTCAAACCCACAAACCACAAACCGCAAGATCCTGACGCTTAACTGACTGAAGTCACCCAGGACCCCAACTTTCCCTCTCTTTCCATTTTCTCCCTTAATTTGACAAATCAAGTCTGAAATGTTTTTTCTTTTTTTCACATATTACAATATCCCTCCTCATTCCTGACCACATTGATCCCTCCCCCTAAAGTTCACCACCTACGACATAACAGGTTCACTTTTTGGTATTCTCCTTGACCTCACCACCCTTCTTCATTATAAGACATGCAATGCATAATCTATTCTTCCGTCTGCGTCGGCCACAGACCTGTCATCATTCCTGACATCTCTCATTCAAGTTCCACACCCCAGAATATCTGAGGATAATTAGTTGATTCACCTTCAAAAGAGAATCTAACTGCCTTTTACTTCTTAAACTGCTACTGTTTTGCCGAGATTGTGGATTCCGCCAAAGACCACCAGGAGTCCGAGTCACGTATGCAAAAGCAAAGGGCATTAATTCGGGCTTAAGCTCAGTGTCCCAGACTTCACCAACGCAGTGGATCCGTGCTGAGAGTCCCGACCATCAATGAGCAGGGTTTTTATTACGGTTGGGGAGAGGGATGGGGTGAGGGGCATGGATTATAAAATGATTGGTCGACACATCGGTAGGAGTTGGCTCCGCACAGGGTCATTGGCTAATTTGAGCCTTCTAGTTTCTGAGGCTTATTTGGAGCCTGTCATGGAGTCAGTTTGGTCCTTCACTACCAGTCAGGTCCACCCTCCTTGTCACTTCCTGTCTCCTGAGTGACTCCTCCTCACACATACCCACCGCTTTTCCTGTTCTGAACACAGCAACAGGGTGATTCCCTTCCATTGAAAGTTCAAATGTTGTTATTCTATGTAACTGTAAGGTGGCTCAAAATTTCTCAAGGATCTTTGAATCTCCTGAGAGAAAAAGCCAAAATATCCTACTGATGGCCAGTTAGATCTCACCTGTCCTGTTCCTCCAGCTACACCTCTCCAGTCATCTCTGCTTTCCCCTTGCACTGTGGTATCTCAACGTTAGCCTCATTGGCCTCCTTCCTGCTTCTTGAAGTCACAGAGTGTCCTTGCCTCCAGGCATTTGCACCACGACTCACTAAAATGGCTCCCTTTCAGGGAGTTCTTCTGAAGCCTCTCTCCCCCAAACAGCACTCTGTGTCCTCTTGTGTGGTCACACTCTATAGCGTTGGGATTCCCCCACCGTCCCCAACACACACACACACACACACACACACACACACACACACACGATTTGTTCCCATGTCAACTGGTAATGTCATACCCATCCCAAGAGGGAGCAACAGGCTTGTTTCTCACATGATGTAGCAGTCTGGGGAGAGCAGGGCCAGTTTGCTAAGCAAGTCAGAGAGGCCGAGTTTGCAGGGAAAGGAGATGGGCTTGAGGTTTCCTTGCAGTGGTTAAGTGAGGAGGCTCCAGGGAGTGTTCCTGCATCACAGGTGCCAAAGGAAGGAACAGCTGATTTCTGGTCAGCGTGGTTGCATGTGGGGCAGAGGCAGAAGGTCGTGTTGGGTTTTGAAAGCTGTGGGCAGTCCAACCGGAGGACCAAGGCAGGTGTTTTATTGTGCTCTTTGCCTGCTTTCCTTGGGCCTGTCTCCATCATGCCCGAGCATACTGTTCACTCCATACATATCTGATTTTATTGTTAGCCTCCTCATTTAGATAGAATATAAGTTTGGTTTACAGTCAAAGGTATTTTTCTCTTTGACCCACCATGTTACATCCATTTGCTAGAAGTCTTGGCACACAGTAAGAACTCAATCAATATTCATCGTATGAATAAATTCATTTTTACTTCTGTATAACAAGTATCTCATTTACGAGTAATTAAATATTTGCTGAATGGATGAACAAAATGCAATGTAATTTTTGACAGCTAAGTATATAAAAAATATTCACTCTAAATTAATACACTAATGTAGCAATTGTGGTCACCCTAACCACTTTGATGTCAGCAGACACACAATAAAGTGTTTGGAAAAAAGCAGTGCATCAAAACATATTATTATTAAAGATAAGAAATTTGCATGTGAGCTATTTTTCAACAACTCCATAAATACCGTGATTGATAAATTTTTTAAAGTTTATTTATTTATTTATTTTTGAGAGACAGAGCAAGACAGAGCGTGAGCAGGGGAGGAGCAAAGAGAGATGGGGGAGGGGCACAGAATCCAATGCAATCTCCAGGCTCTGAGCCATCAGCACAGAGCCTGATGTGGGGCTCTATCCCACCGATTGTGAGATCACGACCTGTGCCACAGTCAGATGTTTAACTGACTGAGCCACCCAGGAGCCCCTCATAGATTTTTAATTCAAGTTAATATTATGTCCAAGCCCTAAATAAATAAGTCAGTTTTTGAAATTTCCCATTGTGTTTTAGACCCTTCTACCCAAGGAGTGCTAAGCAAAGTGGATATTATTTGGCCAGCAGTAATGAACTCATACTCTATGTCCTAACATATCCTAGGTCAGTAAATATTGCAGGACAGTAATGTGTATCATAGCATTCTGGTTCATTATTTTTTCATTTATTTTCACTTCCTTTTATATCAAAACATATTTTTTTACATGTATCCACTACTTGTAAATAAGGTAAAGGAAAGAGCAGTCATGAAGTATTTGAAGATTCACCCAGGGATCCTTTAATTTCTAAGGGAATGTTATTTTGTGTGACTTGCAATCTGCTATTGATTAAAGTTCTAGATGTATGAAGTTAGTTATTAAAGTATAGATTTTTGTCAGTAAAGATGCCAATGTTATCTCTGTACAGACAACTCCTAAAGTAATGGTTTTATTGTCCCACGGACTATTAACCTATAAAATATAAGAATTACAATGTCCTATAGAATAACAATACTATTTTAACACCCCTCTTCTTTTTATTTTTATTTTTTAAATTTGTGTCCTTAAATTCAAGTTAGTTAACATACAGTGTAATAGTGGTTTCAGGAGTAGAACTTAGTGATTCATCACTTATATAGATCACCCAGTGCTCATCCCAGCAAGTGCCCTCCTTAATGCCATCACCCATTTAGTTCATCTCCCTGTCCACCTCCCCTCCAGCAATCTTCAATTTGTTCTTTGTATTTAACAGTCTCCTGCATCCTTCTCTATTTTTATCTTATATTTCCATTCCTTCCCCCATATTCATTCGTTGAGTTTCTTAAATTCCACATGTGACTGAAATCATATGCTATTTGTCTTTCTCTGACTGGTTTATTTCACTTAGCATAATACACTCTAGTTCCATCCACATTGCTGCAAATGGCAAGGTTTCATTCATTTTGATCATCAAGTAGTATTTCATTTTACACATATATATAATGTAGAATGTATGTGCACCATATCTTCTTTATCCATTTGTCAGTTGATGGACATTTGGGCTCTTTCCATAATTTGGCTATTGTTGACTCCTATAAAAAAAGGGTGCATGTGCCCCTTTGAATCAGCATTTTTGTATCCTTTGGATAAATACCTAGTAGTTGCAATTGCTCTATTTTTAATTCTTTGAGGACCCTCCATACTGGTTTCCAAAGTGGCTGCACCTGTTTGTATTCCCACCAACAGTGCAAAAATGTTCTCCTTTCTCTGCATCCTTGCCAACATCTGTTGTTTCCTGAGTTATTACTTTTAGCCATTATGACAGGTGTAAGGTGGTATCCGATTGTGGTTTGATTTGTATTTCTCTGATGATGAGTAATGTTGAGTATCTTTTCATGTGTTCATTAGCCATCTGAATATCTCTGGAAAAGTGTCTATTCATGTCTTCTGCCCATTTCTTCATTGGATTGTTTTTTGTGTGTTGAGTTTGATAATTTCTCTATAGATTTTGGATACTAACTCTTTATCTGATATTTCATTTGCAAATATCTTCTTTTCCATCAGTTGCCTTTTAGTCTTGTTAATTATTTCCTTTGCTGTGCAGAAGTTTTCATCCTGATGAGGTCTCAATAGTTCATTTTTTTAAATTTTCCTTGCCTCCTAGCCTCAGAAATCAGACAATAAAAAGAAGTAAGAGGCATACAAATTAGCAGATAAGAAGTCAAACTTTCACTTCTCACAGATGACACGATACTCTACATGGAAAACCAAAAAAGGACAACCAAAAAGCTACTAGAACTGATACATGAATTCAGCAAAGTCACAGGCTATAAAAATCAATGTACAGAAATCAGTTGGATTTCTATACACCAATAATGAAACAGAAGAAAGAGAAATTAAGGAATTGATCCCATTTATAATTGCACAAAACCCATAAAATACCTAAGAATAAACCTGATCAAAGAGTAAATTACCTGCACATTGAAAACTAAAGAAAGCTCAGATGAAAGAAATTGAAGAAGACACAAGGAAATGGAAAAAAAAACATTTCATGCTCATGGATTGGAAGAACAAATATTGCTAAAATGTCAATACTACCCAAAGCAATCTACACATTCAGGGTAATCCCTATCAACATAACACCAGCATTCTTCACAAAGCTAGAACAAACGATCCTAAAATTTGTATAGAATCACAAAAGACTCCAAATAGCCAAAGTAATGTTGAAAAAGAAAACCAAAGCTAGAGGCATCACAATTCTGGACTTCAAGCTATAATTACAAAGCTGTAATCCTCAAGATAATATGATATTGGCACAAAAATGAGACACATAAATCAATGGAACAGAATAGAGAACTCAGAAATGAACTCTCTAATGTATGGCCAACTAATCTTCAACAAAGCAGATAAAAGTGTCCAATGGGAAAAAAGACAGTCTCTTCAGCAAGTGGTGCTGGGAGAACAGCATCCTGAAGGAGAATGAAACTGAACCACTTTCTTACACCACACACAAAAATAAATTCAGAATGAATGAAAAACCTACATAGGAGACAGGAAACCATCAAAATCCTAGAGAACACAGGCAGCAATTTCTTACTAGACATGACCTCTCTTCCTTTTTAAAGACCTGTACATATTCAGTTCCTCACATATTCTTTGAATGAGTTTTACAGACCTGCTACCTTCTTTATTTATTAATAAAATAATTTGGGGAACATGGTCATTTTTTATTTCTATGAAAGTTATGTTCACTTTTTAACTTTAACAAGTTATACTTTGACTCATCATTTAAATGTCTGAAAAACAACAACAAAAAATAACTATAGGGTGCCTGGGTGGCTCAACTGGTTAAACATCTGACTCTTGATTTTGGCTCAGGTGATGATCTCATTGTCATGAGATCAATCCCATGTCAGGTTCCTTGCTGAGTGTGAAGCCTGCTCAAGATTCTTTATCTCTCTCTCTGTCTCTCTCTCTCTCTCTCTCTCTCTCTCTCTCTCTCTCTCTCTCTTCCACCACCTCTCTCTCTGCCCCTCTCTCTCAACTAAACAAAACAAAACAAAACTATGGGAGGTGGGGAGAACCCAATACCTTAGCTACCAGCCAGAGTAGCTAATTCAAAACAAGCTTTTTCAAAAAAGAGAGTATTTAAGATTCCAAGGCACTCATAAAATCTCCGAATGCCATCTACAAATTCTAGAATTTAAACGCAATAGTTCATGGCTGGATGGTATCTAATGTAAGGGGCTGAGCAGCTCCATCATTTCTAGAATTATAAAAATGCATTTTTGATGAATTCTCAGTATTTGACAAATAACATCTCTTAACTGCCTATGCTAGATAGATCTGACTTTCAAATCACAATGCCAATGTTTTATAACAATAGATACCTCTTATGTTTCTTTTCCTTTAGCAACTTTTCTGAAAGAATTGTAGTCTCACAAATGCATCCGATGCATCAGTCCTGGCCATGGCAGAGTCAGACAGGTAATAGTGGTCAGTAATAAACTGAGGAAGGTAATCATCTGAGGTAGGTAATACTGTGGAGCTGGTAGAAATTGTGTCACACATAAGTCACCTCTGTTATGTATATTATTAGATCTTCCCATTGATGATACCAGTCCCCAGTCCCCCACACACTCAGGAAAGACCTCAATCTCTGTCAAAACCAACTTTTCAAAAAACATACAGATTTGTGTTTCCCTGATGATGAGTGATGTTGAGCATCGTTTCATGTGCCTGTAGGCCATCTGGATGTCCTCTTTGGAGAAGTGTCTGTTCATGTCTTCTGCCCATATCTTCACTGGGTTATTTGTTTTGTGGGTGTGAAGTTTGGTGAGTTCCTTGTATATTTTAGATACTAGCCCTTTATCTGATATGTCATTTGCAACTATCTTTTCCCATTCTGTCAGTTGCCTGTTAGTTTTCTTGATTGTTTCCTTTGCAGTGCAGAAGCTTTTTATCTTGATGAAGTCCCAAGAGTTCAGTTTTGCTTTCATTTCCCTTGCCTTCAAAACCACACTGAGATACCACCTCACACCAGTCAGAGTGGCTAAAATGAACAAATCAAGAGACTATAGATGCTGGCGAGGGTGTGGAGAGACGGGCACCCTTCTACACTGTTGGTGGGAATGTAAACTGGTGCAGCCGCTCTGGAAAACAGTGTGGAGGTTCCTCAAAAAACTATCCATAGAACTTCCTTATGACCCAGAAATAGCATTGCTAGGGATTTACCCAAGAGATACAGAAATGCTGATGCATAGGAGCACATGTACCCCAACGTTCATAGCAGCAATGTCAACAATAGCTAAAACATGGAAAAAGCCTAAATGTCCATCACCTGATGAGTGGATCAAGAAGATGTGGTATATATACACAATGGAGTACTACATGGCAATGAGAGGGAATGACATATGGTCATTTGTAGGAAAGTGGATGGACCTTGAGGGTGTCATGCTAAGCGAAATAAGTCAGGCAGAGAAGGACAGAAACCATATATTTGCACTCATAGGTCTAACAGGAAAACAGGAGAAACCTAATGGAGAACCTAGGGGAGGGAAAGAGGGAAAGAGAGTTGGGGAGAGAGAGGGACGCAAAACTTGAGAGACTATTGAATGCTGAAAATGAACTGAGAGTTGAAGGGGAAGGGGGAGGGGGGAAAAGAGGTGGTGGTGATGGTGGAGGGCACTTATGGGGAAGAGCACTGGGTGTTGTATGTAAACCAATTTGACAATAAACTATTTTTAAAAAAATAAATAAATAAAAAATAAAAACAAAAAGCAAACAGAACTTCATCTGAGGCCCATACTGATTTAAATCAGTATCTTGTAAGGGCTTCTGAGCATTTTTAATCCTTATGTCATGTGTTGAAATAAAATGCTTGCTTTTCCCATTAAATACAGTTGGGAGTAACCAAGTCATTAGTGGAAAGTTTGGGGAGGTCACAAAATGTCCCGTCCACACAGACATTCAGCTGTGTACCCTATTTCTCATCCCTGCCAACTTCTCCCTTTAAGGTGGGGCTGAGATTTAAGCTATGATCTGTACCTAATTCCATATTCATAAAAAGTTAATTATTGTCCTTCCCACACTTGGCCGCCAAAAATATACTTACACACTCTCATCCCCAGAGGCCTCCATATAATCATTCCCTAAACATTTTTTGTTCCAAAATAAATCTTATGCATGATTATATGGTAGTTGGATATCTTAGGTCCATATGTAATAGGGTAGATTTTGAAATTGGGACTTCCCATAACTTTTTGTCTCCCACCTCCCTGTACAAGCCTTTAAATTAATCATTGTGGGGGCACGTGGGTGACTCAGTCTAAGCATATGATTTTGGCTCAGGTCATGATCTCCCGGTTCACGAATTCAAGCCCTGCAACAGGTTCTGTGCTCACAGCTTAGAGCTTGGAGTCTGCTTCAGAACCTGTATCTCCCTCTCTCTCTGCCCCTCTCCCACTTTCGCTCTCTTTGTCTCTCAGAAACAAATAAAATGTTTTTAAAAAATTTTAACTAATCCTTGTGGCCTTCCATATATGTTACTCAAGAGTCACATTTCATTTAGCCATTAATTGGATAGGAGAAGATGGGCATGGAGTGGATGCTTTGTTTATTTTCTATTTTACATGTCTTCTTTTTATAAGAAATTCTTCCAATCAAATAATCTTAGGTAAGGTTTGGGGATGTAAAATTCTAAACAAAATGGTTGATGTGTAAAAGGCATAGTAAATTTAAGCTCATTGGACAAAATATCATTATTTTCATCTGCCTAATAATGAATTTCTTACTTCATGCAGTTTAGGAGCAATTTCCCTCTTCTTAATTTTAGGAATCAGGTATTCAGAAGTTTAAATGTGTAAGATTGAGCAGTTAATTTGGAGTTTGAAAATCATCTATTTCAAAGATTTATTATCAAATAAAAGTCATTGCAGTCACAATAGCATGGGTGTGTTATAGTTTCTTTACTTCATTCAATAAGATAAAAAGATGCAAAATAACTGCACTTCTTTTTAATGGTTGTACAACCTCCAAACTTTAGAGGTGAATGTATGACTTACTCATGAAAAAAATTCAATGTGTGATAATCCAAATGAACAGAGAAATGATACCATTATTGTTGAATTTAAAAAAAGGAAAGGAATGCACTGTTATATTTAAATAATCTACTTTGTACATTTGAAATGTTCTTTGTTTTGCAATGATGTAGCTTTAAAAGGAGAGAATTATAGATTGTTTTATAATCTTAAGGATTATCTTTGAAATTGATTTCTCTGACAACATCTTTTCTAGAGTTTTTTTGCCTATAAAAATGATCTAATTTTGTATTTATTTCAGGCCCTTAATAAGGAACAAATTCCTTCATCTTCCCAATTAAAAAACACCTTTCCTTTTTGCAGAGAGTACTCACAATATGAGATGGCTTTTCATTGTCTTTTCTCATAGTGTGACACCCCAAATACCCCAGAGAGAAATGCTAGCTATTTAAGCAATCTTGTCATATTTGAAAAATGAGCCCTCACCTTAGTTACTCAAAGAAAGGGAAGGATTTGTCACCTACCAGTGCTCCTTTATCATAGTACTTCTGGATCATTCATCTTGTTGCTTGTCAAATGCTTTTTCAAATAGAGTCCTTGTAATTACCAAACGACAATTATGGTTATAATTGAGTGTGAGGGGGGTTGAATGTCTGTTGCTATAAATGAGTTGAACTTTTCTTGATTCATATTAGTTATATTTTGTACAGGCAAAAAGTATGCATGTGAATTATGCACATTAAATGTGGTCAGAAGCAAGTTACCTTAACAGAGGATAGTTAATTTTTCTACTTACCTATTTCTAATCAACCATGTATTGAGAACTATGCTAATGAAAAGAAAAATGATCAACAAAAAACTAAAGTATTAAATTAGCTTATAATTAATGAACAATATCTCTGTCGGTGGATGACTGTTACAGGCCCATGAAAGAGCTAAAGCCTTGGAAACATCATGCAAGGCTTAGCTCCATTAGCTGTTGGGTCTGTGGTCTTAGGGATGTTATAGACGTAAGCAATATTTTCTGTTCTTTGTGCCAAATCCCAGTGAGAGTCTCTGGCCAATCACAACCACATAATAATTACATAAATATATATGGGTGGGGTCCCCAAGAAGGGGCTTATAATGGTTCAATATGAAAGAATGCAGAATTTAATAGTTCAAAGTCCCTCCCAAATTATGTAAAGACCCTTGTGTTTGATTCTTCCACCAAAAAAAAAAAAAAAAAAAAAAGAAACCAAAAATATTGTGATAGTCTCTAAAGCTACCATCCTATATCTCCTTCCAAACTGTTCATCCTTGAGCTCGCAGTTAAAAGATGATAACTTTGGGGTGCCAGGGTGGCTCAGCTTCCCATTCTTGATTTTGGCTTAGGTCATGACCTCATGATTGGAGATGGAACCTCCTCAAATTGGGCTCTGGGCTGACACCACAGAGCCTGCTTGGGATTCTCTCTCTCCCTGCCTCTCTCCTGTTCATGTGTGTACCCTCCCTCTCTCAAAAATAAATAACTTTAAATAAAAGATCATAATCTAGAGGAAAATCTTAACTCTCTGTCCTCCACTACCCAGCCCCTGACATATATCCCTAGATCCTCCATCACCATAGTGACCTGAATCATTTATTCATAGTACTCATTACATAAGGCTTGACATATGATTCATATATATATATATATATATATATATATATATATATATACATACACACATACATATATATACACACACATATATGTGTATATCTATTATTTGCCGTAAGATTGAATGCCATGTACAGACATAGATCACACCTTTCCTTATGCTTATTATATCTTAAATTCCTACCAGAAGACTTGGCATGTTATAATGAATTCAGTAAATACTTTTTGAGTGAGAAAGCTACTGAATGAGCTAATGGATAAAAGTCAGTGGCCTTTACTCTTTAAGAAGTAAAGCTACTTAATGCTCAACAGTACTCAACATTTGTAAGGCACAGCTCTGACCTTTTTTTATCCTACATGTTAACACTCCTTGACTTGTCTCCCTTTCCTGGTTTCCTCCCCTTCTATCTCAAAAATGTAGTTATTTGCCAAAGGTCTGCCTTACTTCTCTTTTTACTTTTTACTACACATTTGGACCCAAAGCTTTATCTCCATCAGCTGATAACTTAAGAATATTTACCTGCAGTTGGGCCTCTAAGCTCAAATTGACTTTCAGTTTATTCATTTGGACTCTGAAACATTTAGACTGGGTTATCTCTCCGATCTCCTTCTCCTCCAAAACAACACCTCATATTCAATATCTCTCACATGGACTCCTTCCAAAAACTACTGTCATTTCATTTCCCTTTGCTCTCAATAGCAATGCCATTCTCCATTTTGGGCTACACTGAACTTGAGGCTCTCCTTAAAAGGAAAGGGGGGGATTCCGTTTATAAGAAATTATAATTATTAATAAAATATTTTCTGATACTTGAAAATAGGGCTAAAATTGATGTGGTTTCAATATTACCATGATGCATTGTTATATAGGCCCAACCTAAAATTACCTAATCATCTAGTGTACCATTGGTTGACTTATTGATCAATATTAATCAGGCTAAGACCGCATAAAGTTAGACTTACAGAAGATTAATATGTTATAAATGATTTTGTTATAAATGATACAAATAGTTTTCATCTGATAGAAAAGTTAATAAAGGTTATAGTTTTATTGGTCTGTAGGACACTAACCAGTTTTGTATCTTATCTAGCAATCCTATTCTAGCATTATTTATTCTCCTGACTGTACATAATCTGTCCAACAACTTTTCTTTTGAATGGGATTTACCACCCTACTGATTTCCTCATTAATAAATTAAATAACAATCTGAAACATATTTTTATATATTTGAATGTGAATCATATTATTACCCTCTGAAACTTATACTGTAACATAAATACTACAAAAAGTTATCTAGAATTTGGGTGATTCCAATGAGGCAAACATATCACATTGGGCCACTGGGTCCAGCCGATCAACCACTTCCCACACACAATCTGTCCCGTTCGGCTACTAAGGAAAATAATGATCAGAACTCGAAGAAGTTTCTTTTCAGCTACTCCTGCTTTTGTGGAAACAGACTGTATTGTCTGTGTACCTAAATCGTTTCTGTCTCCTAAACGGAGTTGTTTGTCTAAATGTCAGTGAATTTTATATAACAACAGTAGGAAGCATGCATATCCCCATCCAACAGACACACTGTTGAGGTGATGGAAAGAAAAGGCATGAGTGGAATGGCAGTAGGCGGGATGAGCCACACAGTGTCCAGAATCTTCTAAGACATGTATTTGACTTCTGCAGAGAAAAATGTGAGATTCTGCACTTCTTTTAAAGGTAATATGTTATAGTGACATTTAACTTTGTAAAGATATGCGTAGTCTTTGTCAACTAGCTAAAATAATTAGAACTACATCAGTGATGCCATCAATGAGGAACTGTAACCCACACTTAGTGAATAAAAGAAAACTGGAAAAGGTTATATATTTGAGGCAACATCATTTTTTACAATAAATCTTTCTTTAGGTTTTTTGTTTGTTTTGTTTTCTTTTGCCACCTTAGTTTTTGCAGCTTTGTTGATGTATAATCGGTAAATAAAATTGTAAGATATTTAAAATGGGCATCATGGTGATTTGATGTGTGTACATTATGAATGGATTCACAGCAGCACCAATTTAATTAACCCATCCATCACTTTATTTATTTATTTGCTTATGTATTTACTTATTTATTATTTGTGGTGAGACCATTTAAGTGCTACTGTCAGCAAATTTGAATGATATAATACAGTCAATGCTAACCATTGTGTTTTACATTAGATCCTCATCTATAGCTTCCATTTTATACCTGGAAATTTATACCCTTTACCAACCTCCCCCTATTTCCTCCACCCTCCAGCCCTTAGCAACCAGTTTTCTATACAGTTTCTAAGAATTTGGTTTCTTTTTTAGATTCCACAAATGCTATGCAGTATTTGTCTTTCTCTTTCTGACTAATTTCCTTTAACAATACTCTCAAAGTCCATTCATGTTATCATGAATGGTAGAATTTCCCTCTTTCCTATGGTTGAATTATATTGCACTGTGTGTATGTGTGTGTGTTAAACATATTTTTTATAAAAAAAACTTTTTAATGTTTATTTATTTTTGAGAGAGAGAGAGTATGTGTGAGCTAGGGAGAAACAGAAACAAGAGGGAGACACAGAATCTGAAGCAGGCTACAGACTGAGCTGTCAGCACAGAGCTGGACACAAGGCTTGAACCCACGAGCCATGAGATCATGACCTGAGCTAAAATCTGATGCTTAACCGACTGAGGCATCCAGTCTCCCCTATACCATATTTTTTATCCATTCATCTGCTGATGGAGGCTTATGGTGTTTCCATGTCTCGGCTATTACAAATAATGCTTCAATGAACGTGAAGGTACAGATATATCTTTCAGATCCTGATTTCATTTCATTTGGATAAATACCCAGAAGTGGAATTATTGGGTCAAATGTTAGTTCTATTTTTAATTCTGAGGAACCCCCATACTTTTTTCCACAGGGGCTGCACCAGAGTACATTCCTACCAACAGTACATAAGTGTTCCCTTTTTCTCCACATTCTCACCAATCTTGTTGTCTCTTGTCTTCTGGATGAAGACTATTCTAATAACATGTGAGGTGATAACCTCATTGTAGTTTTGATTTGCACTTTCCTGATGATTAGTGATATCGAGTGCCTTTTTTAGGTATCTGCTGGTCATTTCCATGTCTTCTTTTTCTTTTTCTTTTTTTGATGTTTAATTATTTTTGAGATAGAAAGAAACAGAGTAAGAGTAAGGGAGGAACAGAGTGAGTGGGAGACACAGAATTCAAAGCAGGCTCCAGGCTCTGAGCTGTCAGCACAAAATCCAATGTGGAGCTTGAACTCATAAACCACAGGATCATGACCTGAACCAAAGTCAGACACTTGACCAACTAGGCCACCCAGGTGAGCCCCATTTCTATGTCTTCTTTAGATACACATCTCTTCAGATCCTCTCCTTGTTTTTTAATCAGATTGTTTTCTGCTATTGAGTTGTATGAGTTTTTCATATATTTCAGAAATTAACTTTTTTAATGTTTATTTATTTCTGAGAAAGAGAGAGAGGGTGGGAGGGGAGGGGCAAGGGGAGAGGAGAGACAAACCCATGCAGGCTCTGTGTGGTCAGTGCAGAACCCAGTGCAGAGTGGAGCTCGAACTGACGAATCATGAGATCATGACCTGAACCAACATCAAGAGCCAGATGCTTAACTGGCTGAGCCACCCAGATGCCCCAATATTAACTCTTTACAGATATATGATTTTCAAATATGTTCTTCCATTTTGTAGTTTGCCTTTTCATTTTGTTGATTTCCACTGCTGTGCAAGAAATTTTTTGGTTTGATGTAGTTCCACTTGTTTATTTTTGCTCTTAGTGTCAAATCCAAAAAAATCATTGTCAGTACCAATGTCAAGAAGTTTACCTCCTATGTTTTCTTCCAGGAGTTTTATGGTTTCAGGTCTTACATTCGCATCTTAAACCCATTTTCAGTTGATATTTACATATGGTGAACAATGGAGGTCCAGTTTCATCTTATCGCATGTGGCTGTCCAGTTTTCCCAACACTATTAATTGAAGAGATCATTCTTTCCTCACTATATATATTCTATGTATTCTTTGGATAAGTCTTTCAAAAGTGTAACTTCTTAAAATGACAAATGTATTGTAGCCTTAAGTTTACAAACCAATAATCTTCATACTATTATGGCAAACCATTTCCCATTACAAAGAAAATTACTCATTTGCTTGGTAAACAATCATAGAAAGAAATTCAACTTTATGATAAGATATCCAATAAGTAGATATTTACATTTAATTTAAATTTTATAAGAAAAATATTGGATAACTATTATATCTATTATATACATAAAATGACTAACTCAAGACTTGACTTCTCAAAATACCTGTACCAACAATCCCGTTTTTTCGAGATTATTTATTTACAACCATGAAGTTAGCTGGGAACGACAGACTCTGCTGTCACTAATTTTCTATACAAGGCAAAATTAAAGAGTGTAGGCATATAATTTTCCAATTCTTAACTCTTTGTTAAAAAGATCTGTTTTCCAGAAAATAGCACACACATACGTATATGTGTAAAAATGTTACTAGCCACAATGCAGCAAGAGAGACAATCATAGAGATCTACACTGATTTATGAGATACAACATCTTACATCACACAGAGCTACTATGCTTTTAAAAGGAAAGTCATATTCTTCTATATCTCTGTCTGTAACTATTTAGCAAGCAGAGCAGAAAATAATTTATTTTCTATAAATGCTTAAACTCTCCATTTTCATCCTATTAACCATCTATCAAATATGAACAAAATACCAAAGTTACACATACATTTTTTTACATGTGTAAGTAGAAAAGCATTTGGAGACAACTTGTCTGAAGATAACCATAGCTCTCCTCTTCTGTATGAAATTCTCCCAGCATGAAATTCCATGCTCTGATTCTTCTATTCCTTTCTTAACTCGACCTATTTCTTTCATGTATAAGGCCTCTACCAACTTCAAAAGAATGCAGATCAGTCATCCAGGGAAATAAGAAAGAATGAGAATCAAGTCCAAGGGCACTGAGGAATTTACTGGGATAGCAAGTTGAACAAGGAAGAGAGAACTATACTTACCAGTTCTTAGCAAAAGTTTCTGGAAATGAGAAAACATGTTAGTTAGCAGGCATTGTCAAATTTCACTTATACAAACTTAATGTGTTAATTATAGTCAAGCAAAGACTAAGGGAAAGTATATCTTTGCATTATATGTGGGGAAATAGACTCAACTAGCAAAAGTTTAGAGTGAACAAGACTGAAGACATGTTAAGAAGCAAATCTCTTTCAAGTATCTCAACAGCATCTACTTTTTATATAAGTACTCTGAACCAGTAATTTTTTTTTTTGAGAGACAGAGAGAGACAGCGCGAGCAGGGGAGGGTCAGAGAGAGAGGGAGACACAGAATCCAAAACAGGCTCCAGGCTCTGAGCTAGCTACCAGCACAGAGCCCGACGCAGGGCTCAAACCCACAAACTGCGAGATCATAACCTGAGCCGGAGCCGGACGCTTAACCGACTGAGCCACCCAGGCGCCCCTGAACCAGTAAATAGAACATGCCAATGCCCAGCCATGCTTACCTCCTGCTTTCATGTATACATAACGATTCAACCACCATCATTCATTCATTAAAGTAAGACTTCAACAAGGCAATGATCTCTTACTATATAATCTTGGCTTACCTAAATAACATGGAATTGAATTTTAAAATGGTGAAATCTAAATCCCATATTCATTTAATAGAGGCCCTAATGACAAGATAAATCTTTTTAGCTTTTTATTTTTATTTTTTAATTTATTTTTAGAAAGAGAAAGAGAGAGAAAAAGAAAGAGCATGCATAAGTGGGGGAGGGGCAAGGGGCCAGGGAGAGAGAGAATTCCCAGCAGACTCCAAGGCCTAAGATGAACCCATTTCGAGGCTCAATCTCAAGACAGATCATGACCTGAGCTGAAATCAAGAGTCAGACGCTTAACTGAGCCACCCAGGTGCCCTGACAGCATACATTTTTTATAAAACATTTATAAAAAACACTTTTTAATATCACGCAAATAATACATCTGATTATAAAAACATTAAAAATAATTAAAAATATTACAATAAGAGTAGAAATTCATTGAAACTACCCAATCCTGTAGTTTGGGAGACAAATCCTGATAAGTCCTGCATGAATCTGTGTATACTCATCATTCATCCTATTAATGTAATGCTTACACATTTTACAGCAGAAATATTAGTGGATTTGACTATGGTGTGTGTTGAATTTTTAAGTAATAAGATATTACCTTTCTGAAATCTAAAGCCTACAGATTTTGAGAGTGCTTGGGTGTCTCAGTCAGTTAAGTGTCTGACTCTGGATTTTGACTCTGTTCATGATCTCACGCTTCATGAGTTCAAGCCCCTCATCAGACTCTGTACTGACAGCGCAGAGACTGCATGGGATTCTCTGTTTCCCTCTCTCTCTGCCCCTCCCCTGGTCTCTCTCTCCCTCTCTCTCTCTCTCAAAATAAGTTAAAAAAAATTTTTAAATAATAAAATGAAGAAACCTACAGAATTTTTAAACACATCTCATCCCAGGGACTTCAGGTAAGGATTCATGGAATGATATATGATCAGATATATAATTTACTATAACTAGGATATTATTACACCTGATTCTTTTTACATTATTAATCTCCCGGGGGTATTTACACTAGTCTTAGCTAAATGTAGGTCTTTATCTAATACAGAAATGCTGTTAAATTTTAACATTATTAAAATATTTATATCTCCAGAGTATATTTAAATTAGGCATTGAAAATATTTTTGCCATTCATATACAACGGACAAAGGGGAAAAATGAGAAAATTCATCTGTTAGAAAAGTATTTTAAACCCTATACCTGGGTGAATATGGACCTTGAGTAAACTGTGAAAATCTTGCAACGACCTACCAGTCGTTCTTCAGATTAAAACCTAAGATTTCATAAAATACTTGGTTATCATTTCTTGGAAAAAAAGTGGCTTAGGAGGGAAAAATGGCAAAATTTGCAATGACGATGGCAGAAAATGGTCTGCCAGTTTAACCATCAGATAATAATTACAAAACTTGAACAATACAATACTTTCACAAAATGGCGAAAGCAATAGAAGAAAGCCAAAATTAGGTGAAACTTGAAAAGAGTTTATACCTGAAAGATACCTATTTCACTAAGAATTGTGAGTTGATGGCTTTTTAACCTTGGAGCAATTCGTCACCCAGCTGTGACAACAGAAAACTGCAGTCTTACACTTTGAAGTCATCAATGATAAAGCTCAGGGCATCAGAACAGATGCCTGGAATATTAAAGGAACATATCTTAGAAGCAAGATAACCTCGGAAGATCTGAGGCCAAAAATCTGGGTAAAAATGCCCTTGGCTGCCTCACCCCTACCCTCTCCCTGGCTGAAAGTTAAATTATACATATGCAGAGTAAACCCAGGGAGCCCAGCAGTAATGCAAATAGAAAGTGGAGGTTGGTCAGTCCTAAAAGACAGACTCACCCTTGGTTATATTTGCATGTTTCTTCCAAGACCCAGCTCAATGCCTAGCACATAGTTCCTGGAGAAACAGCTAATGATTGAGGTCATTACTAATGTGTCTAGAGCACATGAATTCTCCAGTAAGCACATTAGAGACTTGTGTGCCAACAAAGCTGTAAGTAACAAGGCAATAGTAAACACAGGCAATAATAAGCTAAGGAACAAATACCGTGTTCTTGCGCACAGTAGCATGACAACCAAACACAGTATATAGAATTTATTTGAATCCACAATATGAATACGAAGCACTGTTCACTCTGTGCCCTTTTTATGCACACTTCTGACTTGTTAAAGGGACTGGATCAACTGGTCTCCAGAATATTTCTTTTTTTTAATTTTCTTTTTAATGTTTTATTTATTTTTGAGACAGAGAGAGACAAAGCATGAATGGGGAGGGGCAGAGAGAGAGGGAGACACAGAATCAGAAGCAGGCTCCAGGCTCTGAGCTGTCAGCATAGAGCTCAAGATGGGGCTCGAACCCACAAACGGGAGATCACGACCTGAGCCAAAGTCGGAGGCTTAACCAACTGAGCCCCCCAGGCGCCCCTCCCCAGAATATTTCATACTGTGGATTTGTTTGCTTCCTCATAGTATATTTTTACTTGTCCCTCGGTTTCCATATTTTCTATAAATGGAAAATGAGTTCTAAAAGCTTGGTTAGATCATAATGCTACCATTTTTTTTTAGCGTATGAGTTGTTATGTGATTCATATTCCATCATATTAAGAGGAATGTAATGTCTAGCTATGCCGCTAAAATTAAGATCAACTGGTAGTTTCAGATGGGCAAAGCCTGACCCTCTCATTGTAAAATTCCCCGTAACATTTCACCAAGTGGTTTATCTCTCCAAGATCAAGGCTAAAGCCAAAGCAGGAATTTTCTCATTTGAGTTTTCCTTTCAGATTATTAGATGAAATTGTTCCATAAAGAAATACTTTTACTAGACAACTAGATTATTTAGTCAATTTTACATACAATTCTTATAGAAAAGTCAGGGCAATCACTTAATTCCTTCTACATAATTGCTAAATTTCTAAGTTAAGAGTGGGTTTCCTTGACAACGCCTTCTCCTGCCATTTTCGCTTATTTCTCTGTCTTTCTGTGCCTGTAACCCTTATACTAATCTTTCATCTGTATCTCATCTTCTAGTTCTACAAAAACATTATATGGTATCTCCAGACTTCATGCTCTTCTACGCAGCTGTTTTGTGACTGGCTGAAACTTCTTCCAGGAATGCCTTGTGATGGTCCCACATGAACTTCCCTGAGTTCTTAACTGCTTTCCTATAGTTCCTTACCTGTTTTTTTAACTTTGGCTTGATATAAAATCTTTGGTTCACATTTCCTTCCTTTGCATATTTTACAAAACTTACTCCATTAGATTCTATCATAATATTTTGCTTTCGGTATTTTATTTCTTATAAATTGATTGTTACTTATGAAAACAGCTAATGGGTTTTTTAAATCTATAAAGTTCAATATTTTTCAGCATTGACCAATCTGGGGCAATATTGCAAATTATGAGATGTGTCTCATGTTTTTTCATGTCACTAAATTTTGGTCTAGTTGGTGCATAGAAATAGATAATTGAATTATGTGTGGTTTTTTACCTGGAAGAGGATACTCGTCACAAAAGAGCTAAACTAGGGCACCTGGATGGCTCAGTCATTTAAGCATCTGATCTCGGCTTAGGTCATGATCTCACAGTTCGTGGGTTCAAGCTCCTCATCAGGCTTTATACTGACAGCTCAGAGCCTGTTTCAGACTCTGTGTGTGTGTGTCTCTCTCTCTCTCTTTCTCTCTCCCTGTCCCTCCCCCTCTCATGTTCTGTCTCTCTCTCTCTCTCTCTCAAAAATAAATAAACATTAAAAAAAAACAAAAGAGCTAAACTAAAAACACAAATTTTTCACTTTTAAATTAGCATTTGCAGGAAATGTAATAGCTTTAGGACAGTCTTCATTCCAGTAAAACACCCTGGGGGGAGGGGGGGGGAAGCAATGACTGAAGAATAGTGCTTCCCAACCTTAGTAGTAATGACACTTTGGGATGAATAATCACTCGTTGGTGCAGGGTGGGCCATCCTGTGCATTGTAGATGTTTAGCAGAATCATTGATTTCTACCTATTAGATTCCTGTAGCACCTCCCAATTTGTGAAAACTAAAAATTGCTCTAAATATTGTCAAGTGTCTTCCCCTCCATGAGAACCACTGGCATCAGGGAATCAAGAATGTGCCTTTAAGACACATTGTTAATATCTCAGAAAGATGTGAAGCAGCACCTCACATACCACCTCAGTGAAACAAAATAACATCTAAGAATCTTAGGCCTATTTCTTAGTCCTTCTAAGGTAGACTGTATAGCTTCCAAGACTCATAAAGGTTTTGTCCAACAGCAGCTTCACAAATTGCTCAAGAGAGAAGACATATCTCACACATTGATGGATCTAGCTTTTATCTGACAGAGTGGATTATAAATAGGTATATTTCAACAGATGTAGTATTTAAAGAAATTGTACCAACTTGGACAGAAAGTGATAAAAATTTAATAAAATTAAAAGAAAAAAAAGAAAGAAAAAAGAAAGAAAGTCTTTGGATCTACAAATACCTTCATGTAGCAAGTAGGCTGAGAAAACTACTCAGTTTCAAACATGGTAATGGAAGGAATATGGACACAATAGCCACAGCATTACAGAGCAGAACCAAGAGTCGAGAGAACAGAGTCAGGAACCACAGAAAATCTTTACCAAGAAACAAGATTGAGCCCCAATAAAGTAAGTGGTAACGTGTCCAGCTGGATTTGAGTGACTTCTGTGTGTCTCGGTTTCTCCCACTTTCTAGAGAGTTTCTATGCCAATAACTTTTATCCGTCCTACCATTGTATATGGTATGTATATGTGGCCACAGGTGGATAGGGTCAGATAACTTGTGTCTTTGGTCCACTGATCTTCAGATTGAGAGGTGCTGAATCTGAGGAACCTCAATAGCACCTTAATTATAGGATGAGATTCTTTTCTTTTTGGATTATTTTAATTTTTTTCCACTGTGGTTTTCTTTATTTTTCTTCTATAGTTTATTGTCAAGTTGGTTTTCATATAACACCCAGTGCTCACCCCAACAAGTGCCTTCCTCCATGCCCATCACCCTCCTTCCCCTCTCCTCCTATCCCCTATCAGCCCTCAGTTTGTTCTCAGTATTCAAGAGTCTCTCATAGTTTGCCTCCCTCCCTCTCCCTAACTCTTTTCCCTTTTTCTCCTATCCCATGGTCTTCTGTTAAGTTTCTCCTCTTCCACTTATGAGTGAAAACATATGATATCTGTCCTTCTCCGTCTGACTTATTTCACTTAGCATGACACCCTCAAGGTCCATCCACATTGCTACAAATGGCCAGATTTCATTCTTTCTCATTGCCATGCAGTATCCCATTGTATATATATATATATATATATATATATATATATATATATATATATACCACATCTCCTTGATCCATTCATCAGATGATGGACATTTAGGCTCTTTCCATGATTTGGCAATTGTTGACAGTGCTGCTATGAACATTGGGGTACATGTGCCCCTATGCATCAGCACTTCTGTATCCCTTGGGTAAATCCCTAGCAGTGCTATTGTTGGGTCATAGGGGGGTTCTGTTGTTAATTTTTTGAGGAACCTCCACACTGTTTCCCAGAGTGGCTGTACCAGTCTACATTCCTACCAACAGTGTAGGAGGGTGCCTGTTTCTCCACTAGGATAAGATCCTTACCTCAAATCTGAGCTAATGCCATAATGTGATGAGACTTGGTGGAGTGGTGGGGGAGGATCTTGGAAAGGAGGGAGGGTGTTTTGCATTCAGAAAGAATGTATATAATTCGTGGCCATAAAGATATTACAGTGGTTTTAAAACACAGCTACAAATTCCTTGCAACTGCTTCCACCCAGAGATATGGTCTATACCACCTCTCCTTTAATATGGGAGGGTGTTGACTAACAGAGTATAAAAGAGTAATGCTATGTGCCTTCTGAGATTAGGTTGTAAAAGACTCTGAAGTTTCTGCCTGATTTGCTTGAACACTCTCTCATGAAATCCTGTGCCACCACACTGGCAAGGCTATGTATAGGTTTTCCATCAAAAGTGTTACCTAAAGCAAAGTTTCAGTCATCCCTGCCAAGAATGAAGCCATTTGGACCCTCCATTCCAGCCCACAGACTAACTGAATACTTCCAAGTGGACTTTGCTGATACGCCATGATATAGAAAAATCAGCAGTACTCAAAGTTGTGACTAATAAGAATCATGACATATAATTAAGTGGTTGGTATCTGGTGCCACTAAGCTTTGAAGATGGTTTTTTTAGAAGCCATAATTGGAGCACCATGAAATCCTGTCACCTATTTGCGCTGAAGATGTTCTTTGTAGAATTTGAAATTTTGATACATAGTTTTTGGTTGTTCTGCATGGCTTTTTAGATGAGTTTCAAGAAAATATCAAAAGTATGCTGCTGTTATCTTCTGACCATAACCTAAATTTTTCATTTTCATTAAAAATTATTAATGCCTTTGGTAGAATAAAGTTGGCATACCATTCAAATTTGCTGCTGATCCAAAGCTGGATAAAAAGAGTTAATGAACCATAGAATCTAACACAGAGAGAATCTTGTAGAATAAAATGATGGAATTAATCTAATGCAGAGAAAGTCAAAAGATGGAAAATTTTTAAGTCATTACTAGGCCAATAGTAATGCAAATGGTAACCTCAAATGGTAATTTTGAGAACATCTTTTTAAAAGATGATAGAATGGTGTTGTAGAAGCTACATCTCAATGAGGATTAAACCTAAGTACCCTATAAATTTTTATATTAATAATGAGCACTTATTCATTTATTGAACATATTGAATGCTTTATAATAACAGGAAATGTGGCTGGTACCATATTAAGTGATTTATATAGCATTTCTTATATAAACAATCTTCTCAAGAAGTAGACATTAGTATCTATGTTTAGCATTAAGTTAATGCTCAAGTAAGTAGAGGAGTTTGCTTATAGGTAAGGATGCAGTAAATATTTGAGCTGGTAAAGGTCCATCAGACTCCAAAGTACATACTCTTCTATTATTGCAGTCTCATGACTAAAACACAGTCCATGCTTTCTAGAAATTCACAGTGTTTTCTAGGGCCATATAATAAAACCAACAATTACAATGTAATGTGATGAATGCTGTGGTAGACTCTGAGGTTTAAGCCGTGGGAGCATGAATGATCACACCAAACTCTGCATCTGTCAGGAAATACTCTCAGAGGAGGTGATACTTGACCAGGTCTACAGCAACAAAGAAACCTAATCACTGCAAGGCAGGTGGGGAGAGGCAAACAGGGCACAGAAGCTCTAGCCAAGGAACTGCAATGCACAAAGCCATCGAGTATGAAAACGTTTTCCGTAGGGAAGTTTTAGTAAAAAGAGCTTTTGAAACAGACTTTGAGTGTGTGTGTTGTGGGGGGGGGGGGGGGGGGCAGGGTGCAAGAGAGGAGGAGGCAGTAGATGAATCTAGAGAAATAAGGCAGGGGCTGGCTTACAAAAGGCCTTGAATGCTGAAAGAAAGGGTTTGAACTTTCTCCAAAAGCTGTGGGGAGCCAAGAAGGAATTGAAACAGCAGCCAGAGATGACTAGATGAGTATCTGAGTGCCAGCATTCCCAGAAAAAAGCTCACCTCAGTCTCCAGCTGACTTCTGAATGAATCCCTGTGGCCAGGGAGATGGGCTTGTCCAGTAACTCTTCCTGGAGATGCAGCCCCAAGAACCGACTGTTCCCCAGAAGTAGGCTCTTGGGAGAAATGGGTCAAGAGAGACCGGTTGTTGAAGAGGCAACTCCTCTAAGCAGTCAAGCACATTTTCAGATGACTGGATTCTGGGTTTTCACTTTAGTCTTTTTGATGCTTGCAGGTAGCAAGAAGATGAACAATCCTCCCTCGCTGACATTACCAGAACATTCTTTTGCCCTGTCATATAAACGAACTATCACAGTCCTTCAGAAAGACATACTGCTACTAATAAAAACTATCAAAAGAGGAATGCTAACCTCATCATTTTAACTTGGAAGAAACTATAGAAGCCAGTAGTTACATGCGCACATATACTTATTTATAGTCGTACATAGTCTAATATATGTGGAATGCTCATTAAATAAAAAAATATTAATAAACATATCCAACACATTTCGAGTCAATTAAAAATACAGAAGCTAAGGATATAAAGTGTACTAAATGATTAATGTCTGTTTTTATTAACCTACAATTATATTAAGGAATAAGCCAACTGAATTAGAAATGTCATTTATTAAGCTTGTTTGGAATAAGTCCATTTGACACTGAGCAAAAGCATTAAGGACTCACCAGTGAAAATAAACAAAAAAGCTCAATGCTTCTGATAGAGTTATCTGTGTTTGTAGAGTAGAGTGTTTTGCAGGACACAGCATTCGCATAGGTGGTCTACAGATTTCCCTTCACTGCGGAACTAGAGTGAATGTGGGAAGTTCTTTTTATATAACAAAAGAGAAGAGAGCCTGAGGAACAGTGTTAATCAAGGATAGTCTAACAAAAAAGATAGTGGAGACACAGATAAAGCCTTTAACAAGGTAAGGTGCCGAAGGATCTTTGGCACAAAAACAGTATGAGAGTTGGTCGGGCCAGAAATGATTTCTCCTGGGGAACTCTCCTCAAAAGGTGAAAGGGCTGCTTGGAGCGCACAGACTTGCAAACGCGGTCAACGCCTCTGACAATCAAACAGGACTCTTAACATCTCCCCCCAAGGAAAGAAATTTATCTTCCAATTTCATTCTGGCCAAATTCAATTATTTCTTAATGTGTAAAAAAAGAATTAGTCCAAACCAGATAGGCAAAGAAAAAAAGGGAGGAGGGGACAAAGCAAGAAACAGACTCTTCCTTAACTATGGAGAACAGACTGATGGCTACCAGAGGAGTGGGGGATGGGTGAAATCGGTGATGGGGACGGAGGAGTGCACTTGTGATGGGCACCTGGTGGTGTATGGAAGTGTCGAATCACTAAATTGTACACCTGAAACTAATATTACCCTGTATGGTAACTAAACGAAATTTAAATAAATACTTAAAGAATTCATCAAAAGTATGGATAAAATGTATGGGAAAAGTAGTAACTGATTTCTAAAGACATCATACAGACTCACAACTCAGACTGCGTTCATAAAGAAGCTATCAATCTGTCTACATTAAAAGAGGCCTTAGAGAAATGCAGTATGCAACACCGACAAAGAAAGAATGGATTTCAAATCCAAACGATCTGAAGGGAAAGTCCCAAATTTGCCTTGCAGTCGCTGTGTGATCCTGGTTGTGTTATGAAATTCTACTAACTCAGGTTCCTCTGTGCAATGGAAAGAGCAGCCTTCACATTACACATTTGTTGTATTAATGACCTTGCATTTTGTAGGACCTCTTATCAATATGGTTTTGGTGGGGAGACTTATTAGTTGTGGTATAAACATGTATTGATTTTGTATTTCCTCCCACAGATTGGCCTCAGTTTTCTTTTCTCAATGAAAAGAAAAAGAAAAACTGCTTGCGACGTTACTGGTTACTGTGAGGATCAGGTAGAGGGCATGTGCCCCAGGTCTTTGCAAAGTACCATAGGAGGGTTGCATGAAGCTCCACTCCCGTTAATCTCGGCAAAGAAAAGATTAACGTTTTGTATTGATCAACAATTGTGATTTTGACAAGTTTCATAATTTCAGTATAGATTCAAAGCTATTCACCCTCCCTCGGATTCTATACAGTGACATTGTTACTTAGCCAGACTCAGGATGAGTAAGATCAATGTTGTGACAAATAGAGTCCCCATTTGAAAGACAATAAAAAAAGAGCTGGATTCTTGCCTACCTCCCCTTCTCCCACGTACACATTTAAATGACAGCGGAGCACTCAGTGAGCTGATGGGTGATTAGTTGCTTATAAGTGGATAAGTACCTCTATACTGAGGGTACTGGTTAAGTACTGAAAAAAAAAGGTGTTGCCTTAAGGAGCAATTAAACCTTTTAGTTAAATATTGTCAGAAAGAACAACTTAGCATCAATTACTTCGGCTATATTTTTATTCTTCAGGTTTTAAAAGGGCAATGTTACATCATTCTGCA
Organism: Helogale parvula; assembly: GCA_004023845.1. Taxonomy (NCBI): domain Eukaryota; kingdom Metazoa; phylum Chordata; class Mammalia; order Carnivora; family Herpestidae; genus Helogale; species Helogale parvula. The sequence goes on from PJEM01002905.1 coordinate 203,028, forward strand.
ATGACTGGATTTATTGCAATTAATACATGATGATGTCAGGAAAATTGTACTAAGTTCTGAAAATCAGCAGTCTTTAAGAACATTCTAAGGTTTTTTTTCATGAAGGACTCTTGCTTCCTAACATGTTCTTTTGAATTTTTAACACCAAAAATCAATGTTTCAAGTGGAATAGGACCCAGAAACATGTACCCATCACAGGTTTTAAAAGAGATTAAAAATTATCTTTTTATTTAATGCAAATACAGATCCTAATTGCTGGTAATCTTTGGATCTACTTCCTTATAAAAGTAAAATGGTGTTACTTTTAGGCAAGAATATTATTTAGCCCCCTTATATTCACAGGTCTGTCATTTGCAAATCTGACAAGTAAGGCCTGTGGTAATATCTCACTTTACCAACTCAGTGCTTACAAAAAATTAAATTGTTATCTTCACTCAGGGACTTAATTTTTCTTGAGACATATGATATAAAGAAATACAGTAAAGGACAAAATAGTTATTCATCCTTCTATATTCTCTAAGTTATATTGCTGGTCTAAAATTTGAGAAATAGATCATATTTCTTCTGTGTGTCGAATATTGCTCTTTTGTGCCCAACATATTAGTAAACCTTCAATCACTGTTTGTCTGCCAAAATCCTCTCCCCATAGGGTTTTCCAGAAACTTCTTAATACACCAACATAAGGAGAACAACACTAACATTTCCAGAGCCCAAGAATCCAAGTCTATGGTAGACAGATCTCTCTACAATGTAAACCACAAAGACAAAGGTGTTAGCCCATCCATAGCACAACAGGAAGAAGAGAATGCTAAACTCAAGAAAATAAACACAAACTTTGAGACCATATGTAGATCAAAGAAATCAGAGTAGAGCTGAGTTAACTTGCAAACAAGACCAGACTGGGGATAAAATGAGGAGGCTACAGGTGAGCTAAGAAGCAAAGTGGGTCTGTTCCCAGCTCTTATCCCAGTGCCTAGGGCCTGATAGGGACTCAATAAATATTTGATGAGTGAATGAAGGAATGAATGCAAACGCAAGGAACTTCAACTGGCTGAAATTGCCAGCCAGTATTTATTCACCTGGTCGTGTCTTATAAACACAAACTTGGAATAAATAAAAGTAACAACACTAAGTTATCACTTTCTGCCTTTGGAATTATTTCTCATGAGTTTTTTGTGTGTGTCAAAATACTCCATTTTTCAGCCTCTACCTGTTTGGCTGTTGCTCGTTTTTAGATTCTCTTCTAGGCTTCGTCAGCCAGGGCACTGGCTAAAGCTGCTAAGTTCTTGATCCAGCATGTTTGGCCTTAGTTTGTGACCTGGATAATCAAGGTCCTATTGCGTTTGTGTGGCCCCAAAACATGGCAACAGCTTCTTCTCTGAGATATCCTGACTCTGCTTTCTTTCTTTTATCCGGCATTTTTTCCTTTATCTTTAGTGTTCCATCCTTTTCCACGTAGATGCAGTCTCAGAAGTTTCTCCTACTGTGGACCCTGATTTATAACAAAACACTGCCAGGTCAGTTTCAAAAGTACAGAAGGACTAGACATTTTTAGCACCTTGGTTCTCCTTACCACTGAGCCCTTGCCTTCCCCTGCTATTAGAACAGGCAAATCCCATCTCCATTGCAGCCGCTGTCCAGAAATCTACTTGCTGTGGTTCCAATGGACACCTGTCAGCTATTTTTGTGATTTTTCTGTTCCCAGGTCCATTGCAAGCTGCCTGTGGTTTTATCTTCCTCCCACAAACATGGCAAATTCATACATGTCTTGAAACTAAGGATAATTTGTCCCTACTCACTTGTACCTTTGGGGCTGTAGGGATATTTATATAGAGGATACTTTTCAAAGGGTGCTGCGACAATACCTGTAAGCTTACATACAGCCTTGAGACAATATAATGCCATTCCCACTGAAAGGTGAGGTCTGCATCCTCTCCTTGAAAATGAACTGGCTTTTTAAACAAATTTTTACACAGAATATGACAGAAATGTCACCTGTGTCTTCTGAAGCCAGATCATGAAGGAGAGTATAGTCTCCATCTTGCTTGGTGGGGTACTCTTGGAGACATTAGCTATAATGTAAGCAAATTGACTTCCCAAAGGATATGCTCTGAGGAAACCCATTCTAGCTGATTTGAAAAGACTATAACTGACACCACATAAAGCTCCTGACACCACATAAAGAGAACAAATTGCCTGGCCAATCCTCAGCCACTCCAGCACCCCACTGCTCCAGCCACCATGTGACTGCAAGCTCTTGAATGTCCTAGAACTGGCACTGCCCAGCTGAGCTGTTTCCAAATTTACAGTCTACAAATATCAGAAGATATAATAAGATGCTGTTGTTTTGTTAAGCCTCCAAGCTCTGAGGCAATTTGTTTCAAAGCAGTAAATAACTAAAACTGTCCAGAAATCTGGACACCTGACACCTAGATTTGGTGTAAATATTGTCCATGGGCTTCCAGATTTGCTGTTGAATTGCTCTATCTGGATTTATGTGGAGATTTGGAAAGATTATAACACTGTGATACCACTACTACCATCTTTCAAGAATCCCCAGCATGAAATTTTTAAGAAGTTATTAAGGTGACACTCACACCCAGCCAGATTAGATACCTGGCTTCATAAACGGGTTCCAGTACATAACTCTCAATTTTTGGAGTCAGCCTTATGTCTGGGCTTTCCTCTTGGTTTATATCGCCCAATCTCACTCAGACGCTCCATGAAAGGAGTGAAATTGACCTGCTCAGCAGTAGAGAAGATCCTACACACTTCCTTGCCGTGCTTCTGCAAATTTACCTGCTGAGAATTTGATTGGTACTTGGCATCATTTCTGTGGGCAGTGACTGGCTGCTTCTCGTCAATTTTCATCCCGTTGTTTGCAGCTGATGGATATCTCAAGTGAATTAATGAGGAGAAAATTCATAAATAATAACATAAACATTCTTTCATATGTATATATTTAGAATGGAGTGCTTCCTATTTAATTAAAATAATTCCACCATCAATAAGTCAATGGATATCTTAGTAAATGAGCTCCTTTGTGCAGAATATTTCTAGGTCTAAAAAAGGGAACATTGACAATAATTAGGAAAAACTGTCATAGCTTGTCATTCGACCAGGTGTGATCATTGGATATTTTTTTCTAAATATTCACTTCCTTCCTCTTCTCACCAGAGACAGAATATACTTTATCATGTTACTTATGTTCAGTCCAACCCTGTGACTATTTTGGCCAATGGAATGTCACTAGACATGGCACAGAGAGCTTGCAGAGTGTTGGCTGCATCTTCCATTCTGGTGAACCACTATAAGAAGAGTTTGCAGCAAGTAACTACTGCCCCTATCACCTGGTCCCCAGGACAAACACCCGTGTAGCCGGGCTGACTCAACCTGCTGCCTGGATCCAGACCCAGACAACCCGCATCTCAAAGCAGAGCCACCCATCCAGGATAAGCTAAACATCAGTTCCTCTACTTAGCCGTCTGCGTAAGAATAAATGTTAGGGGAAGCCACTGAATGTTTGCATAATGTGTTATGTAAGTTGTTTTGTCAGTTTTTGAACAAAATACCAGATCTAGTCAAATCATAGTTAAGTGATGGAAACCAAAGCTCCACAAATTATGACCCACACACCAAATCCATTCTGCAGCCAGTTCTTATGAATAGAAGTTTCATTTATGTATTGTCTATCCTTGTTTTCGGGCCTCAATGGCAGAGTGCAATCATTGTGACAGACACAGTACAATCCACAGAACTTAAAACATTTACTGTCTAGCTTTTCACGGAATACATTGCTCAACCACATATAAAAGGATCACTCACACACACGTGGAACAATTAAAACTAAGCTCGTCTATTCAGATAGCACAGGTGCTGGAAGGGAAACAGCAGTAGGAGTGCGGGAGAAGTTTATGATGGCAAATCAGACCTCCGACAGATATATCTTTGACCATAGTTCTTCACCCCTCTATATCTATCTTCTTTGCTTTCTGACTTTGCAGCTTTTCCCACCAAAAGTGAATATTTCTTTGCCCCTTGACTTTGACCATGTGACTTGCTCTTGCCCATAAAATGAAGTGACTGGTACCAGGAGTGCCAATTCTGAGTCTAGACCTTCAGTGTGTCTTTCTGGTTGCTATTTTGCTCAACCATTATCAGGTCCAGGTAGCCGGCTGGTCTCAGGCAGAGGATAAGAGACACACATAGCAAAACTGCCCCAGCTAAGATACCCAAGCTGAGCCTGACCACCCCACCCATTTCATCAACAGACATATGTGTGAGTCAAATAATTATATAGGGCTGCATGCTGCTGAACTTCTATGGTGGTTTGTTATACAGCATCAGTGAGGCGCCAGCCAACTGATTATAAGAGGCAGAATTTAAGATGGCTTCCAAGATAGCTTCTCATGATCTGCATAATTCCAGACTCAAATATAATGAACGTTACTCCACAATTAGGTTATATTATATGGTACGGTTGACTTTTTAAAAGTAAGATTATATGAGTAAGACTAACCTAATCGTATGAGCTCTTTACATCTGGATCTTGACATCAGAGTATGTCAGATGTCGGACATCTAGGGCACAGGAAGGATTTGATGTGCTCTTGCTGGCTGGAAGGTGGATAGATCTAGGTGGCAAGAAATGCAAGTGGTCTCCATAGGCTGAAAGTAATATCTTGCTCAATGGCCAGCAAGGAAACGGGAACCTTATTCTTTTTTTTTTAATAGTTTATTGTCAAATTGGTTTACATACAACACCCAGCACTCTTCCCCATAAGTGCCCTCCACCATCACCACCACCTCTTTTTCCCCTCCCCCTTCCCCTTCAACTCTCAGTTCATTTTCAGCATTCAATAGTCTCTCAAGTTTTGCGTCCCTCTCTCTCCCCAACTCTCTTTCCCTCTTCCCCTCCCCCTGGTCCTCCATTAGGTTTCTCCTGTTTTCCTGTTAGACCTATGAGTGCAAACATATGGTTTCTGTCCTTCTCTGCCTGACTTATTTCGCTTAGCATGACACCCTCAAGGTCCATC